>CM075773.1:73160762-73603262 GCA_037974665.1 Ehretia macrophylla
TTTATAGAAAATAATACCTAAATTATCAAAATAAAACATGAAAAATAAAAATACAACATTCAACCGTTTAAATTGGCTATAATTACACTAAGTTTGTCTACAACACCTAACTAACAATAATCCAAAAACAATTTAGCTAAACAACTATATAAGCAATAATAACTTCTTGGCATAAACTTTGAAAATAAGATCTAGTTTTTCCCTCACCTTTGATGCAAAGAGAAGCTAGGAATAGGTAGAATGCAAGCCCAACAAGTAAAATAAAGCTTGGAATGAAAAGATTTGGCCTTGAATTGAGTTTTTTCTTTAAAATTTCCTTTGAAAACCTAAGTAAAAATAGCCTTCTTCTTCTTCTCAACCCCACAGCAATGTGTGTGTGTGTGTGTGTTAGATGTTTCGTGTTGTATATTGTATGTATATATGCTTATATGTAAAGTCAAAGCAAGAATACAAAGGTCAAAGTTGGTTTAACTTATGCTTTATATGCCTAAAGTCCATTTTAGCCTTGGTTATAAAGTCTAACTTATTTTATACACTTTGTAGGATTATTTTTGGGGACAACATTTAGATATAGGCTTATATATAAATATATTTTAAGTATACAACGCAATTTTGCTAAAGACGATAAAAAGTCATTATAATTGTTTTTCAAATTCCTTTTAAATACACATTTAATCTAAGATCACTTAGTAACTCACATATATACATATATATTAATTCAATTAGCATATAAATAAGTGAAAACACATAATAGCAAATAAGGGCAAAGTCGAGGTCTCACAAGTATTGTCCTAACGCTAAGATTTAAATCCCGATATATTTGACAACCGTAATCTCTCAAGTCAGAGGATTACTTGCACAATCGCAATGAATAATAAAACTATTAATCCAAAGTCATGTAGTTTATTGTTCAAGTCACATTCAACGATCTATTCCACTAATAATCATTCATATGTAAGTTAATCGCATCATATGATGTTATGGCACATGGCTCATCATCCTTTATCGTTAATATCTGATATTAATAAAATGTAACTCCATATGATAGTCAATAATCGATTATTTTAGTCCCGGTCAAATAATCTAAGGACTATGAACAAATTTGAATGTTTGTCATATCAAAGAAAATTGCCAAAATATTCTCAACCACTTTTAGAATATATTTTTTCTATGAAAAACATTAAGGACAAATTCATATAATGAAAACCGGAGAATACGAATATCAACAAAGATACCATTAAATAAAATAGAAATTTACATCAAAATGCCCAATATACATCTAACCATACAGCATTAGGGTATATCACTAACAATCTCTCTCTTGCACTAATGCTATGTTACATAGAACTAGCTCATCATACAATGGTATCTGTAACGCCCCGATCCCTCACGAGACCGGAGGCTCTAATAACCATGCTATTCTCAACCCAATACCAAACCCGGTCACAAAATTTTAGGGAAAAACGGACAGAGTTTCCCCTGTACTATGGACATTCTAAAAACCTGTAAATTCTCAAATAAGGTAACTACACTGTAAACAAACTTTTCATGGCTAAATATTTAAAGATTCAAGGCCATCCGAGCCTTGAAGCAAACAACAGTTCCAAAACCACACAAGCATGCAAGTAACTTGTTTATAATATAGTCTAATAACCATGCCATTCTAGGATAACATTAAAACATACTTAGAGATAAAACATTCTACACTAAGCCATTCACTCCCAAGCATGCAAAGCAACTAGAAATAGAAATATAAGTTATTACAAGCCATAGAATTACCATTGCTACTACATTATCAGACTTCCAGCTTACATATACTCAAATGCATACATGAGCTTTAAGGCCCCAAAATAGATTATACATAGAACAACAAATTATTCACATAGCAACCAGAAAGCACATCCGCCTCAGACAAATATCACACAGCAGCTAAGGCAACTCCACCAACTGTGCCACCTGAAACATGTTAGCGAGGTATGAGCAACCACCGTTGCCCAGTGAGGGATATAGTCCTGGGGCGTGCAATGCAACAGATAATACAGTTATACAACAATATCACTTAGGCAATTTAAGAAACAATCATAACTTAAGTAACCACACATTTAAAAGGATACATTTCATACAATCCCCTATACACCCATCTTCACTGGTCTTCATTCACGATCCACGAACCACGAGCACGATCACGATAAGCCGGCATAACTCCAAACACTCCAGTGGGTGTACTCCGGATGTACCCCGATAATCCTACGACCCAACATCCCCTGGCAATCTCCGGACCAGGCGAATGAGGGACTAGGGCACAGAGATTGAATATCCACCGGCAAGCCCTCTGCCGCCCAGCCGATATTCAACACATCCGCCCCTGACACTATAGTTGCGCAACCACTATACAATGCACTTAACAATGGCAAGTTAATAGCAATAATATAAGCATTAACACATGGGAGGATCAACAAAGTAGGTTGACCTCGATGCAATTAGAATAGAAGCAATTAGGTAAGCTAATAAGCAATTTACAAATAAACATATACAAAATAAGCATAGAATCATACCAAAAGCTCCAAATCAACTTGAAACCACATATAAACACTTAAGGAGTCATGCCATGGGTTTAGAAGTGTGAGTCAATCGGAATTGCACCTAAACCCCTTTGTCTCTCAAACTATTTCTGTTCCAAACCAAGGTAAATGATTCCAATTTCAAAGGAAACTCTCCCCACCTTCTACCTAACACTCAAGGTACCCTCTCAACCCTCTAACTTATTCAAATGCCCGCGATTACCTCGAAAGCCTCAAATTCCCTCTTATGGCTCTAAACTACACATACATTATCCGGGCTTCAAAAAAGGGATATCAAGGCTTCTATAGCACCTAGGTAGCTTAAGGATACTAGAATTGAAGTCCGAATTCACCCGGATTCGCATTAACCCCGAAAGCCCTTTGTTAAAGTCGACTATTTTACGTTTTATGCGATTTTAGGACAATGCAAGTGCACGGGGCTATTAGACTACCTTCACTAGCACCTAAGGCATCTATTAGAAGTATTGAATCAAGTTAAAACGCGCGATTTCACAAAACCCTAGAATTTCCGTCACTATTCACCCTAAAAATCAAACTAACGATTCTAACCGTTTAAAAAGCGAAACGATGGCTTAAATGTGTTCCCTAGCATTCATATACATGGTATAATAGCATAGATCATCAATACAATAGCATATGAACACATTTTCAACAAATCAAGAAAATAGAAACTATTTAGAAATGCGAAAATAAGCCGTGAAATCCCTTACCAATGCGCGTAGGAGCACCTAGGAAGCTTGCAAACACCCTACACTAGTTGGTCAAGGCTTGGCTAGGCTTGGAGTGAAGAGATGATGGAGAAAATTTTCCTCCCAAGTGCAAGAAGGGCTGTCGGGTTTCTGCCTGTTTTTTCAGCTTTTATTTTTTTTTTCTTTTGCATTTTATGAGCTTTAGTTGATATTTAAGGTGCATGGTTGGGTGGGGTCAAGTTTGGGTGTTTAAGTGGTCAATTATAATGCGCGTAGTAAGCTTAAAACGAGCCTAAAGTGAAACATGTGAGCTAGCTAATTAAATCTCTAAGTTAGTTACGTAACACTATTCATTCAACTACAAAATTTATTTTCTAAACGAGCTCTCCCATTGCCTCTAGCTCAATTGCACATTTTTCCCACTACTTTTACAATTAATATGATTTAATAAAAATGCTAATTCACTAATAGATTGCAGTTTAAAAACAGAGTGAATAGTAACTTAAGAAGACAGTTAATAAGGCATAGAAAGAGATGCGCAAACAAAGGATGCAACAGTAATTAAATGCATGGCTAAATCTCGGGCGTCACATCCTTTCCCCCTTAAACAAATTGCGTCCACGCAATTCTTCTTCATAAGAGAACTCTGCATCAACTGGAAACCAACTCCGATTATTCGTCATCAGTTGCAAAGCAAGAATACCATACACGAATTCTCGTGGGAGCTCATTAAGAAATCCCAGTTGTATTGTCTGCGAACCTCACGTAATAAGGCCAAATAAAGGCTCCAATAGAGATGCTACTTCGAAATCCAAATAAGAATCCCGCTGGCATGAATACCATAGAAGAATAGGATCCCAACTAAGAGCGGCGAGAAAATACCAATAAAAGGTCCGAGCAGGAGTATTGTAAATAATACCAGATAATAAGGCTGAAAAGAATCTCATATACCAATTCTTCCGAGAGATGCTGACAAAAGAATACCAAAAGAATATCTGATGAGGAAATACCAAGAATATGCTCCAGAGAACTGTTATATAGAAACCCCAAAAGAAGCCACTCATTTATGACCGCTAAGCACTGAAGAAGGCCTTAGAAGAATCCCAATAACTGAGCTCCAACTATATCCACCAATTCCCAAATAAAGGCTGATTAATTGCCTCTCATTTATGCTAATCAACATAATTTGGAAGGCCTGCCACAAATCGCCTCTCTTCAGGGGAGGAAGGACCATTCGACGGCCTATGTATGCATGCCAAACAATTGCATATGTATAATCATTCTTTAAACTATTATCCAAACACGTTAATAAAAGAGTTTGTGAAACAGTGTAATCATCAAAGTCATTCAAGGACAACAATCAAGTCAATCATAACACAACTCAATCCAAGACATTCAAATACACACATTATAAGCAACAGTTCAAGTAATTAATAATTCACGAGGTCAATTTGATGCATAACTAGCCACTTTACTTCACTTAGCACACATTTAGTATGTAACACAAAATTATATCACATAGGTGCACACATTCAATACAAGACACACAATCAAACATGCAGGCATACACTTTTAAGACACACACTTAATCAAGCACACACGCAAGGGTTACTACCCGACAGGCCGAGGACCCTGTCCCGGCTTAGAGCTAACTAAGCTCTGATACTACCTGTAACGCCCCGATCTCTCACGAGACCGGACGCTCTAATAACCATGCTATTATTAACCCAATACCAAACCCGGTCACAAAATTTTAGGGAAAAACGGACAGAGTTTCCCCTGTACTATGGACATTCTAAAAACCTGTAAATTCTCAAATAAGGTAACTACACTGTAAACAAACTTTTCATGGCTAAATATTTAAAGATTCAAGGCCATCCGAGCCTTGAAGCAAACAACAGTTCCAAAACCACACAAGCATGCAAGTAACTTGTTTATAATATAGTCTAATAACCATGCCATTCTAGGATAACATTAAAACATACTTAGAGATAAAACATTCTACACTAAGCCATTCACTCCCAAGCATGCAAAGCAACTAGAAATAGAAATATAAGTTATTACAAGCCATAGAATTACCATTGCTACTACATTATCAGACTTCCAGCTTACATATACTCAAATACATACATGAGCTTTAAGGCCCCAAAATAGATTATACATAGAACAACAAATTCTTCACATAGCAACCAGAAAGCACATCCGCCTCAGACAAATATCACACAGCAGCTAAGGCAACTCCACCAACTGTGCCACCTGAAACATGTTAGCGAGGTATAAGCAACCACTGTTGCCCAGTGAGGGATATAGTCCCGGGGCGTGCAATGCAACAGATAATACAGTTATACAACAATATCACTTAGGCAATTTAAGAAACAATGATAACTTAAGTAACCACACGTTTAAAAGGATACATTTCATACAATCCCCTATACACCCATCTTCACTGGTCTTCATTCACGATCCACGAACCATGAGCACGATCACGATAAGCCGGCATAACCCCAAACACTCCAGTGGGTGTACTCCGGATGTACCTCGATAATCCTACGACCCAACATCCCCTGGCAATCTCCGGACCAGGCGAATGAGGGACTAGGGCACGGAGATTGAATATCCACCGGCAAGCCCTCTGCCGCCCAGCCGATATTCAACACATCCGCCCCTGACACTATAGTTGCGCAACCACTATACAATGCACTTAACAATGGCAAGTTAATAGCAATAATATAAGCATTAACACATGGGAGGATCAACAAAGTAGGTTGACCTCGATGCAATTAGAATAGAAGCAATTAGGTAAGCTAATAAGCAATTTACAAATAAACATATACAAAATAAGCATAGAATCATACCAAAAGCTCCAAATCAACTTGAAACCACATATAAACACTTAAGGAGTCATGCCATGGGTTTAGAAGTGTGAGTCAATCGGAATTGCACCTAAACCCCTTTGTTTTTCAAACTATTTCTCTTCCAAACCAAGGTTAATGATTCCATTTTCAAAGGAAACTCTCCCAACCTTCTAACTAACCCTCAAGGTACCCTCTCAACCCTCTAACTTATTCAAATGCCCGCGATTACCTCGAAAGCCTCAAATTCCCTCTTATGGCTCTAAACTACACATACATTATCCGGGCTTCAAAAAAGGGATATCAAGGCTTCTATAGCACCTAGGTAGCTTAAGGATACTAGAATTGAAGTCCGAATTCACCCGGATTCGCATTAACCCCGAAAGCCCTTTGTTAAAGTCGACTATTTTACGTTTTATGCGATTTTAGGACAATGCAAGTGCACGGGGCTATTAGACTACCTTCACTAGCACCTAAGGCATCTATTAGAAGTATTGAATCAAGTTAAAACGCGCGATTTCACAAAACCCTAGAATTTCTGTCACTATTCACCCTAAAAATCAAACTAACGATTCTAACCGTTTAAAAAGCGAAACGATGGCTTAAATGTGTTCCCTAGAATTCATATACATGGTATAATAGCATAGATCATCAATACAATAGCATATGAACACATTTTCAACAAATCAAGAAAATAGAAACTATTTAGAAATGCGAAAATAAGCCGTGAAATCCCTTACCAATGCGCGTAGGAGCACCTAGGAAGCTTGCAAACACCCTACACTAGTTGGTCAAGGCTTGGCTAGGCTTGGATTGAAGAGTTGATGGAGAAAATTTTCCTCCCAAGTGCAAGAAGGGCTGTCGGGTTTCTGCCTGTTTTTTCAGCTTTTATTTTTTTTTTCTTTTGCATTTTATGAGCTTTAGTTGATATTTAAGGTGCATGGTTGGGTGGGGTCAAGTTTGGGTGTTTAAGTGGTCAATTATAATGCGCGTAGTAAGCTTAAAACGAGCCTAAAGTGAAACATGTGAGCTAGCTACTTAAATCTCTAAGTTAGTTACGTAACACTATTCATTCAACTACAAAAATTATTTTCTAAACGAGCTCTCCTATCGCCTCTAGCTGAATTGCACATTTTTCCCACTACTTTAACAATTAATATGATTTAATAAAAATACTAATTAACTAATAGAATGCAGTTTAAAAACGGAGTGAATAGTAACTTAAGAAGACAATTAATAAGGCATAGAAAGAGATGCGCAAATAAAGGATGCAACAGTAATTGAATGCATGGCTAAATCTCGGGTGTCACAGTATCACATACCCATCTTCTCAAGATGATGATCCAGCTGTGACTGACTTATAGGCTTCGTGAGTGGATCAGCTATATTATATCCTTTTTGCAAACTTATATCCTTTCGAGCTACAATCTCTTGAATAATATGAAACCTCATTTGAGATAGTCGAGAAAATCAGTACTCAAGTATTCACCTCCATGATCAGATCGTAGAGTTTGAATACTTTTTCCTAATTGGTTTTCTACTTCAACCTTAAACTCTTTAAACTTTTCAAAAGCTTCAGACTTATACTTCATCAAGTATACATAACCATACCGTGAATAATCATCGGTAAAGGTTATGAAGTAGTAATACCCACAGTGAGCCATTTTCCTAAATGGTCCACAAACATCACTATGTATCGATACTAACAATTCGGTAGCCCTTACTCCCCGTCTAACAAAGGGTGACTTAGTCATTTTATCAAGAATACAAGATTCGTATGTAGGGTTGGGCTCAAATCCCAATGAACCAATAAGTTCATTTTGAGCCATACATGCAATCCTTTTATCATTGATATGAACAAGTCTTAAGTGCCATAATTGTTTAGGATTGATTTGATTATCTTTAGGTCATTTTTGTTTTGAAGTGGAAACCGAAGTAGAATCAACATGCATACATTCGTTCATGGCAAAATGATAAAGACCTTTTACCAAAATAGCCTTGCCAATATATTCATTACAGTAGTGAATATTACAGCAATTACTTACAAAAAATTCATAGCCTTCCTGAGCAAGCCTAGGAATAGACATTATATTCTTAATAGCTTGTGGTACAAACAAGACATCTTTTAACTTCAAGACACGCCTTATGGGCATATGTACATCTACATTTTCTTTTGCTAAGGCTGCAATACTTGCTCCATTGCCAACTTTCAAAACAACCTGTCACTTCCCAAGCACTCAAATCATTAAGACTCTATTTACAAACAAAAATGTGAGATGTAGCACCATAATCCAAAATCCAAGATGTATAACGATGACTAATAGATAGATTACTCTCAATCACAAAAGCAAAAGAAATATTACCTTTCTCAGCAGCTACTTTAGCTCGCTGCTCTTTCAGCTCCTAAAGGTACAAAGGGCAATTCCTTTTCCAATGACCGTCTTTTTTGCAGTGGTAACAAGTACCCTTAGGTGCTACTGTCTCCCCATTTGGCTTGGCCACACCTCCCAAAGCCTTTGGAGTAGAGTTTTTCTTTTTGTTTTTCTTCTTCTTCTTTTTGTTCTTTGGCTTAGAGCCAGAAGAATAAGCAACAACAAAAAAGGTCTCTTTTTCTTTACCCTTCATTTGATATTGTGTCGTGGTCAACATGTTCAACAACTCGGGTAAAGAACACTTCAATTTGTTCATGTTGAAGTTTATGATGAATTTGTTGAATGACGGGGGCAAAGACTGCATAATTAGGTTAATTTGGAGCTGATAGTCCATTGTGAAATCAAACCCCTCAAGCTGAGTAATCAGATTAATCATCCTGAGTGTATGTATGTTCATATATGAACCTTCATCCATGAGAGCCTTGAATAATTCTTTAGATATCTTGTATCTAACGACACGACTTTGCTCCTGTACAAGTCTTGCAAATTTTGAATCATGCTTGCGGCATCAAGCATCTTATCATACTGACACTACATGTAACACCCCGATCCCTCTCGAGGCCAGAGCCTTGATCCAATCCCCGAGGTCACAAAAAATGAGGGAAAACGGACAGAGTCTTCCCTATTTATAGGACTTACCATTTACCTGTATTCAGAAAAAAATAACCACAAAAACTATAAACCACCATTCAACGCCAATCCCAACTTTTAACATCACAACAACCTTCAATCCTTTTGGCTATCCGAGCCCTTCTACTACCACAAACTATAACATACAGGCATGCATTCAATAACTGTTGAAGTTTTATGTTTACAATAGCAATTATGATACCACTCTAATCTTTTCTATTTAACTTTCTTATAATTAAAGTCATCAACCATCTTCCCCTTAATCCCACACAAGCATGCAAGCTAAACTTAGACATCAAAGTAAAACATTAAAGTTATTACATGTCCCCTATATCTATTTAATCATACAAATCTTTCAGCCCATATTACAATCCCTCAGATAACATAAATACAAGCAATATTGAAATATCAATATTTTACATCACAACACATAAAACACTCATTCATAGCTACAAGCATGCAATGAAGCCTCCGAACTCTCTCTACGGATCCAGTTACTTCTTTACCTGTAAAATGTTAGAAAGGAGGCGTGAGCATACAATACATGTATACTCAGTGAGGAAAGGAACAGTTAACCAGGGGTTTTCGAAAATCTTTCGTGCAATGCAACAGTTAATACCAGAATAGCAACTATACGAATAAAGAAATAATTAAACGAATAAATATCACACACTAAAAGGATACGGTCAATAACCCTTATCCCTCAAATTCTTCGTTTCACGAACCATGAACCTCGATCTCGATCTCGATATGCCGGCACCCCTTTTCACTAATGGGTACTCCGGATGTACCCGATCCTACGACCCATACTGTCACACCCCAACTCGACCCCTCCTACAATCAGTCAGGACGCAACGAAATTTTGACAGTATAACGACAGTAATTTGGACACTGAAGCTCTAAACCAACCTCTTCGAAACTCATACATCCAACTCCACAATAATTCAACAATTAACAACACAACCACAACATACAATAAACATTCTTTATCATTGCATCCATAGGTTATACGCCTCTGTTCCAACATCATACATTTACTATATAACATACATTCCCAAAATAGATTATAACCAATCTAGCAACCTAATCATGTTCCAAAACAAGAATACTAAGCTAGCAACATTTAATTCATTATCTTTACAACATCTTATACATCATAAACTTCTAAGTAAATATAAAACATCTAGTTTTAATATACAAGATAACAAAAGAGAACTACATCTCAGATATCAATGACAAGACTTTGGCACATAGGACTTGTCCACATAAAGCACATTCTCAGCTTCCTGAGGCACGTATCCGTATTCCTGTTCTGTAACACCTGTATGCATGCAATAATTGAGAGTGAGCTTATATAAACAAGCTCAGTAAGGATCCGATAGATTTCTAACAGTATTTACTATACTCCTTGGAAATGATCCTTTGAGCAGTAAACACACAATAAAACATCAATAACAATACATCACATAAACTATAATGACCATTGAATAAAGGATACTCTATTTGGTGTAGCTCTAAACGCCATCACGATCTCAACCATTCTTCTTGTAACTCCCCATTACTCACACACCCGAGGTACCTCACTAGCCTCGCCCTCCATGACACCTCCGTCATGCGAGCTGGAGGTAGTCTCTGGTAGTCATGCTGTTATCAACTCGACAGCCCGACACTGCCCGAGAGGTGGCATACACATACCAAGACTCAGCAATAATAATAAACATCATTCACGGGAGGACAATCTAGAAGAATTGCCTATCTCCCGGTTCATCAATCATCAATCAATAATCATCAATAATCATCAATTATCATCAATTGTCATCAATATAACATCAAGTAATCAATTAAACAACAAACAACCAAGTTAGATGACAAAGTAGGCCATCCAACTTAACATGCATTAAACACGTAATCTAACCCTTGTCTAACCATTTACAACTCATAATTCAATCTCTCAAATACCACTCAATCAACTAAAGGCTCAATTCAACAATTTAAAGAAAGACAACATAAACTTCATAAAATCATATCTTACATTCTACTAATCCAAACAACTCCAAATCGGTTTCTAACACTCACCCATTCAATCAACTACATTAGCCCTCTCGAAAACCAACCAAGACACATCAAAATCAAGCCCAACAACCCTAAAACCTCAATGCACCTAGGCTGAAAATTTTGGATTTTCACACAAACATCGCAATCGAAAATTCGGCATTATAACGGCGCTACCACGTAATTAACAAACTTTTAGAAATCGATAGCAATAGATTCCAACCACTACAACTCAAAATAATCAACAAATGGTCATCTATCAACTTTAAATACCCGAAAATTAAAATTTATGCTACAACGGTTCAAATCTCACAAGAATACATATAAATGATCCCTAGCATGCACTGAGCATTAATATAACTTCAAATTAACATTCTAACTGTTCAAAATGCAATTATAAGCAAAAACATAAAAATGACATTTTGAGATCTAGAATTTTTCTCTCACCTTTGATGTGTTTTGATGCAAGAAAGATGTAGAATTGATGCCCAACAAGTGAAATCAAGCTTTGAATGAAGTGATTTGGACTTGAATTGCAAAATCTATGAGAAAGATCTTTGAAAAACCTTGAAAATGCCTTATTCTTTCTCCTACAAGGAACCACGGTTTTTGGAGGTGTTTTGCTTTGTTTTTAATGTGTGTTGATGATATATTAAGCAAAGATCAAACAAATAAAAGAAAGTCAAAGTTGACACTTAGTTATTTTTAGTGTTTTCTTGTCTTTTAATTCATTTTACTCTTGCTCAAATTAATTATGCAACACCTAAACTATATCAAGTAGTTTATTTTTAGGTGACAATAAGTTTTACATTCAAACAATTTCATCCGAGTCGGCTTAAAACTCAATTTTCTGCAAAAGAAGGTGAAAAGTCATATTATTTATTTTCAAATGTCTTTTGAATGCACAATTAATCTAAAATCATTTAATACCACATATAAATACATTTATATTAAGATATACTAGGTCACCGAAAGTCAATGCAAGAATCGGGTTTAGAAGAAATCACTATTTGGCTAAAAAACGCTACTTTTCGCCCGAAAAATCTATTTAAGTTACTATTCCGTTTCAGAATCAATTTTTATCAAACATGGGTCTATTAATAATAGAGGACTAGGTTTTAAGACATTTAAAACACCTTTGTAAAAATTTTAGCGGACAGGTGTTCAAAACACTATTCATAAAAATCGATGATAAAATTTTCAATGCCGTTTTTTATGAAAATTTCATGAATGCACACATAGCATGTATTAGGAATATAAATCACATATTTAGCACATTCTAACTCATATAACATATAAACAGGTCAAATCACGCAAATCGAGGCAAAGACAAGCAAATCGAGGTAAAGACAAAAACTGGGGTTTCACACATACCCCCTGGCATACTTTATACTAGGTGAGTGAGGGACTAGGGTACGGAGCTAAAGCATCCAACACTGGAAAGCCTAATGCCGCCCAGAGAAGCCCATCGTATCTGTCCCGAACGATAAGGTTGCTCAACTATTGAATCGACAACACAAATAGCAATAACAAGAACAATAAAACAAGATAATTCAATAACCACATAAATCGATGAGCACACAATGAGGACAACAAAAGAGGTTGTCCTCGCACATAAGCAATTGCAATCGAGATCACAATAATACTTTCTAGTCGACATATAAACGAGCACATAAACAACACAATTAAGGTAAATAAACAATAATTTATTAACTACACAATGACCACCATAATGAAAAGCAATAAATCAATTAAGATGCCAAGTACGATGCATCCTTCATCTTTAGGAAACGAAGAACCCCTTCAAACCTTCTCCAATTGCACCATAAACTAGCAATTCAGATAGGATTCATAATTAAGAATAAATTAGATTAAATTATAATTAAATTAACACATCAAACTTAACTACTTTACATTATCCCACTAACATGCATGGAACATTCTTTACCTTATATGGGTTGAAGTCATCCTTGAATAACCAATACTAGCATACTATTAGTCCTAAGAGATTACCTGACTTCTAAATGACATTAACTATACAAGACTTCAATAACTTAAGCATTGAAATAACTCAACTTCATTATAAACATGGTTTAAAGTTCATTACCACGCATTACATTTAATCACCAAGACTA
The DNA here is from genome assembly GCA_037974665.1 of Ehretia macrophylla. Classification (NCBI taxonomy): domain Eukaryota; kingdom Viridiplantae; phylum Streptophyta; class Magnoliopsida; order Boraginales; family Ehretiaceae; genus Ehretia; species Ehretia macrophylla. The sequence continues at coordinate 73,174,135 of CM075773.1, forward strand.
TCAAACATCTTAAACTCTTGATCAACCACATGCATATAACTTTAATACTCTTTAACTATGATGTTTATTAACAACCCACCGATGTAAGTTAACTTTACATTTCACATAATCATGCTATCACTTTACTAAGACTCAATCTTAAATAGAATGCTATCTAGATCAAGTACTAAGCCATACTAAACCATATAAGGTTCAAGGAAATAAAACTAAAAGGCTAGCACCAAAATGGCTATATGGCCGAAAATACACACACATACAAAACTCTAGTTCTAAGCATGTTCTAGTCATTTTATACACTTATATAGCTATGTCGACACTTATTAAACTTTATCTAAACATTAGATCCAACACATTACATTCTAACATAGTTCTTTTAAGCAAAGGTACTATTCTTGACAAGGTAACAATGCAATCCAATCCGCAAACTTCACCAAATAGATAAACATACAATACAAGTACATTTAAACACTTAACTAGTCAATTAAGGTCAATTATCAACAATTAATTCCATTGTTTCTAAACTAGCCCTTTAGTCCATTACAACTATATACTAAACAAAAGCCATGAAAACCATAATCCAACCATTCTATACTTCTAAGAACACTTAATGACACCTATTCAAGCCTTGAAAACTCACTTTTAACACAAAAGCTTGGGAAGGCCCCATGATCACTTTGAACTACAGCTACCCAATCCACCCCTCAAATCAAAGCCACGATTACACCAAAAGTGCTTCCCCACCTAGAAGATACCAATTCTAGTATTCAATTACAGACAGGCAACACTTTTACACAAAACCCCTTTACAACTCAAGTCATTTTCACTAGTTTTCTCAAATTTCCATAAAACCAACTACATATAAACATTAATCTATGTTCAATAGCACCAGTAGAAGCAATAAATAGCATCAAATCAAGCTTAGCACAAAAACCCTAGAAAATCACTATTTATCATCTTCTCCAAATTCATTCTACAATTTCTAGCCATAACAATCTCTAAATAACTATTAAAGAATGTTCTATGATCATTATAGAAGCTAATTCAAGCATAGATAGGCATTAATTGACATTATATTACAAATCTAAGAATTTAAAAACAATATATAACTTAATGAAAAATGCAACAAATAGGATGAATCCCTCACATGGCTTGAAGAAGAAAGTGTTTGATGCCCTAGCAATGATCCTTGACCAAATCCATGCAAGATTGAAGACAAAAGAATGGAAGAAATCAATTTTTTTTTCTCTTTGGAAGGCCACGGCTTTGGCCCCTTTGTTTGCCCTCTTTTTTTTTGCTCTTTGTTTTGCTTTAGTTTAGGTTTTAAAAAGATGACAAAGAGTCGAGGGTTAAAACTTGTCAATGGGTGGGTTAAAAGGGTCAAATACTAAGCAAATGGATCAATAAAATGTTAAATGGATTATGCACAAGCTTAGTAAAAAGCTGAAAAGTACTATTCATCGGGGACACTAAACATTTTTTTATCTCGCTTTCCCGATATGCTATGTACATGAAATCGATGAATGAATACTTTAAATATGGTAAGTAATGATAGAAAAATATTAAATTTGAAAGATAAAATAGATTAAAATTCACTACAGGCTCGGAGCTATTTTGTTTATTTAGTTGAAAACTAAGTAAATAAATTCAAGAAAATGAAACTGAATATTATAATAATAATAGGATAGTTAATATTCATTTCAAATAATTAATTTAACTATTATTTGAATAATTTTTAAATAATATGAAAATAATTCTAAAAATGAATGTATTTCATTAAAGTAAACACATAATTTCATGCTAGCATTCAAAATAAAACCTAATTAAATGCAAACATGTATTATTTTCTATATGTCGGGTTTGGGCTATCATACTGCAACCCATTATTCATGGATGCAAGAATGTAACTTTTCGCACGAAGGTCATGTTCAACCCATTGATCATACGTTTCACGTTCTGCCTCAGTGGATGTAATGCCCCGAACCTAACCCTGTGTAGGACTAAGTCCGAGGGGGACAGTTAATTCAATTACCAATCCATACTTAGTCAAATTCTCAACTTAATAATAGTTTCCTCGAAAATTGGGCAGCATAACAGCTGTAATGTGTACATAATAGTTTTTTTTCTTCAACCTGCAAACAGAAAAGCCACAATCTACTTCTCCAAATCCTTCTCCATAATATCCCAACTTAGAACTCCAATACAGTTCATACATACACCAACAGGATATAAATGATTGAATAACCAACATGAAAATATACATATGTTACTTGCATTAATAGAAGGTTTAACAACATCCACGTTAATTCCTAACAACTGATACGAAGCCAAGTGCCCAAAACAAAACCAACTATATATATAACATGTATAATAGCTAACTAAGTTATTAAACTAATCTTTCCAACCATTTACAACCAATGACTAAGTTAGTTTACTTATACAAGTTCTTGATGAACAAAGTCACCTATTTACTAGCACCCACAAGATGCGCATATCATATATCGGGTACTTCTGGTTCAAGATTATGATGATTGTCCTCATAGTATTGTACACATTCCTATTCATTGCTTGAAAGGGGAAAACAAATAGGGTGAGTTTATCTGACACCAAAACTCAGCAAGGGGGGAATTTGGGAAGGGTTTTTCGAATACATTTTCCTGTTTGAAAACCATTTGGAAAACTCTGTATGCAATGCACACAATATCCACAATCAAGAATCAATTCAAGTATACATATACAAGTCATATATCACATACTAAGTAAGAAATAGCTTATTCTTTCCAATTGGATCGATTTCAAGAGGTAGCTGGTTATCTGAGATGTTCAACATCTATTTCCTTATCTCACCAAATAGAGTATTCCGGATAATACTCGAGCCTATGACCAACTCTCCAGGGAAATCGCAAACTGACCAATATACCTACCATAAAATGTTCAGAAGTTGTCAAGCACATTTACTATTTTTAAAATGCAAAAGAAACAGAAGGCAGTAGCCTGTGTAGATTTCAGCAAAATTCTTCAATCCTACTATATTGAGCTATTTTGAAAATGAAAACTATTTTTTCTCATAAATTTTTCAACACAAGAATTGTTCCTATAGGAGTCTATAATAACATAGATTTTTTCCAGATTTTTTTCCACGTGATCCAACAATTCAAACGAACCAAGATTCCCAACTTCTCAAAACTGTCCACTAAAAGCTATTATGTATATCTTGCATGTTTAGCTTCTATAATCATTATAACACCAAATACAAGTTCTAGCAACCTCTTATAACACTTACAAGCAACATCGAAGCATATTTAATGGCCAATCTTGATACAAGTATATATAATCATGTTACCAACACATTAACTCTATTATTTGTCTAGCAAATCATTATTCCATCATCACAAATCATATATATGTAATAATATTTTAGAAATCTCAAGTTTTGTAAAACCCTCACCTTAGAATTTCTTGGATTAAAATGCCTAAAAACCTTGTTTGTTGCTAGGAGATTGCTTGGCTATGATGGAAATCACCTTGCCTTCAATTTCTCTTCACAAATTTGCTCAAGAAAATAGCTAGAATTTTTGCTCTTGGTTGTGTATGGTGGACGGCTATGAGGAGTCAAGAAGAAGATGAACAAATATCCTACAACTTGTCTTGGAAGCTAAGTCAATCTTTTGTCTTGGCCGAAGGACTCATAAGCAATTAGCCAAACTTAAGTCTAATTTTTAAATGCAAACTTGGAGTCCAAGAATATCTTTTGATATTTGCAAATTAGCTCCTAAAGTTTGTAAGTTTTACTAATTGACCCCAAGTATTTTTCTAGCTTTGCAATTCTTTCCCTTTTCTTTTCTTTCTATAGCCTTGTGTTATAAGTGTAGTTTATAAGACAATCCTAGTCCTAGGTAATTTAATTAGTGTCTAAAATAAAGTTTAGATAATTATATTTTGGCCCCTAAGTTTTTTCTATATGCAAAGTTACCCTGAAAGCAATTCTATCTTATTTTCTTGTTTCTAACTTATTTCCAAACCTATTTCTATTGTATCTAGCTAGCATTTAGGGTATACAAGCATATATATATATATATATATATATATATATATATATATATATATATAAGAATTAACTTATATTTAATTACACATAATCAAATAGTAATGCATATGAGTTTAGAACCGGGCCTCATATCCTTCCCTCCTTAAAAGAATTTTGTCCCCGAAAGTTTAGTTACCTGACAAATAACCCCGGATAATGTTGTTCCATCTGATCTTGGCGCTTCTATGTCGCCTCATCTATGCCATGATTGTTCCATAGGACCTTTACCATTAGGATCTTCTTTGTCCTTAATTCCCGTTCTTTTTCATCCAAATTTCGAATTCCTTTCTCATCATACGACAAGTTCTCTTGAATTTGCATTGACTCGGGCTCTAAGACATGAGACGGATTGGGATGATATTTTCTCAATGTCGACATATGAAATGCGTTATGCACATTTGCGAGATTCGGAAGCAACTCCAACCAGTATGCCAACTTACCGATTCTTTCTATAACTTCGAATGGTCCGACATATCTCAGGCTAAGCTTTATTCCTTTACCATATCGGATCAACCCCTTCCAAGGTGATACTTTTAAGAATACCCAATCCCCTATCTCAAACTCCAGATCTCGACTCCGATTGTCCACATAACTTTTTTGTCGGCTCTGAGCGGTGAGCATTCTCTTTCAGATCAGATGTATGTTTTCAATCTTTTCCACTAACTCTGTCAACATAGTACGGTCGACTGCTTTTATTTCCCCAACTTCATCCTAGTATAGTGGAGATCTACACTTACGCCCAGACAAAGCTTTGTAAGGAGCCATCCCTATCGTGGACTGGTAACTGTTATTTTACGCAAACTCTGCCAACGGAAGATGTTTTCCCCATCCTTTACTGAAGTCTAACACACTAGCCCTCAACATATCCTCCAGTATCTATATAGTTCTTTATATCTGTTTGTCGATCTGGGGGTGATATGCTGTACTGATTTTCAAATTTGTTCCCAAGGCTTTCTAAAACAACGGCAAAACCAAGATGTAAAGTGAGGATCCCTGTCCGATACGATGTTTGCTGGTACACCATGTAATCTTACAATGTTAGTCATATATAGCTCAGCTAGCTTCTCTAGATTATACAGCTTATTCATAGGAATAAAGTGAGCTATCTTAGTCAATCTGTCAATGACAACCGAAAGAGCATCGCAACCTCTCGGTGACCTTGGAAACTCCATTACATAGTCCATCGTTACATGTTCCTACTTCCATTGGGGAACCTCAAACGGCTGCAGTAATAGTGCCGGCCTTTGATGTTCTGCTTTCACTTTCTGACAAGTCAAATGTCGGGCCATAAATTGTGCAATCTTTTTTTCATATTATTCCACCAGTAGTACTGTCTCAAGTCCCGGTACATCTTTGTCCCATCGGGATGAATGGTGTATTTAGAGTTATGTGCTTCCTCAAGAATCTGTCTTTTCAATTTAGAGTTCTTCAGAACATAAACTCGGCCTCAAAATCGCAGTATTTCGTCATTATGCACCTAGAAATCAGGTTTTTCCTTAGTGTTTCCCTAGAGCCATTTGTCCTACTGTTGAGCTTCCTTAATCAGTGAGAACATCATGGGTTGTACTTGTAGACAAGCAAACAAAACTCCATTCCTAGTTAACTTCGATTTTCAGCAACCTACCTCTTCCAGCATTTCCAACTCTTTTATTTGCAATATTGCCAACCCAGCCTTCCGGCTAAAAGCATCAACCACAATATTTGTTTTCCCTGGCACATAGTTGATCAAGCAGTTATAGTCATCTAATAACTCCATCCATCTTCTTTGTCTCATGTTTAACTCCATTATTTGTTTTCCCTGGCACCGATTATCGGGGATTGAACTAGGCAACTATCAAGAACAAATATTTGTTGCCTTTGATTGATGAATTGTTTGATCAATTCCAAGAAGCTAAGGTGTACTCGAAGTTTGATTTAAGGCAAGGTTATTATCAACTTTGGATCAAGGATGATGATATACCTAAGTCAGCATTCAGAACACGCTACGGGCACAACAAGTTTATGGTTATGCCATTTGGACGGACTAATGCCCCTGCGACGTTCATGGATTTGATGCACAGAGTGTTCTGGCCATATTTGGACTAGTTCATGGTAATTTTCATAGATGACATTTTGGTCTATTATAAATTTAAGGCGGAGCATGAACAACACTTGCGTTTAGTGTTGCAGACACCTCAAGAACACAAACTATATGCCAAATTTAGCAAGTATGAATTCTGGTTAAATCAAGTGGCCTTTCTGGGGCACATTATTTCCTAAAGGGGAATATCGGTGGATCCGGCAAAGATTGAAGGCGTACGTGGAAGCGGCCGAGAACGATAATAGAGATTCAGAGTTTTCTTGGATTGGGTAGTTACTATCGGAAGTTTGTTAAGGACTTCTTGAAGATTGCTGGATCGCTTACCAAGTTAACCCAAAAGAAAGTAAGTTTCAAATGGGATGACAATGCGAAATAGTTTTCAGCAGCTGAAGAAGAGGTTAACCACAGTACCTATTCTTGCACTACCGAAAGGAACTGAGAATTTCTTCATCTATAGTGATGCCTTGAAAGAGGGTTTGGGGTGTGTGTTGATGCAGAAGACAAGGTAATTGCTTACGCCTCTCGAAAGTTGAAAACCTATGAAGTGAATTATCCCATACATGATTTGGAAATGGTGGCAATTGTATTTGCCCTAAAGAAGTAGCGACACTACCTGTGGGGTTGCAGGTTCGAGATATTCATGGACCACAAGAGTCTTAAATATTTGTTCCGATAGTAACTAGCCAATCCAAGAAAACTCTGAATCTCTATTACCGTTCTCGGCCGCTTCCACGTACGCCTTCAATCTTTGCCGGATCCACCGATATTCCCCTTTAGGAAATAATGTGCCCCAGAAAGGCCACTTGATTTAACCAGAATTCACACTTGCTAAATTTGGCATATAGTTTGTGTTCTTGAGGTGTCTGCAACACTAAACGCAAGTGTTGTTCATGCTCCACCTTAAATTTATAATAGACCAAAATGTCATCTATGAAAATTACCATGAACTAGTCCAAATATGGCTAGAACACTCTGTGCATCAAATCCATAAACGTCGCAGGGGCATTAGTCCGTCCAAATGGCATAACCATAAACTTGTCATGCCCGTAGCGTGTTCTGAATGCTGACTTAGGTATATCATCATCCTTGATCCAAAGTTGATAATAACCTTGCCTTAAATCAAACTTCGAGTACACCTTAGCTCCTTGGAATTGATCAAACAATTCATCAATCAAAGGCAACAAATATTTGTTCTTGATAGTTGCCTAGTTCAATCCCCGATAATCTATACATAGTCTCAATGACCCATCTTTCTTCTTCACGAATAATACCGGTGTAGCCCACAGAGATGAACTCGGTTGAATAAATCCCTTCTCCAGTAACTTTTGTAACTGATCTTTCAATTCTTGTAACTTTATGGGAGCCATCCAATAAGGGGCTTTTGATATCGACTGAGAGTTTGGTAATACCTCAATCGTGAACTCTACCTCCCGGTCTAGTGGAAAACATGATAGCTCTTCCGAAAATACATCCGCATATTCTTTAACTATCAGTACTTCCTTCATTTTGACTTTATCAGCTGGTATGTTGATCATATGGGCCAAATATCTGTTGCATCCCTTATTGATCAATTTTACTGCTTTGGTAGAAGAAATAGTAGGTTCCCTGGCCAAACTCCTATTTCCTCTTATTTCGATAACAGGCTGACCCGGTGCTTTAAATTTTACCGCTTTGGTTCAGCAATTTAGACTTGCACGATGTCGCGCTAGCCAGTCCATTCCCAGAATGGCCTCATAACCCCAAAAGATAAGCACTATAAGATCGGCCAAGAATTTTCGATCTTCAACCTGTATCTTACATGTTTTACATGCCAGTCTAGTAGCATATTTAGGATCCATTGGGGTACTAACTTCTGGATGATAAGGTAAATTTTTGACTGGTAACTTGGTGCAATATGCACATTTAGGAGTTATAAATGAATGAGTAGCACTAGGATCAATAAGTACTTTAATTAACTGATTTAAAATTAGAAAAACACCTTTAACAACGGCCATCTCATCTGGAAGTTCTTGTCCATCCGTGGCATATGCCCGATCTTGCACTCTCAGTGCTGGAGCATTTTCTCTGGGCCTATTCTGTTCAACTTCTCCAATGGCCTGAGTCTGAACTCTCTGCCTCTTCGGGCAATCCCTCACCCAATGATGTTCACTCTCGCACCCCATACACTTCCTTGACTTCTTCTAGCACTGGGTCTCAGTATGTCCCTTCTTTTCACAATAAGAGCACGTAACATTCTGGGCTGAAGTAGTGGTACCTATTCCTTCACGTGCTATAGAGACAACTGATGCACTCGACTAGGGTTAGGGAGGTGTCGGCCTAGTCTGGCTACTCTGAGTCTGGAATGTTCGAGAATGTTCCTGTGTCCGAATGGGCCTCTTGTTCTGCTAAGCTAGGCCAACTCTCATTGCCAGTTTTTTCTCTTCTATCCTTGATGCAGCAGCATAGACAACGTCATATGTGTTAAACTTAGCAACTACTAACCCATCATGGATCTGAAGTCTCAATCCCTGAGTGAACTTTCAAATTCTCATAGACGAAGTTTGTACCATATGCGGTGTATACTGAGAGAGTTTATCGAATTTGGCCCCATATTCTGCCACAGGCATACTGCCTTATTTTAAATACGTGAACTCCTTCATCTTTCTATCTTTGGAGACCTCAGATATGTATTTATTCTTGAATACCCTGACAAAGTTTCCCCAAGTATAGGGAGTGTGCAAAGTCTCCCATTTACTACTTATTGTACCACATCGTGTTTCAGCGTCACCCTCCAATTGAAAGATTGGAAAGATGACCCTTCGTTCATCCATGTAATCCATTGCCACATAGTTTTCTTGATCCGGGAAAACCAATGCTCTGTTTTCTCATCATCTGGCTGACCCATAAATTTAGGAGGGTTGTAAGTCAGGAATTCTTTAAGTGTATCATTACCCCAAATTACCTTTGTTTCCATCGCTACTACCTACTCCATTTCCACCACCTCTATTGCTGCTAATACCGAAATCTCCAGGTGGCTATCTATTCATAACCTGGGCCATCTGGGCCATAGTGGCTGCCATCTGTTGCAACACCTAGTCTCCTACTGTGGTCCGGCCATCTCTGTTTGCTTTAATTTCTTCCTCGTCTCTCTAGTTACCTCAATTTTTGGGTCCTCCTGCCATCTATAGGCACATGCATCCACTCACTATTATACGTTATGCAAATGTTAGAGAAGAAATACAATGAGTACATAAGTAATATATCTAACATATAACTAACTCATGTAACAATACAAAGCACGTTATTCACATAAGATTCACACATAACACATAAATCACACATATATATACACACAACTATTTAAGCTACTTATTCATATCAAGATTTATACCAACTTTCCTAGGGTTCTAAACCCAACTAAGCCTAACCAATTAACTAAGCTTTGATACTACTAAAGGTGTCAAGCCCAAAACCCAACCTTGTGTAGGACTAAGTCTGAGGGCGACAGTTAATTCAATTACCAATCCATTCTTAGTCAAATTCTCAACTTAATAATAGTTTTCTAAAAAATTGGGTAGCATAATGGTTGTAATGTAGACATAACAGTTTTTTTTCCTTAAACCTACAAACAGAAAAGCCACAATCTACTTCTCTAAATCCTTCTCCACAATATCCCAACCCAAAACTCCAATACAGTTCATACATACACCAACAGGATATAAACAATTGAATAACCAACGTGAAAATATGCATCTATTAGTTGCATTAATAGAAGGTTTAACAACATCCATGTTAATTCCTAAAAGCCAATACAAAGCCAAATGCCCAAAACAAAACCGGTTACGTATATAACCTATATAATATCTAACTAAGTCATTAAACTAATCTTTCCAACCAATTACATCCAATGACTAAGTTAGTTTACTTATAGAAGTTCTTGATGAACAAAGTCACATATTTATACAAAATAATATATACAATATAATTGTTCAAGTCATATTATCAACCATATACACCTAGAAGAGGTGCATATCATGCATCGGGTACTTCCAGTTCAAGATTATGAGGATTATCCTCATAGTATTGTACACATTCTTCTCCATTGTCTGAAAAGGGGAAACAAAAAGGGTGAGCTTATCCAGCACCAAAACTCAGTGAGGGGGGAATCTGGGAAGGGTTTTCGAATACATTTTCATGTTTGAAAACCATTTGGAAACTCTGTATGCAATGCAGGCAATATTTGCAATCAATAATCAATTCAAGTATACATATACAAGTCATATATCACATACTGAGTAAGAAATAACTTACTCTTTCCAATTGGATCAATTTCAAGAGGTAGGTGGTTATTTGAGATGTTCAACGTCTCCTTCTTTATCTTACCAAATAGAGTATTCTGGATAATACTCGAGCCTACAACCAACTCTTTAGGAAAATCGAGGTTTTCCCAAGCAAGAATAGAATACAGACCATGGTAGACATAAGATCATCGACACCCCTAAGATGTCCAGCGTACTATGCACACTACCATGCCAAGACCAGGTGGTTGCAACCCCTTTTGATACCATTTCAAATTCAAGTTCACATAATACAAGTATTTACAGCAATCAAGTTGGCATCGAGTTCATGAACAGTACATATTTGACATTTATAGCATATCGATTAAACAACATGAAAAAATAAAGCAGTTTAAATCATATTAGTGAATCCACAACTATTCAACATAACTAAAGGTCATTTAACATCTTTACATAATAATAGAAACAATAACGTAGCCATTTGGCAACAATAATTAACATTTGTAACTAACTAACTATCCTAGACAAGATCCTTTGCCACTGCAATATCCTAACTTCGGCAATTCTATTTCCTGCCTTCCCGAACTCCAAATTACTTGAATTAGGTATAGAATTAAACCCCTACAATATCCTAACTTTGGCAATTCTCTTTGAGTGTAAATAGTTTTAGAATCAAGCAAAGCTCAATTATGATCTAAATTCCTTAAGTTATAAGCAAAATACCACAGTTAAGCAAATCTGTTCAGTGACTGGAAATTTTTTAGCTACATTTTGATTTCCTATTTTTCAGAAATTGTAAACGTTTGATTTAGCCAAAGTACTCAACACAACATTTGTTCCAAACTGACCAATCTACCTACCATAAAATTTCAGAAGTTTTCAAGTACATTTACTATTTTTAGCATGCAAAAGAAACAGAAGGCAGTAGTATATCTAGATTTCAGCAAAATTCATCAACAGTACTGTATTGAGCTATTTTGAAAATGAAAACAATTTTCCTCAAAAAATTTCAACACAAGAATTGTTCCTCTATGAGTCTAGAATAACATAGATTTTTTCTACATGATCCAACCATCCAAACGAACCAAGATTCCCAACTGCTCAAAATTGTCCAGTAAAAGCTATTATGTATATTTTGCATGTTTAGCTTCTATAATCATTATAACACCTACTACAAGTTCTAGTAACCTCTAGTAACACTTATAAGAAACATCTAAGCATATTTACATGGCTAGAATCCATTAAAATTCAATGGCAAATCTTGATACAAGCATATATAATCATGTTACCAACACATTAACTCCATTATTTGTCTAGCAAATCATGATTCCATCATCACAAATCATATATACGTAATAATATTTCAGAAATCTCAAGTTTTGTAAAACCCTCACCTTGGAATTTCTTGGATTAAAATGACTAAAAACCTTGTTTGGTGCTAGGAGATTGCTTGGCTATGTTGGAAATTACCTTGGCTTCAATTTCTCTTCACAAATTTGCTCAAGAAAATAGCTAGAATTTTTGGTCTTGGTTGTGTATGGTGCACGGCTATGAGGAGTCAAGAGAAAGATGAACAAATATCCTACAACTTGTCTTGGAAGCTAAGTAAATCTTTTACTTAATTGTGTTTTAACCCCTCAACTATTCTTTAGTTGTAATTGGTTCCAATTTTTTTCTCTTGTCTTAGCCGAGGGACTCATAAGCAATTAGGAAAACTTAAGTCTAGTTTTGAAATGCAAACTTGGTGTCCAAGAATATCTTTTGGTATTTTGTAAATTAGCCCCTAAGGGTTGTAAGTTTTACTAATTGACCCCAAGTATTTTTCTAGCTTTGCAATTCTTTCTCTTTTCTTTTCTTTCTATAGCCTTGTGTTATAAGTATAGTTTATAAGCCAATCCTAGTCCTAGGTAATTTAATTAGTGTCTAAAATGAAGTTTAGATAATTATATTTTGGCTCCTAAGTTTTTACTATTTGCAAAGTTACCCCGAAATCTATTCTATCTTATTCTCTTGTTTCTAACTTATTTCCTAACCTATTTCTATTGTATCTAGCTAGAATTTACTTATATTTAATTATACATAATCAAATAGTGATGCATATGAGTTTGGAACCAGGCCTCACAGTAGAAGTCTCGGGTAGTAAAGTCGGGAGGGAGGGGTTTTCAGAACATACTCAACATTTTCCATTCTCATAACTATTTTGAGGTTGTGTCGCCAGTCATTATAGTTTGGTCCGGTTAAGCAATCTTATCAAGAATACGAGCTAATGGCTTTGATATTGAAGCCATATATACAAACTACAGAAAAATAAATAATGCAAAAACTTACAAGTCAATGTAAAAATGCAAAACTATTTAACATGGACTTTAATTAAATAGTACATCCCACTAATTTTATCGAATCTCATACTCCTTAAATGAGAAACGAGAATCTAAAAGACTCCTTAGTAGGTGACCAATTTCTTTTAACATGGATATCTCTCAGCTTTAGTGCATTATTGAAATATGCACTCAAGAGTTAACAACTATTTGTTATCTATTTCATTAAATATGATATGGTCAATTTAGCCCCTAAATCACTTTAATTTCAACTTTAGTGTCTTATTGACTAAGTGATCTAGTTAGATTAAGCCCACCATCAAAACGTTATGCGACAATTTGAATCCTATGACCTCAACTTTGGTGTATTCTTGGCCATATGATATTGGTACATAACCCTATCACTATGTATACGAGAAACTCATTAAAAGTTATTGTGAACTACATCATTCGGTTAGTGATATGCCCTAATGCTATATAGTTAGATGACCTATATAGGGCATTATGATGTGAATATGTATATTATATTAATTGCATGATTATGTACGTTCATATTCTCCGATCAATTATATGAATGTGTCCCTAATATTATTGATAAATCCATATTTTTCGTATTTTAACCCATTAAATCATGTACGATTGCACTATTATTGTAAGCTTAAACTGAATATTTGATACAAATTTAGTGCAATGTAGGTTTTGAATGCAAAATGGCAAAAATGATGTCAAACGCTAATATTTTGAGCGATTTTTAGAGAACATTAAAGGATGAAGGTAGAACGACCTTGACAGAAGCAAATCGAGATTGAATTTGGCCAAACATAGTGCAAAAAATACTCAAGATGCCCAAAAACCTTGAAGTAGCCTTGGTCAACTTTTAGTCAAACTCAAAGTTAACGGTCAATGCATGAATAGTAACATTCAACGCGTGAACAGTAACCAAGCATGTCATAAGCATTGACATCATGCTGACACAGTGGTGACTCAGCCACTGACATTATTCTAACATAGTCGTGACTTAGGCGCTGACATCACTGTGTAAATAGTAACTTCAAATAGTAACCAATTTTTTTCTATAAATACCCCTTTCCCCATTTCATTTTAACACCATTCATTTCTTAGATTTTGTTCTTGTGTGTGAGTAATTTTTTTGAGTGTTTTAGTTAGTATTTAATGTGTGTGAAGTTGTGAATCCCAAGTAAATTGTCTTTTAAGCCATAATCACACTGAATTCATACTGATCAACCAAAATCCGTGCAACACGATAATTAATTTTATTTCGGTAAACGTTATGATTTCCTGTAATTTAATTCCTAACATGGCACACTAAACCTGAGATTCGGGGTAGTATGTGTGAGGATATTATTGTACATATGTTTTGATTCAGATTTATTAAAGTTTCGTATTTTTTATTCCTGAAATATTCTTTGATTAATTATACGTATACTTGTAGTTATGTTATAGTTAATTGAACGTATATATATGCCCGGTTTTGCAAACCAGTGGCAATACGAGACTACCTCGAAAATGGTATAGTTTGGTTGTACCAATATCTCTAAGTTACATAAGTGAAAGATTAATTGTGGTTTTGTTACTCGGGTAGATACCGTTAGGTTGTACCAATATCTCTATTCCAAGGATTGATAATCCATTAATCTCGTTACTTACGTATCTAAGGTCATATCAGAAGTAGGAGCTTAGTGCCTGATTTCTGAAGAACTTATCTTTTAATCTGAATCAATAATATTGTACTTGAATATACTGAGCCATTACCACCCTGAATCATTATCCAATCCTTTGGATTTAAACTTTATTGTTAATTGTTGTAATTTTTCACTTAAGTATCTTTGTTCAATTCACCTTTGGATCTCTTTAATTACTGTACCTTTGGACACTTCATGGACCTTTGGACTTAATCAAACTTATCCGTGATGGGAGATAGTCAAACAATTCTAAATTAAAGATTAACTTAACTTGATAACTCTAATCTTCGTGGATCGACCCTCTACTCGCTACAGCTAGAGGTAATTCAAGGTAAACAATATTTCTAATCATTTAACCTTACTATTTTTTATCGTAAAATGACACAATCAGTTACTCGGAGAAGAAATATATTCTAAAAGTGTTTAGAATACAGTGGCATATTTATTTAATATGATTAACATTAAAAACTAATTCGTAGCCCTCAGATTATTTGAACGGGACTCGAATAATCAAGTACGTGCTATCATATATAGTTATCTTTGATTAACATTGGGATGTTAATGATAAAGGATGACGAGAGTTGTGTCATACCAGTATGGGGATATGATTAACTTATATATGAGTGATCATTAGTGGAATGGATCATTGAATGTGACATTGATAATAAACTACATGATTTCGGATTAATAGTTTATTATCTTTTGTGAATTGTGCAAATTAATCATTTGACTCGAGAAATTACGGCTGCCAGATATATCAAGGGCTAAATATAACATTTGGACAATGCCCACCTTTATAAATGTGAGTTACGGCCTCTCATAGTTTAGTCTTGTGATATAGAGACCGACAGGTAATTGTCAAGATAGGATCTGTTAACCTCCGGCATGAGGTAATGACCTTTGGACTTAATCAAACTTATCCGTGACGGGAAATAGGCAAACAATTCTAAATTAAAGATCAACTTAACTTGATAACTCTAATCTCCGTGGATCGACCCTCTACTCGCTGCAGCTAAAAGTAATTCAAGGTAAGCTGTGAGACCCTATACTTAATTTTCAAGCATTAGCATATTAATTACATAATTGAATTGTGTTACGGTTAGTGGTCTTACCTTATGTGTTCATATTTCTCATATTAAAAATTAATTTAAACTTAGAAACTATAGAAAGCTTAGCATATCAAACTAAGCATTCGTTTCAATTAAACGGGAAGATTAACTTGGTTAGTACATTTGAATAATTTGGGTAGTAAAGGTAAAAATATTAAATTTAGTACATTACTTTTTATTGAAATAACTTATATAGTATTAGAGCATAGTTAAGTTTGATTCACTATCTTAGGACCTACTGAAACTAGAAAATAAAATATGGGTTATAATAATTTTGCAGCAAACGTAGCTTGTGAAATAAAAGAAGCGAACTAGGATACTAGCTGAGTAAGTTAACCCTAAAGAGTACGATAGATTATTTGAGGATACTTAGATTTGTTGGTAGGTAAATTAGTTAGCAAAGCTAATTCATATTAGGATAATACATTACCATTTGTCATTGGACTAATATAGCTTCTAGTGATTTCGAAAGTACATATAGGTTGGATTAGAACTAGATGAAATGGAAATATTGTTAGATAACACGATCTTAAAATTATGAAAATAGGAGGGATAGTTATATCAATTAAGTAATTTAATCTAACAAAGTTGTGAATACCTAGATTTGCTACTGAAAGATTTTAAATAAATTAAGAATGCTAATTTAATTTATTATAAGAAGTAAGTTTTCACAAGTCATTAAGCTCTCAGGAAGTTGTCCTCACTATTGAGATCTTAATATTTCTCACCTAATTACTTAAACCATATGCTATTCTTATATAAACAATTACTTAAGCATCATTATAAGCCTGCCACCTCTTTTATTATAACACCACACGGTATTACTACAAGTTTCTTCACCTTAGTCATCGCCCACCGTCTAAATGCTATCATCTAATGCTCCTATAGAATATAGTTTTGTATTCTTATTTATTGATTAAAACACATGAAATTGTCTTGCACTTTTTCTTTATAAAGAATTCTTATTACATTCATACTACATATAATATACTATTACTTCACTGACCCTATATTCTTTCCGTATAAAATAAACCTAAATATTCACATTCTTATATATAAATACGATCCAATTTATATTTTCATTCTACATTTTGTAGAAGTATTTTATTTACTATTTACTATTCTCATAGTTTATCCCTGTTAGATCTTAGCACCTTAGCGCCCTATAATGAATCCACGTCCTCAGCCTATTATGCTAGCTCAAATTAATCATTCTGCACCACCACTTCACATAACCTACTCTAACAAAGCCACGTTACTATGGCTAGATAATCCACCAAGCCTTCATCTTTAGCTGCCACCGAATCATCCTAATCATTTGAATGCCACAAATCTAACTCTTATAGCAACAATTGCATCGTCATCATCAGCAAGGCATCGCCCTCACAATACCTCGCCATCCTATCTGCTTGTTGCCTTCACCGCCTAATTAAAACTAAGCTTCATACCTCTACAAAAAAACCATTAACACTATCAGCTCATTATCATCATCAATAACTTGCCCAATTCCTTTCTAGTAGCCTAAGATAAGTTTATTTGTTTACTTAACCCATTTAAGGTATCACACAAACTGGACACAAGCTAAGCTAGGCATTAACCATTTCGTGCTTCTCCACCAAATAAGACAAATAAACCCACTCATCATCTAGCTGCAATTTCTGTGAAGGACAACGCCATATACTAGAGAGTGTCCTTAGCATCTTCATACCCCCACGTCGAGCAGCCTAACTGATAGGTTCAACCCAAATTTAATCACCACCAGCTCACTGCCCTAGCCAGACTATCCTAATTAATTCACCACCTTCACCGACGGCAATGTGGAAACAAAAGACAGCATCCGATGAAAGCCAAAGAAGAAAGAAATACGGTAGCAATAGAGTTTAGCTTGTATTAGTTAGCAAAACAACATAAGATATAGTAGGTGGATTTCGGTGATAGGTTGCTATAACCAAAGCAAAACATTTTCGATGGTTTGGTTTATTAGGTTACATCACAATCTTGCAAAACATACAAAGCAAAAGAAAACATAAGGGATTCAATGGTAAGAAGCTTAAAACCGAAGGGAAAGGGAAAAAGGGAAACAGACTCGATGAAAGTAATGTTGGAAAATATACATGATAATTAAAATAATTGTGCAGTAAAAAATTAATTATGTATTCGTCTATGTTTAAATATGCAGATCTAAATCAGATAATAATTTAATCTAATTAAATTAAATCTGCAATAGTTCTAGGATTACCTCTTGAAGCGTAGTTCGATGTAGAATCTGAATCAAGATCTCTACGTGTGAAGCCTTTAAGATTGATCCACACAAAATCTGCATTTGCTAATTGGATTTACTCCCACTAGGTTTCTAGAGAAATCCTATATTTTATTCTGACTATGAAAATTGTGCTAGCTCTTTCTCTGTCAGAATAGTTCTATATATAAGAAAACACATATGACCTAAGTCATAAGTGGGCTGGTCTTAAACTTACCAGTCTTGGGCTCCATATTTAATCAGATCACCATCTAATTACTACGAGCCCAATTAAATTATTATTTAGGACAATCCTAGATTTAATTTAATCTTTTCTCTAATCCAATTAATCTGTAAATTTCATTTGTGTGTGACCTCTCGGGTTCATAATTAATCGGTAGCGAATAATTAATTCAACCAATTAATTAAATTAGAACTCTTTCTAATTAATTTGTAAATCGTGAGTGACACCTAGCAGTGTATCACAATTACCCAATCAAAGATGAAGTGCAAGTATACGAACCCATTTAGTAATTTCTATACAATCAAATCCTGCTGTCTCAACTATCCCGATCAAGCCAGAGTCATGGATTAGGTTGTCAAACTCTCTTACTCGACCATATGCCAAAACCCAATTAATTAGTGACTAATGAATTATAATTCGTGGAACGACTTCCACTATTTCACCTTGGCCAAGGATTTCAAGTCACTTAATTAATCAGATTGCATAGGACACCTAATTGACAGTTTCCGTATCTACACACTCGTTTCTCCATGACAGAATAAATCACAACCACTTAATACATTGTCTAATCCATGATTAGGACTAGCTTATTTGCACCAGCAAATCATGATATTTCTAATCACAAGATAATAGTAGTGTCTCAGGTCTGAGGATTAATTGTATAATTACATAATACAACAAATCATTGACATACCATATAATTCGTTGTATCGGTGGTCAAATCCAGTTACCTATTCACAATAAGTATTTATACATCTACTATAACGATATGAGACAAATCGCCCAAACTGATATCTCATTTAATTTGGTTAGTAGACTGTAATTCGATCTATCCGGATAAACTAACACCCAATTAGTTTATCCTATGATCGGGGATAACTTTTAGAATATATTCATGATTATAGATTTCATCACTCATATCCTTACTCCTAAGGATAGAATCTATAAATAGTATTCTAAGGAATTTATTTATTTAATCAAAACATTTATAATAAATAAATAAACTGCCCATATTAAATGGATTAATAAATTAAATAACACATTATCCATAATTCCAAAATACAATTTATTGGCTTTTAGGCATTATTCCTAACAATCCCCATTTGCACTAAAGCCAATCAGAATGGTGTCTCATACCCATCCCCTCTAAGTGTCGATCCAAAGACTGCTTAGTCAAAGCCTTGGTCAGGGGGTGAGCAGTGTTATCTACTGAAGCTATTTTCTTCATCACTATGTCGCCTCTTCCCACAATTTCTCGAATAATGTGGTAACGCCTCTCTACATGTTTGGATTTCTGGTGAGACCTTGGTTTCTTAGCTTGCGCTATCGCTCCATTATTATCACAATGCAAAGACACTGCAACGTCAATGGAGGGAACCACTCCGAGTTCCGAGATGAATTTCTTGATCCAAACTGCCCCTTTTGCTGTATCTGATGCTGCGATGTATTCGGATTCTTGTAGTGGAATCTGCAGTCGTACTGTATTTAGAACTCTTCCAACTGACCGCTCCTCCATTACAAGCGAAAATGAATCCAGATGTGGATTTACGATCATCCACATCAGACTGAAAATCCGAGTCAGTGAAACCCTCAATTTTCAATTCCCCTCCTGCATATACCAAGACCATATCCTTAGTCCTATTCAGGTACTTCAAGTTATTCTCAACTGCTATCCAATGTTCCTCACCTGGATCTGACTGATATCTGATAGTAACACTTACAGCATGTGAAACCCCACTTTTCTGCTTTAACTCGATTTACGTGTTTTATCTCGTTTTGCGTGCATTTGACCTGTTTATGTGCTATATGACCTAGAATGTTATAATTTTGATGTCAATACTCCTAATATGTGCTAAATGTGCATTCATGAAATTTTCATAAAAAACGGGATCAGAAATTTTATCGTCGATTTTTAGTGAATAGTGTTTTCGAAACACGTCCGCTAAAATTTTGAAACTGGTCTTTTTAACCCTTCTAGACCTAGACCATGGACTTTAATAGACCTATGTTTGATTAAAACGGTTTTAAAATTGGCTTAAGAATTTATTGGGGTTTTTACACCGATTTTTGTGAAAATCGAGTTTTAAGCAGACTCGGGTGAAAGTGTTTGATTGTAAAACTTCTTGTCACCTAAAAATAACCTACTTAAGCTAGCTTGGGTGTTGAATAATTGTTTTGAACTTTGGTGATCAATAAAATGCATTTAAAGTCAAGAAAACACTAAAAATAATTAGTTTCCACTTTGACTTTCTTTTATTTATTTGACCTTTGCTTAATATATGATCAACACACATTGAAAACAAAGCAAAACACCACCAAAAACACACATAAAACCGTGGCTCCTTGGAGGAGAAAGATGAAGGCATTTTCAAAGTATTTTTCTCATAGATTTTGCATTTCAAAGCAGAATTGAGTGATTCAAAGCTTGATTTCACTTGTTTGGCATCCATTCTACACATTTCTTGCATCAAAACACATCAAAGGTGAGAGAAAAATTCTAGATCTCAAAACTTGTCTTTTGCATTTTTGCGTATAAATGAAGATTGAACCGTTAGAATTGTAATCTGATGTTAGATTATTGCTCCTTGCATGCTAGGGATCGTTTAGTGGTAATACTACGAGTTTCTGTTGGATGTAGCATAATTTTTATTTTTCGGGTATTAAATTTTGATTAAATTGTTCAACGTTGAATTAATTGAGATGTGTTGGTCGAAATCGATTGCCATCGATTTTTAAAAGTTTGTTAATTACGTGGTAGCGCCGTTGTAATGCCGAATTTTTTATTATGATGTTCGTGCCAAAATCCGAAAAATTCAGCCTTGACACCTTAGGGTTTTAGGGTTATCGGGCATGATTTGGAGGTGTTATGGTGGATTTCCGTGAGGGTTAATGTAGTAGGTTGAATGGGTGAGTGATAGAAACTGATTTGGCAATGTTTGGATTAGTAGATTGTAAGTTATGAATTTTAGAAGTTTAGGTTGTCATTCTTTAATTTCTTGAACGATGCCTTTAGATGATTGGGTGGTGTTTGAGTGTTGAATGGTGAGTTGTTGATGAGTAATTTAGAGTTTAATTGTGTATATAATGCATGTCCGGTTAGATGGCCTACTTTGTCATCTAACTAAGTTATTGTTGTTTAAATGATAATTGATGCTATCAATGATGAATAAATGATGATTGATTGATGATTGATGATGATTATGGAGTCTTGGTATGTGTGTGCCACCTCTCGGGCAGCGTTGGGCTGTCGGGTTGATAACGGCATGACTGCCAGAGGCTACCCCCAGCTCGCATAACGGAGGTGTCATGGAGGGAGGGGCTAGTGAGGTACCTCGGGTGCGTGAGTAATGGGGAGTTATAAGAAGAACGGTTGAGATCGTGATGGCATTTGGAACTACACCAAATAGAGTATCCTTTATTGAATGGTTATATAGTTATATGATGATAATGTTATTATTGTTGTTGTGTATTTACTTGCTCAAAGGACTAAATCCAAGGAGCATAGTGAATACTGTCGAGATCTATCGGATCCTCACTGGGCTTATTTTATATAAGCTCACTCTCTATTATTGCATGCATACAGGTGTCCTTGAGCAAGATTACAGATACGTACCTCAAGAAGCTGAGAATGTGCTTTATGTGGACGAGTCTTGTGTGCCGAAGTCGTTGCCATGAGATTATCTTAGTTGTTGTAAAATAATGTTTTGTATAATCTATTTTGAAATGTATGTATAGCCTATGTATTAAGTTGGAACGGAGGCGTATAACTATGATTGGAATGTTGAAGAATGATCATTGTATGATATGGATGTGTTGTATGTTGTTAACTTAATTGAGGAGATGATTGTTGGGATTGTTTATGGAGTTTGATGTATGATGTTCTAAAGATGTTGGTTTAGAGCCTCGGTGTCCTAATTACTGTCGTTATACTGCTGAAATTTCGTTGCGTCTTGACTGATTGTAGGTGGGGTCGAGTTGGGGCGTGACATAATAAGTGGTATCAAAGCTTGATTAGCTGTCAGCCGGGGTATCCTCGGAATGTGGGTAGTGGTCTAAGCATGCAAGTATGTATTAAGTGAAAGAAAAGTGAAACATATGTGAATATGTTTATGTGATTAATTTACTTATGTGTCTAACTTTCTATGTGACCAGCATGCCTTGTGTGTTAAGTGAACTAATGTGGTCAATATGTTTTATGTGATAACGTGCTATACGTACTCAATGTGTTGTGATTAATATGCATTATGTGATTAATATGCATTATGTGATTAATGTGCATTATGTGATTAATGTGTATTATGTGACAATTGTGTTTATGTGATCAAAGTGCTTTATGTGAAGTTTGTTGCTTATGTGACTTTAATTGTTTATAACTTACTTCTGTGATATAACCTGTTTATATGATGTTGGCTTCTTATATGCTTAATTGTGTGTTATGTGATAATGTTATATTATATGATAATCATGCATTACGGTGTACCTGTTTTCATGTGATGTAATTGTATATATTCTATAACTGTAGGTGATTCTTTTAGGTGAAGTAAGGATGACTACAAGAGTTTTCGAAAATAGTGGTAGGCCATGATTTTGAATTATTATTATTCTAGAAGTTTATCAGTTAGATTTTAATTGTTATGTTTATGGATTTTAGTTTCGGCTTAGTGGATTGATCTTGATGTTCCTTTAGCGAGAATGAAGTTGTTCGAGGAAAATAGCAATGTATCTTGATGATTATAATTACTTTTGTTGCCATGTTTAACTTGTTATTACTTGGAGATGAATCATAAGTTGAGGTTTACGTGAGGTTATCATTGGACACTTTTGGAGTCTCAACTCAGACTATACTGCCTTCAGGTTATTTTAGAATGACTTTATTTGAGGAATTAGTGATGTATATTTGTGAATGGAATGAACTGTGGTATAACATGTGAATATGTCTACTATTTGGGATTGCTATATTATTATTAATGGATATTTTGGAGTTTTGATCTTTAAACTTTGGAGACAATTGGAGTAATTACTGACTAAAGTTACTTTATTCGAAGATGTAATTGTTGGGAGATAGAATTATTTGAGGAAATAAGAATGCATTTTGGTGACTGAATATTTACTTGCCTATATCGAGCTTTAGAGTTCTAGGTAGTATGACTTTCTAAATTGTTGATTGAGGATTCGCTTGTGTTATAATGGGTTAATATGAATCTGTAGTGTGTTATTAGATTTTGGAGTCTTCATTAGTGAATCTTGTTGGGTAATCGGTGATTTATCTTGTTTAGTGATTGGTCTGGTACGGAATGTAAAATTTTGGAGTGATTTATCTTGTTTGGTGATTGTTATGACTCCTTAGTTTCTTTAGATCTCCTTAGTGTCTTGTTTTGGAGGAAGATAGATTGTAGGATTTGACTTGTTGGTGTTTAAGTGTGTAGGTGGGACACCCTTCTTGTGCTTCATAATTCTATCGGTCTTATTATTCTTTTCTACTCTATTCTCACTTATTTGAGAGAGGGTTACACTTTTCTAGCATATCAATTGTTTCTTGAATGTTTTGCTTATTGGATTAATAGATCCTATACTCATTTGACATTGTTTCTATTCTTAACATTCATATTTGTTTCTTATAACAATGTCACTTATTGGAGTTAAGGTTTGAGACTTCTATATTTCATTCTATATCTCCAGCCATTCGTTTCAGTATTTTATTTCATCCTATTACTATTCATTTGAAAGTAATCTCTCCGTTGGTATACCCTTTTACTTGTTCGAATTTTACTTGCTTGATGTATTCCCTACCTAAGTACATCATTGTCATTCTTGTTGATCTTTGTTAATCCTATTATTTTATTATTAAATTCTGAGCTATTACTTTGCTTGTAATTGCTCACTCAAAGTACTCGGCACTGTCTTATTGTTATCATTTCTTATTCGTACTTCTTTGGTATTGCGTGCTGAGATACTCTTGCCACTCATGTTTTCTATTGAATTAATCATCTCTTATTTCTTAATTTCATTTCGCCTCAAGTACAACTTACTTGTTGGTTCCTTGAACAATTATCGAGAATTGAAATATCTACTTGTTCAGGAATTTTTGTTCAACATACTCAGCACTGTTTTGACTCGTCATCATCCTTTGTTCGTACTTATTTAACTGATAGGTGCTGAGACATTTCTTATCTTAGTTATCATGCTTCCTTATTAAACTATTAACCTCTTGATTCTCTAACATGTTTGACCTCCTGTTCACTTGATTGTTGGCTCGAATATGATTTTTCATATTCGTATTTCTTTGTAAATTTCATAAGAGCCATATTCTGACAAATGTCACTTTTGAGATATTTCCTTGATCAATAATCATTCATGTTATCGTCAATGAGTTTTTAAACCCTCGGGGTGTTCATAGAGCTCTTTTGTGTAGTATGAGATGATTGATAATTAGTGGTGTCATGCTAGGACTTTGGAGTTGCGATTTTTTTTTCATATGCAATATGATATTATGTAGGAGAGAATTATGAATTAAAGATTGTCTTGGAATTATGATCATCAACTTGCAGTCAACAGAGTTTGTTCTTTTGAGGTCTTTGGTTAGATGTCATCCTAAGAGATAAATGGAAACTAAGAGAAGTATTATTAAGTGTAACGATTGAGGATTTAATTGTCTGTCAGTTCGAGAATTGCGCGGATGCAATTGTTTTAAGGAGGGGAGAATGTGAAATCCCCACTTTTTTGCTTTAACTCGATTTACGTGTTTTATCTCGTTTTGCGTGCATTTGACCGTTTATGTGCTATATGACCTAGAATGTTATAATTTTGATGTCAATACTCCTAATATGTGCTAAATGTGCATTCATGAAATTTTCATAAAAAACGGGATCATAAATTTTATCGTCGATTTTCAGTGAATAGTATTTTCGAAACACGTCCGCTAAAATTTTGAAACTGGTCTTTTTAACCCTTCTAGACCTAGACCATGGACTTTAATAGACCTATGTTTGATTAAAACGGTTTTAAAATTGGCTTAAGAATTTATTGGGGTTTTTACACCGTTTTTTGTGAAAATCGAGTTTTAAGCAGACTCGGGTGAAAGTGTTTGATTGTAATACTTCTTGTCACCTAAAAATAACCTACTTAAGCTAGCTTGGGTGTTGAATAATTGTTTTGAACTTTGGTGATCAATAAAATGCATTTAAAGTCAAGAAAACACTAAAAATAATTAGTTTCCACTTTGACTTTCTTTTATTTATTTGACCTTTGCTTAATATATGATCAACACACATTGAAAACAAAGCAAAACACCACCAAAAACACACATAAAACCGTGGCTCCTTGGAGGAGAAAGATGAAGGCATTTTCAAAGTATTTTTCTCATAGATTTTGCATTTCAAAGCAAAATTGAGTGATTCAAAGCTTGATTTTACTTGTTTGACATCCATTCTACACATTTCTTGCATCAAAACACATCAAAGGTGAGAGAAAAATTCTAGATCTCAAAACTTGTCTTTTGCATTTTTGCGTATAAATGAAAATTGAACCGTTAGAATTGTAATATGATGTTAGATTATTGCTTCTTGCATGCTAGGGATCGTTTAGTGGTAATACTACGAGTTTCTGTCGGATGTAGCATAATTTTTATTTTTCGGGTATTAAATTTTGATTAAATTGTTCAATGTTGAATTAATTGAGATGTGTTGGTCGAAATCGATTGCCGTCGATTTCTAAAAGTTTGTTAATTACGTGGTAGCGCCGTTGTAATGCCGAATTTTTGATTGTGATGTTCGTGCCAAAATCCGGAAAATTCAGCCTTGACACCTTAGGATTTTAGGGTTATCGGGCATGATTTGGAGGTGTTATGGTGGATTTCCGTGAGGGTTAATGTAGTAGGTTGAATGGGTGAGTGATAGAAACTGATTTGGCAATGTTTGGATTAGTAGATTGTAAGTTATGAATTTTAGAAGTTTAGGTTATCATTCTTTAATTTCTTGAACGATGCCTTTAGATGATTGGGTGGTGTTTGAGTATTGAATGGTGAGTTGTTGATGAGTAATTTAGAGTTTAATTGTGTATATAATGCATGTCCGGTTAGATGGCCTACTTTGTCATCTAACTAAGTTATTGTTGTTTAAATGATAATTGATGCTATCAATGATGAATAAATGATGATTGATTGATGATTGATGATGATTATGGAGTCTTGGTATGTGTGTGCCACCTCTCGGGCAGCGTTGGGCTGTCGGGTTGATAACGGCATGACTGCCAGAGGCTACCCCCAGCTCGCATAACGGAGGTGTCATGGAGGGAGGGGCTAGTGAGGTACCTCGGGTGCGTGAGTAATGGGGAGTTATAAGAAGAACGGTTGAGATCGTGATGGCATTTGGAGCTATACCAAATAGAGTATCCTTTATTGAATGGTTATATAGTTATATGATGATAATGTTATTATTGTTGTTGTGTATTTACTTGCTCAAATGACTAAATCCAAGGAGCATAGTGAATACTGTCGAGATCTATCGGATCCTCACTGGGCTTATTTTATATAAGCTCACTCTCTATTATTGCATGCATACAGGTGTCCTTGAGCAAGATTACAGATACGTACCTCAAGAAGCTGAGAATGTGCTTTATGTGGACGAGTCTTGTGTGCCGAAGTTGTTGCCATGAGATTATCTTAGTTGTTGTAAAATAATGTTTTGTATAATCTATTTTGAAATGTATGTATAGCCTATGTATTAAGTTGGAACGGAGGCGTATAACTATGATTGGAATGTTGAAGAATGATCATTGTATAATATGGATGTGTTGTATGTTGTTAACTTAATTGAGGAGATGATTGTTGGGATTGTTTATGGAGTTTGATGTATGATGTTCTAAAGAGGTTGGTTTAGAGCCTCGGTGTCCTAATTACTGTCGTTATACTGCCGAAATTCCGTTGCGTCCTGACTGATTGTAGGTGGGGTTGAGTTGGGGCGTGACACAGCATGAGCGATATCAGGCCTAGTACATAGCATGGCATACATAAGGCTTCCAATTGTTGAAGCATATGGAATCCTATTCATCCTCTCTCTTTCTTCAGCTGTCTTAGGACTCATAGCCCTAGAAAGATAAATGCCATGTCTAAAAGGTAACAGCCCCCTTTTAGAATCATGCATGTTAAACCTCGTTAACACCTTATCTATGTACGTACTCTGGGATAGATCTATCAACCCTTTCAATCTATCTCTATAGATTTGAATTCCTAGGATATAGGTTGTTTCTCCCAAGTCTTTCATGGAGAATGTTCCTAATAACCAGACCTTGACATATGTCATCATACCAATGTCATTCCCAATTAGTAGTATGTCATCTACATACAAGATGAGGAATGTAACTGCTTTATTACTGACTTTCTTGTAAACACAAGGCTCGTCTTCATTCTTAATGAAGCCAAATGTTCTGACGACCTCGTCAAAATATTTGTTCCAACTCCTTGATGCTTGTTTGAGTCCATAGATGGATCTTTTTAGCTTGCACACTTTGTGACTTTCACCTATAGATTCAAAACCCATCGGTTGTTCCATATAAATGTCTTCTTAAATGAAGCCATTAAGAAAAGCCGTTTTGACATCCATCTGCCATATCTCATAATCATAGTGTGCAGCTATAGCCAATAAAATCCTAATGGATTTGAGCATTGCTACTGGCGAGAAAGTTTCCTCATAGTCAACTCTTTGTCTCTAACGGTAAACTTTTGCCACTAACCTTGCTTTGAAGGTCTCCACCTTCCCATCTACACCCATTTTTCCTCTTATATACCCATTTGCACCCAATAGGTACAATACCCTCAGGTGGGTCTACAAGATTCCAGACTTGATTGGTGTGCATTGAATCCATTTCTAATTTCATGGCTTCAAGCCATTTTTCTGAGTCCCTATCAAAAATAGCTTCTTCATAGGTTAGGGGATCATCAACATGATCACCATCATCCAATGTGAACAACTCTTGTCCTTGACTATGAAGGTAGCTATATCTTGTGGGAGGACAAACAGTCCTTAAAGATTTGCGTATCTGTGGTGAAGCAGTTGGTTCTTCTTGAATAGTTTCATCCTGGATCAAATCCTGGGTTTCCACCTGGTCAATTGGTTGCTCAATGTTTCCCTCATTAAGCTCTACTTTTCTTCCCAAACCACCTTCTTGGATGAACTCTTCCTCCAAGAATATGGCATGTCTGCTGATGAATATTCTCTGGTCAGTAGGGGAATAAAAGTTGTATCCCAACGAATCCTTGGGATAGCCAATGAATCTGACTTTGTTAGATCTTGCTTCCAATTTCTCAGTTTTAAGTCTTTTAATGTAAGCAGGACAACCCCATACTCTAATGTGATTAAAACTGGGCTTCTTATTTCTCCAGATCTCATAAGGAGTGCTTATAACTGATTTGAAAGTGACCCTATTCAAGATGTATGCTGCAGTGAGAAGAGCATTGCCCTAAAGGCCAACAGGTAAATCAATATAACTCATCATTGATCTGACCATGTCCAACAGAGTCCTATTTCTCCTTTCTGACATACCATTATGCTCAGGTGTTTCAGGTGGAGTCAATGATACAATTATACCATTTTCTTTGAGATACTTCTGGAATTCAGTACTAATGTATTCCCCTCCTCGATCAAACCGAAGAGCCTTAATCCTTTTTCCAGTTTGGTTTTCTACTTCTGCTTTGTATTCTTTGAACCTTTCAAAGGATTCAGATTTGTGTTTCATTAAATACACATACCCATACCGAGACACATCATCAGTAAAAGTAATGAAGTAGGCAAAACCACATTGGGCCAATTCACCAAAAAGCCCACACACATCAGTGTGTATTAATTCTAAAATGTTTGTAGCTCTTTGCTTTTGTCCCACAAAGGGTGATTTGGTCATTTTACCTAGGATGCAAGATTCACATGCTGGGAATGGACTCGGGCCACATGCGCTTATAAGTCCTTCTTTCTCCAACTTCGTGATTCTAGTTTCCCCTATATGACCTAATTTTAAGTGCCACAAATATTTAGAATTAATAGTATCTCTAGACCTTTTAAAGGTCTGTACATTCATGCATTGCTCATTTTTATTGTCGTCTCTCTTTATATCAAATATATAAAGCCCATTTACTAATTTGCCAGTACCAACACATTTATTTCGCAAATAAATAAAACATCCATTATCCATAAACTTAAATTCAAAATTATTTTGAACTAAAACTGAAACGGAAATGATGTTTCTCAAAGCATTTGGCAAAAATAAACAATTATCCAGAACTAAAGTAAATTCAGACGACAAAGTAAAACAATATGTCCCAATAGCTAACGCAGCAACCATTGCTCCATTTCTCACCTTTAGGACCAAGTCGCCTTCTCCCAAAACTCTACTTCTCCTCAGTTCCTATACAGAAGTACAAATATGAGAAGTGGCATAAGAGTCTAGCACTCATGAAGTAGAATCATGATTAATCAAAAGACTAATCTCAAACATGAGCGATTCGAGACATACTAGCAGAAGCCTTGCCCTTTCCCTTCAAACTCTTGAGGTACTCTGGACAATTCCTCTTCCAATGTCCTTTCTTCTCACAGTGAAAGAAAGTTCCAGGCTTTGCAACCTTCCCCTTTTTCTTGGACACACCTCCAGTAGCTTTGCCTTGAGGAGCCTTATTGCTTTCATTTTCCACAAGTTGCCCTTGAAATATTTCAAGCATATTCAAGAGCTGAGGCATGGAATACTTGATGTTATTCTCATAAACATCTATGACAAATGGCTTAAATGATTCTGGCAATGATTGAATAACACCTTATTCAATGCATCACATAAAAATCCCAATTTTCTTGCCTACAATTCCCTTGACCTCACATTATAGATTTTTGGTCTTCTAAGAATTGTTTAAGTCAAACCCATTATCCTAGGGAATTTAGATCAATACAATACTGACACCTCACATGATAGATTTTTGGTAGCCAGTAAGAATCTAAATTCTTCTACATCTCATGTTTTATAGACTTAGTTTACATATTAATACAAATAAATAGCCCCTATGTGTCTACAGCCAGCTACTCACTTGCCTAACAAATAAACTAATCTATGATAATATAAGGCAATGATATAATCTACTCTTAGACTACATCATTATTAACTTAATATTTGGAGTGGGAAGATTTGTTGGTCTTTAATTAAGGTCTCATTTTTCGCATGCTTCTGGTTTCAATTTATCATATAAACTAACCTAGAAACATCCACGCATTTAATATATATCGCATAATAAATAAATGCATGTAAATAAATAGGATGATTATGGACTAGGAGCACTATGAACCCGAGCCACTGGGTTGAATTTCCTAAAATAAAATTAGGGCCCAATAGTTGGCTACTCCTTGTTGGACTTCACAAAACTCCTTCTGCGAATTGGGTCCACCAACTCCTTGATGCGTCCTACTTGATCTTCTTGTTGCATTTATGTAAATAGATTCCTAATCTAGTGCGATACATAAATGGGAATAGGGGTTTTACATTATCAAAATGAGTAAGAGGCATGCAAGCCCCATTTAAATAATTTACATAAAACCCAAATGAATAAATAAATAAATAAACATACATTCATTCATTCATCCATTCTAGTCCATGATCATTCAAGCACTCAATCATAAATATAATAGGTAATCCACGAATATGGCACAATTAATTTCTTTGATATAATCTCATTATATCTAGTTGTCTAAATTTAATAAACTATTTATTAAATAAGCAAAAATATCTCATACTTCCAAAAAATAAATAAAACACCTTTTATTTATTTAATATAATTAATAAACAATTTATTAATTAAATCTCTTAATATCCTTTTGGGCTTCAAATTAAAATAGAGTTTTATCAAAATAAAGTTTTGGGCTAAATTAATAAAAACCAACCTTTTTATTAAAACATAGTCAGCCCAAACATTTTTAAAACACTATTTTAAAACAACTCATCAAAGCCCAAAAACCTCTAATAGCCCAATTAGAAAAGAAATAAAATAAAAACAAAAACAATGTCCAAAACCCATCAACCCATGACACTTGGGTCATGGGTTTCAAACCTGGATCCGGATCCAGATCTGGGTCAGGAAACCTAACCCAATAATTTTTTTTTCTTTCTCCTTCCCTGCACCCCCTCCCCCCCTTTCCTTTTCTACCATGGCTACACCTTGCAGCCATGGTGGCAGCCATGGCAGTGGCGCTGCTGCCAGGCAGCGTGGCTGCTGCCACCATGGAAGTAGCCATGCGGCGCTGCAGTGTCCAGCAATGCCTCACGACACTACTGGGTACAACGGCCGCCTTTGGTGCCGTCGCAGCAGCAGCGCCCAGCGCTGCTACTGCAGCAACGCCAAAAAATCGCTGCCGGCAATAGCCTAGCCACTGCAGGCAGTGGCGGCGCCGCAGCTGAGATGGGCAAATTTTTTTTTTTAAACTGATTTTAAAATATATAAAGAATCTGAAAAATATGTTGATAAACATATAAAAACAGAACAATGAAATTTTTAGAAAAGCTCTTTTCATAAAATTTCTAATTATGCAAAACAATTTTTCATATAATATTGGGAAGAAACTAATGGGCTATAATTTTTATTAAAATTAAACAACTTTAATTTCAAATATAAGAGATATAAGAAATTGTGCCACAAACGTTAAATCGCATAAGAAACATGAACGGTGGCTCTGATACCACTGTTGGGAAATATACATGATAATTAAAATAATTGCGCAACGGAAAAATTAATCATGTATATGTCCATGTTTAAATATGTAGATCTAAATCAGATATTAATTTAATCTAATTAAATTAAATCTGCAATAGTTTTAGGATTACCTCTTGAAGCGTAGTTCGATGTAGAATCTGAATCAAGCTCCCCATTTGTGAAGCTCCAAGATTGATCCACACAGAATCTACACTTGCTAATTGAATTTCTACCCCCACTAGGTTTTTAGAGAAATCCTATATTTTATTCTGACTATGAAAATTGTGCTAGCTCTTTCTCTGTCAGAATAGTTCTATATATAGGAAAACACATATGACCTAAGTCATAAGTGGGATGGTCTTAAACTTACTAGTCTTAGGCTCCATATTTAATCAGATCACCATCTAATTACTACGAGCCCAATTAAATTAATATTTAGAACAATTCTTGATTTAATTTAATCTTTTCTCTAATCTAATTAATCTGCAAATTCCATTTGTGTGTGACCTCTCGGGTTCATAATTAATCGGTAGCGAATAATTAATTCAACCAATTAATTAAATTAGAACTCTTTCTAATTAATTTGCAAATCGTGAGTGATATACCTAGCAGTGTATCATTGCACTCGAGAATTGCAGCCACCCTTTCAAACTTCCTCAACCACAATTTAGCTTTCATATCATCAGGTTCTCCAAAGAAGCTGTAGGCCTTGTGATGTAAAAATCTGTCATACAAATCAACTCCAGTAGCACCACTACCCTCGGCTCTGGCAGCCTGATTACCTCTGGCAGCCCCGGTCTGACCCTGCTGAGTTACGAACTGGGCAATGGTATTCATAGCAGTAGCCATAGTAGCCAGAATCTGTGCAGTGCTGGGTTTTAGTCCCTGTGGTGGTGCATTCTCTGCTACACTTGCTTCCTGCCTGGAAACCTCTTCCGGTTCTCTATCAACATTCTGATTCTCAGTTTGACGACAGGGTCTCATTCCAGATAACTAGAATGCAAAGTATTATGATAAGCATTTGTATAATTCACACTTGAATCACATAAAGACAAGTTCAAATAAGTTAACATACAATCACACATAGGGTCATACAACACTTTACATATTAAAGATACAAGTAAAACGATTAGTCATATTTTCCATTCTTAACTTTCCACTTTTACACAATAACTCAAATAAGACCTTTCACATTCTCGCTTTCATGCTAGCATGTGCTTAATCATTCAATCTTTCTCTTAGCCATTCAAGGAAACATTTATTTACATAATCACACATTAACTCAATAGACTCCTACCCACAGACCGAGAAAATTAACCCGGCTTCATGCATCTATAAGCTCTGATACCACCTAAATGTCACGCCCCGACCCAACCCCACCTAAAGGTTAGGTCTGGACCCGATACACGGACAGAGTCTCCTCTGTACCGTGGACATTCTGAAAACCTGTAATCACTCAATTAAAGCCATAATACAACAAGACAAGTTTTTATAACTAAAGTTCAAAGGTTCAAGGCCATCCGAGCCTTGAAGCATACAATAGTTCAAAATCACACAAGCATGCAACCAACTTAACTTACTTCATAAAATTCGATTATCATACCATCCAAAATAACATTGGCACATTCCTAGGAGTTGAAACCAAGCATACTTTACAACATACACTCCCAAGCATGCAAGTAGCTAGAAAATAGGACATAGTTATTACAAACCATGGCTTCTCAAATCTATCACTACAACCAACTATCTTTCAACTTGCAACTACAAGAATATACATAGCCCTAAGGCCACAAAATAGATCATACTATAGCAATACAAGTACGCCATGTAATAACAAGAAGCCACATCCACCTCAGACAACAAACACACAGCAACTAAGGCAAAGGCTCAGCCTGAACTTCTTCCTCTTCCACTAGCACCTCAACTAGCTGGGGATCACCCTCAGCACTTCTTGAAACATATATTGAGGTATGAGCAACCACTGTTGCCCAGTGAGGGATAAAGTCTCCTGGGGGCGTGCAATGCAATAGGTAATACAATTAAAAAATAATAGCAATTAAACCATTCAAGAAATAACAACAGCTTAAATAACCACACATTAAAAAGGATACATTTCACTTAACCCCAACACTCCATTTCTTCACTTGATCTCCATTCACGATCCACGAACCACGATCTCGATCACGATAAGCTGGCATAACCCCAAACACTCCAATGGGTGTACTCCGGATGTACCCCAATAATCCTACGACCCAACACCCCCTGGCAATCTCCGGACTAGGCAAGTGAGGGAATAGGGTACAGAGTTTGAATATCCACTGGCAAGCCCTTACCGCCCAGCCGATATTCAACACAACCGTCCCTGACACTATGGTTGCGCAACCACTATGCAATGCACTTAACAATGGCATGATATCGATAACAATATAAGCAATAACACGTAGAAGGATCAACAAAGTAGGTTGACCTCGAAACAGATAGATTAAAAGCAATTCAATACAAGCAATTAAGAGGTTTACAAAGGGAAATATCCAAGGTACACATAGAACTATACTAAAAGCTTCAAAACAACTTGAAACCACATTTAAACACATATGGAGACATGCCAAGGTCTTAGATGCGAGTGACAATCGAAGTTACCCTTAAACCCCTTTGTTTTTCCATCCGTTTTCCTTCCAAACTCATATCAATGATTCAAATTCAAGGGGAAACTATACCAATCTTCTAATTAACCCTTAAGGTACCCTTACAACCCACAAATACGTTCAATTACCCGCAATTACCCCAAAAGCCCCGATTTCTCCTTTATAGCTTTGAACTACACATACCTTACTCGAGCCTCAAACAAGGGTTAGCAAAGCTTCTATAGCACCTAGGTAACCTAAGAATACTAAACGTGAAGCCGGATTCGCATTAACCCCGAAACCCCCTATGTTAAAATCGGCTAATTCACATTCTATGCAAATTTAAAGCAATTCAAATGCACGGGGCTATTAGACTACTTTCATTAGCACCTAAGACATCTATTAGAAGCAATTAATCAAGCCAATACGCATAATTACACAAAACCCTAGAAATCTTATCACTATTCACCCTAAAGATCAAAGCAATGATTCTAACCGTTTAAAATGAGTTCTATTGGTTTAAGGGTGTTCTCTAGCACCTATATATAACGTATAATAGCATAGATAAGCATTACAATAGCATTTGATCACATTTCTAACAAATCAAGAAATGAGCAACAATTTTAAATATGCAAAAAAAGTCATGAATCCCTCACCAATGCGTGCAAGAGCTCTCGGGAGACTTGCAAACACCCTAAACTATGAGCTCCTACCTTGGCTTGGCTAGGATTGAGGAATTGATAAAGCAAAAGATCTCCCAAAGGGAAGAGAGGGCTGTCAGGTTCTGCACAGTAAATTTCAGCCTTTGCTATCTTTTTTTGTGTTTTATGAGCTTAAGTGTTATGTGTTGAGTATATATTAGGTGGGGTCAAGTTGGGTGCTTAAATGGCCAACTAAAATGAACGTAGTTAGCTTTAAAACAAGCTTAAAGTGCAAAATGAATGCTAGCTAATTAAATCACTAAGTTAGTTACGTAACACTATTCTTAGTTTGCTAGAACATTTTCTAAACGAGTGCTCCTATTGCTCCTAGCTCAGTTGCACATTTTTCCCATTCCTATAACAATTAATATGATTTAATAAAAATGCCAATTCATTAATATGATGTAGTTGAAAAATGAAATGAATAGTAACTAAGTAAGACAACAAGTAAAGTACAAAATTAAATGCGCAAATAATGGATGCAACAGTAAGTCAATGCATGGCAAAAGCTCGGGCGTCACATCCTCTTCCCCTTAAACTAATTGCACCCACGCAATTCTTACATGATTTGGCAAATAACTCTGGATAGCGATCTTGTATCTGATCCTCTCTCTCCCAGGTAGCGTCCTCTAACCCGTGATGATCCCACAGAACTTTAACCATCAGAATGCTTTTATTTCTCAGCTCTTGAACTTTCTGATCCACAATCCGAAGAGGTTTCTCTGTGTAGGTCAAAGTTTCACTGATCTCTAGCAGCTCTGGCTCAAGTATGTGAGAAGGATCTGGTTGATACTTTCGAAGCGCAGATACATGGAAGACATCATGAATTCTGCCCAGGCTAGGAGGCAAAGCTAGACGATAGGCCAATTCACCAATGGTTTCAGTTATTTCAAACGGTCCCACATAACGAGGACTGAGTTTACCTCCCTTACCATGCCGAATCAAACCCTTGCGAGGAGAAATCTTCAGAAATACTCGATCCCCTACGGCAAATTTTAGATCATGACGGCGTCTATCTGCATAACTCTTTTGTCGACTCTGAGCTGTAAGCATCCTCTTTCTAATAAGCTGCACATGATCAATCATTCTGTTCATCTCAGGTAAAAGAGTAGGGTCGATAGTATTCATCTCACCAACCTCATCCCAGTAGAGAGGAGACCGGCATTTACGCCCATAAAGTGCCCCATAAGGTGTCATACCAATAGTAGCTTGATAACTATTGTTGTAGGCGAACTCTGCGAGTAGCAATTACTTCTCCCAACTCTTACAGAAGTCCAGAATACAAGCTCGTAACATATCCTCGAGGATTAAGATAGTTCTCTCAGATTGACCATCTGTTTGAGAATGATAAGATGTACTGAAACTCAAAGTCGTGCCCAAAGCTTTCTGAATCTTCTGCCAGAACTGAGATGTCAATCGGGGATCTCTATCTGACACAATACTCTTTGGAATCCCATGAAGTCTGACAACATTCTCAATATACAACTCTGCTAGCTTATCAAGAGAATCATTCTTCTTTTTAGCAATGAAATGAGAAGTCTTGGTCAATCTATCATGTTTGAGAATGATAAGATGTACTGAAACTCAAAGTCGTGCCCAAAGCTTTCTGAATCTTCTGCCAGAACTGAGATGTAAATCGGGGATCTCTATCTGACACAATACTCTTTGGAATCCCATGAAGTCTGACAACATTCTCAATATACAACTCTGCTAGCTTATCAAGAGAATCAGTCTTCTTTTTAGCAATGAAATGAGAAGTCTTGGTCAATCTATCAACAACAACCCACACTGAGTCATTACCCTTCGAAGACCTCAGCAAATCAGAGACGAAATCCATGGTAATATGGTCCCATTTCCAAACAGGAATGGCCAACGGCTGCAACAACCCTACCGGTCTCTGATGTTCGGATTTAACCTTCTGACAAGTAAGAGATCTAGCCACATAGTCGGCAATTTATCTCTTCATATTGTTCCACCAGAAGTTCTGCTTCAAATCTTTATACATCTTTGTACTGCCCGGATGGATGGTATACTTAGAGCTGTGGGCCTCAGCAAGAATATCCCTCTTCAGAGTTGGCTCACTCAGAATACAGATTCTACCTTTGAATTTGAGAATGCCATCATCATGCAATTCGAAATCTGACTCTCCCCCTTTAGACTTCTCTAAGACTTTCAACAATTGAGGATCAACATGTTGAGCTTCTCAAATCCTAGATAAGAATAGAGAGTGAAGCTGCAGACTTGCGAATTGAATACCAGAGTTTGAAGTATTAGGCTTCCATAAGCATAGTTCCTCCATAAATTCCCAATTATTGATGATTAAACTGACAACTGTAGCCTTTCGACTTAAAACATCAGTGACAATATTAGCCTTACCTGGCAGATAATTGATAGTACAATTATAATCCTCAAGCAACTCCAACCAACGCCTCTGCCTCATATTCAACTCTTTCTGAGAGAAGAGATATTTCAGACTCTTGTGATCAGTAAAGATTTCAAACTTGTTGCCCCAGAGATAATGACGCCATTTCTTTAATGCAAGAATGATAGCTACGAGCTCCAAATTGTGCGTCGGATAATTGAGTTCATAAGGTTTCAGTTTCCTCGAAGCATAAGCAATAACCTTTCCATTTTGCATTAATACGCAGCCCAGACCCTCTTTCGAAGCATCACTATAGATCACCAGATTATCATAACTCTCAAGTAATGCAAGAATAGGAGCTGTAGTCAATCTCTTCTTCAATTCCTGGAAGCTGGCCTCACATTTATAATTCCAGTCAAATATTGTTTTCTTCTGAGTAATCTGCGTCAAAGGCCCTGCAATTTTAGAGAAATTCTTGACGAATCACCGATAATACCCAGCTAAACCAAGGAAGCTACGAACTTCTGTAACTGTTTCTGGCCGTTTCCAAGATAACACAACTTCAATCTTTGCTGGATCAATTGTAACACCCCGATCCCTCTCGAGACCGGG
The DNA here is from genome assembly GCA_037974665.1 of Ehretia macrophylla. NCBI lineage: Eukaryota > Viridiplantae > Streptophyta > Magnoliopsida > Boraginales > Ehretiaceae > Ehretia > Ehretia macrophylla. The sequence goes on from CM075773.1 coordinate 73,212,202, forward strand.
AGTTCTATCAATCAATCTAATCACAACCCAATTCCAAACCCGGGCAAAATTTTAGGGAAAGACGGACGGAGTCTCCCCTGTTTCTAGGCAAATGTAAAACATGTAATAGCATATAAGTGGACCAGCACCGTGTCCAACTATACAAACACCTCAAGGCTATTCAAGCCTTGGTTCTCAACAATTAATCACAGCTAATATACATACCTTTCCAAGTGCTAGACTATTCTAACTCTTTCTTTAAATAATACCACATGCATTAAAGTTAAGCTACACTAACTAAATACATCAACTAACCTATCATACCACTTCAATAACCTAGAAAACTTATATTACATTCCTTCTTAACATTAAATACAAACAACACATGAAACATACATCTTTGCATCCTTGACAACTCAAGCCACATAGCACGCAAGATATCTCTTCAAGCACGAACTTTCACGTAATCACGAACTTTCCAGCTAACATGGCATTTCCTGAAATGTGGTGGTGAGGAGTGAGTATACACAACACATATACTCAGTGAGGGCGAGACAGATATCGAGGTGGAGAGAAAGAAAGACGTGCTATGCAAATAAGGCAGTTAAGCAATATAACTGACAAGCAGGCATTCAATATAAACAATCAATACAATAACCAGTTAATAAAAGCATTAACACAACCATTCAAAGCTATACCACACTCTAAAAGCTATGGTTCACTCGAGCGAGAAATGTACCGATCATGACTTCAATGACTTTAATGATGACGCGCTGGCTCACCCACCTTATAACTTCCGTTAGAGTACTCCGGACATACTCTGCCAATTCTACGACCCAAACTCCCTGGGCGGCAACCCAAGCGAGAAAGGGAATAGGACACGGAGCTAGAGCAACCAACACTGGCAACCCGAGGCTACCCACAGAGGCCCATCACTCACGCGCCTGACACTATGCAATGCAATACAAGATACAAGCAAAAAACGAGATAACATGCATTTACAATCAAATAAGTAATAAGAACAACACCAACAAGCATTATCAACAATTGATATACAATTCAATCATAATCAACTTTAACAAGCATAACAAGCAATATTAAGCATTCTATAGGCACTACACTATGAAAACACGCAAAATCACAAAATGACCCCAACTTTCAAAACACTACTACTTTCAAATGAGCCACGAGTTTTGGAAACCGACTTCACCAATCCTCCTAGGTCACCATAAGGCACGTCTAAAGACCCCGAAACCCTACTTAACCCTAGAATTCACGCAAAGCCCCGATTTTTCCCTTTGCTCGTTTGAACTACCGCTACCCTAACCAAACACCCAACCAACGCCATAACCACATCAAAAGTGTTTCCACGGCCTCTCGAGACAATGCCATCACGCAAAACGATAAAATGCCAAACTTGACTTAAACGACCCCAACTTTCACTAAGCCATTTTCCTCCGTTTTTCCATTACACAATCCAGTTAAACCACACATTTAGGCATTCTAGCATATCTAGCACCTTCCTACATCAATAGAACGCATAACGGAGCAACTTCATCGAAACGGGGGTTTACTATTCATAATTTACTATTCAATTATCAATTTAAATTTTAATTTCGATATTCAACCGCAGAAAATGCTAAAAAACTATAAATACATGTTCTACAATCAACAAGGAACATTCTTTAAGCAACAAAACAGATAAAATAACAATCTACGCATAATTTCTAAAAATTAAAGTTTAGACATAATATTTTCAAATGCGCAAATAACGATGAAACCCTCACCTTAGACGCTCCTAGATGCTAGGAAAACCACGCTGGATGCCTCAGAAACCACCCCGTGCAAGCTCACGCGAAGATTTGAAGTTTGGAAGTTGAAATTTTTTTTTCTCTCCTTCTATTTTCGGCCATAGCCATTCTGTTTTTTAGCTTTTTTTCTTTATTTTCCATGTTATTTTAAGCTTATAAAAGATGATAACAAGTCAACAAGTCAACCCCTTGGTCAAAGCTAACTTAAACTTGGTCAAATAGGCTTATTTTATGCATTTTGAATCTAAAACAACTAACATAAATCCAATTCCAATTAATAACAACTAAAATACTAAAAAAATTAAAACACTAAACACTAGTTTTCACTATTTGCTGAGGACTAGAAATCATTTCCTAACTATCTCTCTCGATATGCTATGCACTTTGCGACAATAAAAGAATAACAATTAAACTTCAAAGAATTTAAGAAAATATAGTTTTCGGAAAGTAACATAGTTCAAAATTTACTCTGGCTCGGTGCTACTTTTCGTTTAATTGAAAACCAAGCATTAAGATGCAAGAAAAATAAAACCAATTAACATAAATATGAAAATAAAGCTACAAATGAATGTTTAACTAAAAATAAACACAAAATTCAATGCTAACATTTAAGATAACACTTAATTAAATGCAATTAAATGCATTGAATGCATGCCGGTTCGGGTTACCACATCCTTCCCCCCTTAAAACAATTGCGTCCTCGCAATTCTTCTTCCAATAGAACTCTGCATCCACTAAAATCCAACTCTGACTAATCTTCATCAGCTGCTGAGCAGGTATATGAATCAAGATAACCAATAGGGAAGTTTAAGAAGAAATTCTAAGTAGTAATGCCGAATAAAGGCTCGAATGTAGATACCGCGCAAGAGTCCCGTTGACACGAATACCGAAGAAGAATAAAATTCCAACCAAAAGTGCCTAGATAATACCAATAAAGACTAAAGCAAAGATACTGTAGATAAAATCACATCACATATTAATGATAAGAAGAATACCAAATGAATGCCCCATACATGAATCTCTAGTAGAAGTTCAACTATTACTGCCCGAGAATTTCCAAGCAAGAAGCCAAATAAAGGCTTAAACAAAGGTTCCATCCAGAGATCCAAAGAAATACCTCGCTGGTCATGAATTTCATAGAAGAATTCCCTATTAAGAGTACTGATGAAAATACTAAGAAACCCAATCAAATATACTTCAAAAGTTCCAAAGAAGCCTTCCAAATAATAACCCCTTAGGACAACCAATTAGATTCTGAGTATCGCTATCAAATGCTGAGAAGAATGTCAAAGGAAATAGCAGAGAAAATATAATGTGCCCAATAAGACAATCAAGTTAATTAACAAATATAGTTTCCCAGATAGACGAAAACCCTAAGGAAAATACCGAGCTGGTGCACAATATACAAAACCAAACTCTGAGGCCCCTGCACTATTTGCCAAGTGAGAACTTTATACAACTTACCACCAAGAAAGCCCAAGGTATTCCATAGCATACCATAAGCAATATGAGATAATAAGTCTGAACAAGATTCCAAGTGTAAGACTTCCAATAAGTGCCATCAAGGAAAGATACTAGTAGAATGCCCACTAAGAATTCTATAAAATAGAATTTCCAATCAGGGATGCCAGTATCACACCAATAAAGACCGAGACACATATACCATAGATAATATTGTGCAGTAAGTCCGATTGATATCCCAATAGCCAAGTCCACCGAGAAGTGCTAACATAAGTCTCCAAAGAATACCCATGAAGAAAACCAAGAAAGCCCCAGAGAACAACCAAATAAAACCCCAAGAGAAAGCTACTCTTCATGACTGTTAAACACAGAGGAAAACCTTAGAGATTCGCCAATAACCGAGCTCCAAAAGCAAACACCAACTTCCAAATCAAGGCTAGTTAAATGCCATTCATTTCCTGCCAATCCATACACCTTGAGAGGCCAGCTGTGAACCACTTTCTTCAGGGGAAGAATAGGATTTACTTACCATTTCCACGGGACATGTATGAATGCCAAGATATCACATTTATACACATGCCTTAAACTACTATGCAAGCAAGTTTATAAAACAGTTTATTCAACAAAGTCACTCAAGCACGACAATCAAGTCAAGCACAACATAATCAATTCAAATCACGGCATAACCAATTCAAAACATTTCAATACACATATTACAAGCAATACTTCAAGCAAATAACAATTCACGAGGTCAATTCAATTCACGATGCCAATTCAATAGGTCAATTCAATGCACAACTAGACACTTCACTTCACTTAGAACACAATTAACACATAACACATAACAATATCACATAGGAGCATACATTCAGGTCAAGACACACAATCTCACATACAAGCATACACTTTCAAGACACACTTAACAAGCACACATTCAAGGATCACTACCTACCAGATCGAGGACCCTGTCCCGGCTTATAAGCTAAACAAGCTCTGATACCACGTGTAACACCCCGATCCCTCTCGAGACCGAGAGTTCTATCAATCAATCTAATCACAACCCAATTCCAAACCCGGGCAAAATTTTAGGAAAAGACGGACGGAGTTTCCCCTGTTTCTAGGCAAAATATAAAACCTATAATAGCATATAAGTGGACCAGCACCGTGTCCAACCATACAAACACCTCAAGGCCATTCGAGCCTTGGTTCTCAACAATTAATCACAGTTAATATACATACATTTCCAAGTGCTAGACTATTCTAACTCTTTCTTTAAACAATACAACATGCATTAAAGTTAAGCTATACTAACTAAATACATGAACTAACCTATCAACCATTCCAATAACCTAGAAAACTTATATTACATTCCTTCTTAACATTAAATACAAACAACACATGAAACATACATCTTTGCATCCTTGACAACTCAAGCCACATAGCACGCAAGATATCTCTTCAAGCATGAACTTTCACGTAATCACGAACTTTCCAGCTAACATGGCATTTCCTGAAATGTGGTGGTGAGGTTTGAGTATACACAACACGTATACTCAGTGAGGGCGAGACATATATCAAGGTGGAGAGAAAGAAAGACGTGCTATGCAAATAAGGCAGTTAAGCAATATAACTGACAAGCAGGCTTTCAATATAAACAATCAATACAATAACCAATTAATAAAAGCATTAACACAACCATTCAAAGCTATACCACACTCTAAAAGCTATGGTTCACTCGAGCGAGAAATGTACCAATCATGACTTCGATGACTTTAACGATGACGCGCCGGCTCACCCACATTATAACTTCCGTTAGAGTACTCCGGACATACTCTGCTAATTCTACGACCCAAACTCCCTGGGTGGCAACCTAAGGGAGAAAGGGAATAGGACACGGAGCTAGAGCAACCAACACTGGCAACCCGAGGCTACCCAGAGAGGCCCATCACTCACGCGCCTGACACTATGCAATGCAATACAAGATACAAGCAAAAAACGAGATAACATGCATGTACAATCAAATAAGTAATAAGAACAACACCAACAAGCATTATCAACAATTGATATACAATTCAATCATAATCAACTTTAACAAGCATAACAAGCAATATTAAGCATTCTATAGGCACTACACTATGAAAACGCGCAAAATCACAAAATGACCCCAACTTTCAAAACGCTACTACTTTCAAACGAGCCACAAGTTTTAGAAACTGACTTTTTCAATCCTCCTAGGTCACCATAAGGCACGTCTAAAGACCCCGAAACCCTACTTAACCCTAGAATTCACGCAAAGCCTCGATTTCTCCCTTTGCTCGTTTGAACTACCGCTACCCTAACCAAACACCCAACCAATGCCATAACCACACCAAAAGTGCTTCCACGGCCACCCGAGACAATGCCATCACGGAAAATGATAAAATGCCGAACTTGACTTAAACGACCCCAACTTCACTAAGTCATTTTCCTCCGTTTTTCCATTACACAATCTAGCTAAACCACACATTTAGGCATTCTAGCATATCTAGCACCTTCCTACATCAATAGAACGCATAACGGAGCAACTTCATCGAAACGGGGATTTACTATTCATAATTTACTATTCAATTATCAATTTAAATTTCAATTTTGATATTCAACCGTAGAAAATGCTAAAAAACTATAAATACATGTTATAAAATCAACAAGGAACATTCTTTAAGAAACAAAATAGATAAAATAACAATCTACGCATAATTTTTAAAAATTAAAGTTTAGACATAATATTTTCAAATGCGCAAATAACGATGAAACCCTTACCTTAGACGCTCCTAGACACTAGGAAAACCACGCTAGATGCCTCGGAAACCACCCCGTGCAAGCTCACACGAAGATTTGAAGTTTGGAAGTTGAAATTTCTTTTTTTTTTCTCTCCTTCTATTTTCGGCCATAGCCATTCTATTTTTCAGCTTTTTTCTTTATTTTCCTTGTTATTTTAAGCTTATGAAAGATGATAACAAGTCAACAAGTCAAGCCCTTGGTCAAAGCCAACTTAAACTTGGTCAAATAGGCTTATTTTATGCATTTTGAAGCTAAAACAACTAACATAAATCCAATTCCAGTTAATAACAACTAAAATACTAAAATTAAAACACTAAACACTAGTTTTCACTATTTGCTGAGGACTAGAAATCATTTCCTAACTATCTCTCTCGATATGCTATACACTTTGCGACAATAAAAGAATAACAATTAAACTTCAAATAATTTAAGAAAATATAGTTTTCGAAAAGTAACATAGTTCAAAATTTACTCTGGCTCGGTACTACTTTTCGTTTAATTGAAACCGAGCATTAAGATGCAAGAAAAATAAAACTGATTAACATAAATATGAAAATAAAGCTACAAATGAATGTTTAACTAAAAATAAACACAAAATTCAATGCTAACATTTAAGATAACACTTAATTAAATACAATTAAATGCCATTGAATGCATGCCGGGTTCGGGTTACCACATCAATAGAAATACCATCCCGCGATATAATGTGGCCAAGAAAAGCAACTTGCTTAAGCCAGAATTCACATTTGCTCAATTTTGCAAACAGTTGATGCTCTTGAAGAGTCTGTAACACAATTCTGAGATGTTGTTCATGTTCCGCCTCAGATTTAGTATAGACAAGAATATCATCAATAAAGAAAACCACAAATTGGTCCAAATAAGGACGGAATACCCTCTGCATTAAATCCATGAATGCAGCGGGAGCATTAGTTAGGCCAAACGATAAGACAACAAACTCATAATGGCCATAACGAGTTTTGAAAGCAGTTTGAAGAACATCATCTTTCTTAATCCTCAACTGATAATAGCCCTGCCTCAGATCGAATTTGGAAAATACCTTGGCACCTTGCAATTGATCAAATAATTCTTCAATTAAAGGCAAAGGATATTTGTTTTTGACAGTCACCTGATTAAGACCCCGATAATCAATGCATAAGCGAATAGATCCATCTTTCTTCTTAACAAATAGAACCGGTGCACCCCAAGGTGACGAACTCGACTGAATAAATCCCTTCTCAAGCAAGCCCTGCAATTGAACTTTCAATTCCTGCAATTCCGGCGGAGCCATTCTATACGGAGTCCTAGAGATAGGTGCAGTCCCCGGTAATAAGTCAATCATGAACTCTATTTCTCTATCAGGCGGTAAACCAGGTAATTCCTCAGGAAAGACCCCCGAAAACTCTCTCATGACAGGTACATCATTCAAGTTCAATTAGTCCACAGGTTGATTAATCAAATATACAATATAAGCCTCACAACCCTTGCTCAATAGTTTAGATGCTCTAATAGAAGAAAAAATAGGAGTCCCAGTTGATTTTCTACTACCAATTATTTCAATTACAGGCTGGTCAGGCATTTCTAATCTCACAATTTTCTTTCTGCAGTCAAGCTGTGCATAATAACTCCCCAACCAATCCATCCCCAAGATAATTTCAAAGTCATTGAAGGGTAGAATAATCAAATTAGTCGGAAAAACACGACCCTCAATAAAAATATTACATGCTCTGCAAATAGATCTAGTAACAAACTTCAGACCCATAGGAGTATAGACTACAATCTCATGCAACAGTTTATCATGTTTCAGTTTAGCATTTTGTGCACAAGTAGGAGTAATAAATGAATGAGTGGCCCCGGAGTCAATTAAAACCTTAACTGATTGATCATTGAGAAAAAAAGTACATTATACTACAGTCGTCGTATCCAGAAGCTCCTCTGCATCAAAAGCAAATACACGGGCCTGACCTCGCAGTGCTGGTACGGCAGCTGGTACCCTGGTCTGAGAATTCTGAGCCGATAACTGACCCCTGGTGTTCTTGTATTTCAGACAATCTTTCACTCTGTGCTGGTCACTCCCACAGCATGTACACTTGTTCTGTTTTCTCCAACAAACCTCCTCAGTATGACCCTGACGCTGACAGAAGCTACACTGCTGGTGACGTCTTAGAGTAGTGCCTCCCGAAGGAGCTCTGAAAGTAGAGCTAGCTGAACTACCCTACTGCGAATGAGATACCACTGGACAAGATTGACTTTGAGTCTGACTTTGAACTGGTCGTGCCTGAGTCTGAGTAGGCCTTGTATAACTCTGAGTCTGCCTCGGCTGTGGACTCTACCCTACTGAAATAGTATGTCCCTGGTACCCCTGACTCTAAGTCTGGAACTACCGCTTACTCGATTGACTAGTCTCGGCTAACACGTCTGCCTTGCGCTTTTCATACCTTGAGGCGGCTCTGACCACTGCAGCATAATTGGGGTAATCATTTGCAGACAAATTTAGCATAATATCATTTCTCAACCCCATAATGAATCTCTGCATTTTCATATCCTTAGGTTGCGCCAATGCCGGCACATAACGGGAGAGCCTAGTAAAAATAGCCTCATATTGGTCCACTGATATATTTCCTTGCTTCAAAGCTATAAACTTTACTTGGCATCTCTCACGGGCAATCACTGATATATGTTTGTCTCGAAATTCACGGACGAAGTCAGCCCACGAATGATGAACCCTCTCGGCTTCCCATTTCTCGCTAAAAGTACGCCACCACTCTTCGGCGTCACCCTCCAGAAGAAATGTGGCATAGGTGATTTTTTTCTCATCACTGCACTTGAGAATTGCAGCCACCCTTTCAAACTTCCTCAACCACAATTCAGCTTTCATATCATCAGGTTCTCCAAAGAAGCTGCAGGCCCCGTGATGTAAAAATCTGTCATACAAATTAACTCCAGTAGCACCATTACCCTCGGCTCTGGCAGCCTGATTACCTCTAGCAGCCCCTGTCTGACCCTGCTGAGTTACGAACTGAGCAATGGTATTCATAGCAGTAGCCATAGTAGCCAGAATCTGTGCAGTGCTGGGTTCTGGTCCCTATGGTGGTGCATTCTCTGCTACACCTACTTCTTGCCTGGGAACCTCATCCGGTTCTCTATCAACATTCTGATTCTCAGTTCGATGACGGGGTCCCATTCCAAATAACTAGAATACAAAGTATTATGACAAGCATTTGTATAATTCACAATTAAATCACATAAGAACAAGTTCAAATAAGTTAACATAAGATCGCACATAGGGTCATACAACACTTTACATATTAATCATACAAGTAAAATGATTAATCATACTTTACATTCTTAACTTTTCACTTTTACACCATAACTCAAATAAGACCTTTCACATTCTCACTTTCATGCTAGCATGTGCTTAATCATTCAATCTTTCTCTTAGCCAATCAAAGAAACATTTATCCACATAATCACACATTAACTCAATAGACTCCTAGCCACAGACCGAGAAAATTAACCCGGCTTTATGCATCTATAGCTCTGATACCATCTAAATGTCACGCCCCGACCCAACCCCACGCTAAAGGTTAAGTCTGGACCCGACACACGGACAGAGTCTCCTCTGTACCGTGGACATTCTAAAAAGCTGAAATCACTCAAATAAAGTCACAATACAACAAGACAAGCTTTTATAACTAAAGTTCAAAGGTTCAAGGCCATCCAAGCCTTGAAGCATACAATAGTTCAAAATCACACAAGCATGCAACCAACTTAACTTACTTCATAAAATCCGATCATCATACTATTCAAAACAACATTGCCACATTCCTAGGAGTTGAAACCAAGCATACTTTACAACATATACTCCCAAGCATGCAAGTAGCTAGAAAATAGGACATAGTTATTACAAACCCTGGTTTCTCAAATCTATCACTACAACCAACTATCTTTCAACTTGCAACTACAAGAATATACATAGCCCTAAGGCCACAAAATAGATCATACTATAGCAATACAAGTACGCCATGTAATAACAAGAAGGCACATCCACCTCAGACAACAAACACACAGCAACTAGGGCAAAGGCTCAGCCTGAACTTCTTCCTCTTCCACTAGTACCTCAACTAGCTAGGGGTCACCCTCAGCATTTCCTGAAACATATATCGAGGGTTGAGCAACCACTGTTGCCCAATGAGGGATAAAGTCTCCTGGGGCGTGCAATGCAATAGGTAATACAATTAAACAATAATAGCAATTAAACCATTCAAGAAATAACAACAGCTTAAATAACCACACATTAAAAATGATATATTTCACTTAACCCCAACACTCCATTTCTTCACTTGATCTTTATTCACGATCCACAAACCACGATCTCGATCACGATAAGCCGGTATAACCCCAAACACTCCAGTGGGTGTACTCTGAATATACCCCGATAATCCTACAACCCAATATCCCCTGGTAATCTCCGGACCAGGCAAGTGAGGGAATAGGGTATGGAGTTTGAATATCCACTGGCAAGCCCTCTGCCGCCCGACCGATATTCAACACAACTGCCCCTAACACTATGGTTGCGCAACCACTATGCAATGCACTTAACAATGGCATGATATCGATAACAATATAAGCAATAACACGTAGAAAGATCAACAAAGTAGGTTGACCTCGAAACAGATAGATTAAAAGCAGTTCAATACAAGCAATTAAGAGGTTTACAAAGGAAAATATCCAAGGTACACATAGAACTATACTAAAAGCTTCAAAATAACTTGAAACCACATTTAAACACATATGAAGACATGCCAAGGTCTTAGATGCGAGTGACAATCGAATTTACCCTTAATCCCCTTTGTTTTTCCATTTGTTTTCCTTCCAAACTCATATCAATGATTCAAATTCAAGGGAAAGCTATACCAATCTTCTAATTAACCTTTAAGGTACCCTTACAACCCACAAATATGTTCAATTACCCGCAATTACCCCAAAAGCCCCAATTTTCCCCTTATAGCTTTGAACTACACATACCTTACCCGGGCCTCAAACAAGGGTTAGCAAAGCTTCTATAGCACCTAGGTAGTCTAAGAATACTAAACGTGAAGCCCGGATTCGCATTAACCCCGAAACCCCCTTTGTTAAAGTCAGCTAATTCATATTCTATGCAAATTTAGAGCAATTCAAATGCACAGGGCTATTAGACTACTTTCATTAGCACCTAAGACATCTATTAGAAGCAATTAATCATGCCAATACGCACAATTACACAAAACCCTAGAAATCTCGTCACTATTCACCCCAAAGATCAAAGCAATGATTCCAACCGTTTAAAATACGTTCTATTGGTTTAAGTGTGTTCTCTAGCACCTATATACAACATATAATAGCATAGATAAGCATTACAATAGCATTTGATCACATTTCTAACAAATCAAGAAATGAGCAACAATTTTAAATATGCAAAAAGAGTCATGAATCCCTCACCAATGCGCGCAAGAGCTCTTGAGAGACTTGCAAACACCCTAAACTATGTGCTCCTAGCTTGGCTTGGCTTGGCTTGGATTGAGGAATTGATGAAGCAAAAGATCTCCCAAAGGCAAGAGAGGGCTGTCGGGTTTTGCACTGTAAATTTCAGCCTTTGCTCTCTCTTTTTTGTGTTTTATGAGCTTAAGTGTTATGTGTTAAGTATATATTAGGTGGGGTCAAGTTGGGTGCTTAAATGGCACACTAAAATGAACGTAGTTAGCTTTAAAACGAGCTTAAAGTGCAAAATGAATGCTAGCTAATTAAATCACTAAGTTAGTTACGTAACACTATTCCTAGTTTGCTAGAACATTTTCTAAACGAGTGCTCCTATCACTCCTAGCTCAGTTGCACATTTTTCCCATTCCTATAACAATTAATATGATTTAATAAAAATTCCAATTCATTAATTTGATATAGGTGAAAAATGGAATGAATAGTAACTAAGTAAGACAACAAGTAAAGTACAGAATTAAATGCGCAAATAATGGATGCAACAGTAAGTGAATGCATGGCAAAAGCTCGGGCATCACAATATGTATATATATATATATGGATTGTTGTATTGATTAGGTGTTGGGGATATTGTGTGTTGTTAAGGGTGCTTAATTGGTTAACATTGGGTGTTGTTAAGTAAGATTATGTTTTTGTGAGTATTTAAATGTATTTAAAAAAACAAAGAAAAAAACAAAAAAAATGTTGTGTGTTTTTCTTAGTGGTTCTAATTTAGATTTTATCAAATTTAGATTATCAGTCCAAAGAGGCAAAAAGTTGGGCAGTTGTCATTGACTCAAAGAATTGAAAATGCTAAAATTGAGGTTGAAGCCAATTTTTCCAAGGATTTAAGTACTAATGAGGGTGGACCACGTGTTTTTGATTATTTTGAAGGTAATCATATTGAGTGTATACTCCATCCACCTTTTGATAATATCCCTGTTTATCCTCGTCTTATCCGTCGGTTTTATGAGAACTTAACTTATAATGATGGTACATATCGTACAAGGGTGGATGATGTTGTGATTGAGTTTACCACTGCCGATATTATGTCTATTTTGTGTGGGCATGATATGTTCTATAAGGAGAATGATGAATTTGCTAAAAAACATACAGATCTGGAGATCACTACTGCTTTGTGTAGAGGACCAATTATTCAACACGATGTAGGAGTCAGGAGATCTGCTCTTTCGTGGGACATGTGGATGACGGATTTTATTGTTAAGAAAAATCTTTGCCCATATGCCCATGATCAGTAGAGGACTGGCATTTTCCTACAGGTTTTACATTAGATATATCAAGATGTTTTATTTGATATAGGTGCTGTGATCGGTGAAAATATGATGAGTCTAATAGATCACAAGAAGCGGTTTAAGTCAACATCTACACTCCGTTTTCCTCTATTGATGGTTTCATTGCTTGAGAGATTTTATTTCCCTTTCTCACCTGATGAACCAACTGCTGAACTTTCTATCGATCAATATGGTGAGCCAAATTTCTCAAAGAACCTTAAGCATTTGGAGCGAGCTGTGAAAAAAATGCCACTTACATTAAATGCTCCGAGGATATCCACTCAACCTTCTAAGGAAGCCACCCCATCGCAACAGCCGAGTACTCAACCTAAAGAATCTTTGTTGGGGAAAATGTATAGAGAAATGGAAGCAATGAATACTAATTTTACTACAGGATTGGATGAACTGAAAGACAACTTGGTTGATCTTAAGAAGTCTCAGAAGGAGGAATTTGGTGCTATACGAGCTGAAGTTGCTTCGTTGAGAGGTTCATGACCAGGTCCACAGCAACCACCACCATAGTAAATCAGTTGGAGTGATTTATGTTTAGTTTTATGTCATTTATGCTTTTTACTTAGTCTTTCTTTAGAGATATTTTAGTTATTTTTATCCTCACAACTAATGTTGGTATTTCAAATTTTGATTGACAACTCTTCTTTCAAAACCTTTTAAGGAACAATGCTTGGAATGTTAATCAGGTTGTATCTTTCTTTTTACTTTGCATTGCATTACATCATTTTCTTACATTGAGGGCAATGTAAGGCTCGGGTTTGAGGAGGAGAAAACAGTCGATACCACCTACAAAAAAATTCCAAAATTTTTAAAATTTTCAATATCCATTTTTTTTGTTTAATTTATTCATGATAATTAAATTTGAGCAGTTGATTGTTGAAATATGGTTGGATTCTGATAAAACATTTGAATTAAGTATGAGTTTAGAATGAAAAAATGATTAGGCACTAAAGTTGAGTTTGTATCTAAGGATATTTTGAAATCTTGTTAATTGTTATTTCATCCCAACAGCGCCACATGATTAAATTATAGGTTTTTGATTAATTATCAAAAGAATAGTTAGATTGGAATGTGTTCAATGTGAGATGTTATGTTTTATTAAAATTTGACTTATTTTTCTAAATCAGTACACTCCCTATAAAAATGTATATATTTAAAAATAATATATATATATATATATATATATATATATTTATATGTATAGATGACTCATTCAAACTTCAAAAGTGTTGATTCAGCAAACAGAGACAGAAAAAAAATCATAACAAATGATTTCTTCTAACCATTTTTTAGTATTTCTGTTATAAAAAAGTCATCAATACAAAGCTTGCTAGACAAGCCTTCTTTCACCATTCAACCAATGAAAGGCAATACTTCAACCAAGTCAAGGAATCAACCAACATATATCATCCAAGTCATCTATTTAAAAAAAAAAAATCTAAGGGAGTATTACATGATTTAGAAGGTAGTTGAGTTTTAACATTACATGACTATCCGTAGGAAATAGTTTTGATTCTACAAATCTTGCATGATTAATTGACCTTATAATTGAGTTACAAGTGCTTAAAAGGGCTCAAACGATTTTTTTGTAATTCAGTTGGTTTCTATTCTTCTAGATACAAAACGATTTCTTGCAGTGGAATTGATTGGAAAACTCACCTTTAACCTTGTGTTTTATAAACTCCAACTATGTGAATACATTAACTGATTGAATCTAATACTTTTGAATTTATAAAGTCTATGATAGTTTTGCTTGAGGGCAAACAAATAATGGCTTTGAGGAGGTTGATAAATTCATACTTTTCGTACTTTTAACCCATTAAATCATATACAATTGCACTATAATTCTAAGCTAAATTGCATATTTTACACAATTTGAGTGCAATGGTGTGATACCTCGGCCCGAGCATATATGTTATTTTATTAATTTGTATATATTTGTATGCATTAATTGGCCTATTTCTTGATTTACGTGCATTTGCCTCATCTAACATACATTTATATTCATTTACGTGCATTTGTGTGTTTTAAATATCGTAGATATTAATTAAATTTTATCGATCTTCATTAGCAAACTAAATTAGTTAGGATTCAACTAAATGGCAAACTAGTAATTAGGTAATTAGTTAGGGGGAAAGTTAGTCATTTGGCTTATAATAAAAATCCTACCTACCTTATATCTAATAAAAAAAAAACAATCAACACACAAACACATAAACACAATCGGTCTCTACACACACATACACACAAATACACGACTAAAACACACACACACAAGAGAAGAAAGAAATAGAGAAAAAATAGAAGAAAGAAGGAGAAAAGAAGGAATTCTATCCTTGTCATAGCTATTTTCATGTGTTTCTTCAACTATTAGGTGAGGGTTTCATGATTGTTTGCATTTCTATTTGATATATTACTTATAGCAAGATTGTTATGGTATGATAAATTGATAGATGAGGTTGTAGAAGCATGCAAAGTTGATTATTATGTGTCTATAAAGTGTTGGCTTTGAAATACATGTGAAGTTAATTCTTGTGTATTGTTGTAGTTGGTGGTTGTTGTCTTGCTACCATGTTTAAAGTGGAGTTAAGATGTTTGATTAAAGGATTTAGAGAAGTGCTTAGCTTAGTTATGTGGCAAATACCATTTAAAACTAGACAAACATGCTAAACAATGGCTAAAAAGTGGAGTAGTACAAGTATGGGTGTGTTCTGTTTCTAGACAGATTGTGCAACTGAATTGTAGAGCTTGTTTGACATAGCGAACGTTGTCAGAATTGGCTGAATTTTTTATATGTTGTGCCCAAGACCTTGAGGAACAAACTTTGTTTTAGGTACAAGTTGTTAATTTTGTCATTAGGATGCATTTTTAAAGCCAAAATAGTACAGTTCTGATTGACCCATAAGTGCAGGGCAGTTTTGCCCAGTGAACTTCTAGAGGCCATAACTTGATGAATATAGCTCCGAATTAGGATCCGTTTGATGCTAAACCCATATACACTTAATAAACTATGTCCCTGTGCAGTTTCAGATCTTTTAGGAAACATTAAAGTTGATAATCGAATTAGTAAATTCATGCTTGAATTTAACTTGCAATTGTAAATGTGATTCTAGTTGTAATAAATCTCTTCTTGTGATGCTTTACTTGCTCTTGGATAATATTGGTTTCCTAAATGTTTAAATACATGAATACTAGAGCTATAACTTAAATTAGATTATAGTATGTTCTATCGCTTATTTTGATTACTAATTGTTTATGTGCTTATCAGATTGATTATTCTTGGATTATTAAATGTTATGTTAAGTGCCAAGTGTTGGTTCAATATTTGCTAGATGATATGTCATAGTTTGGCTTGAATTGTCTTGAACTTTAAAGATGTTAAATTGTGTTTATGTGACGCCCGAGCTTTTTGCCTGCATGCACTTACTGTTACATCCATTATTTGTGCATTTAATTCTGTGCTTTATTTGTTGTCTTTCTTAGTTACTCTTCATTCCATTTTTCAAATACTTAATTGCATTGAATTAGCATTTTTATTAAATCATATTAATTGTTATAGGAATGGAAAAAATGTGCAACTGAGCTAGGAGCGATAGGAGCACTCGTTTAGAAAACGTTTTAGCAAATTAAGGACTAGTGTTACGTAACTTAACTTAGTGTTTTAATTAGCTAGCATTCATTTTGCAGTTTAGGCTCATTTTAAAGCTAACTATGTTCATTTTAGTGGACCATTTAAACACCCAACATGACCCCACCTTAGCTTACTCATTATATAACATAACATAAGCTCATAAAACACAAGAAAAAAGAAAGCTGAAAAAGACTATAGGAAACCCGACAGCAGCTAGAGAGGAAAATGAGATATTTTGCTTCATCAATTCTTCAAACCAAGCCAAGCCAAGCTAGGAGCAAGTAGTTTAGGGTGTTTGCAAGCCTCCCAAGAGTTCCTACGCGCATTGGTGAGGAATTCATGACTCTTTTTGCATAATTAAAATTGTTGCTCATTTCTTGATTTGTTAGAAATGTGATTAAATGCTTTTGTAATGCTTACCTATGCTATTATACGTTGTATATAGTTGCTAGATAACACATTTAAGCCATTAGAATGCATTTTAAACGGTAAAAATTGATGGTTGATTCGTAGGGGTGAATAATGATGGGATTTCTAGGGTTTTGTGTAATTGTGCATATTAGCTTGATTCAATGCTTCTAATAGATGCCTTAGGTGCTAATGAAGGTAGTCCAATAGCCCCGTGCACTCGAATTGCTCTAAACTTGCATAAAATGTGAAATAGCCGACTTTATAAAGGGAGTTTCGGGGTTAATGCTAAACCGGGTGGATTCAGGCTTCACATTTGGTATTCTTAGGCTACCTAGGTGCTATAGAAGCTTTGCTAACCCTTGTTTGAAGCCCGGTTGAGGTATGTGTAGTTCAATGCTATAAGAGGGAAATTGGGACTTTCGGGGTAATTGCGAGTAATTGAATGTGTTTAAGGATTATAGGGGTACCTTAAGGGTTAGTTAGAAGATTGGTATTGCTTCCCCATGAATTTGAAACATTAACTTGAGTTTGGAAGGAAAACGGATTGAATAATAAAGGGGTTTAAGTGCAAATTCATTTATTTCATGCTTCTAAGACTTTGGCATGACTCTTTTTGTGTTTAAATGCGGTTTCAAGTTGTTTCGGAGCTTTTGACATAATTCTATGGATATCTTGAATATGCTCATTTGTAAAATTGCTTAATTGCTTGTATAAACTCCTTCTATTCTAATTGTTCCGAGGTCAACCTACATTGTTAATCCTCCTATGTGTTATTGCTTATATTGTTGATATTGACTTGCCATTGTTAAGTGCATTGCATAGTAGTTGCGCAACCATAGTGTCAGGGGCAGTTGTGTTGAATATCGGCTGGGCGGCAGAGGGCTTGCCAGTGGATATTCAAACTCCGTACCCTATTCCCTCACTTGCCTGGTCCGGAGATTGCCAGGGGGTGTTGGGTTGTAGGATTATCGGGGTACATCCAGAGTACACCCACAGGAATGTTTGGGGTTATGCCGGTTTATCGTGATCAAGATCGTGGTTCGTGGTTCGTGGATCGTGAATGAAGATCAAGTGAAGATTGGAGTGTTGGGGATAAGTGTAATGTATCCTTTTAATGTTTGGTTACTTAAGCTATTGTCATTTCTTGAATGGTTTAATTGCTATTATTGTTTAACTGTATTACCTGTTGCATTGCAAGCCCCAGGAGACTTTATCCATCACTGGGCAACAGTGGTTGCTCATACCTCGATATATGTTTCAGGAAGTGCTGATGGTAATCCCCAGCTAGTTGAGGTGATAGTGGAAGATGAAGAAGTACAGGCAGAGCCTTTGCCCTAGTTGCTGTGTGTTTGTTGTCTGAGATGGACGTGTTTTCTTGTTACTACATGGTGTAATTGTATTGCTATATCATGTTCTATTTTGTGGCCTAAGGGCTATGTATATTCTTGTAGTTACAAGTTGAAAGATAGTTGGTTGTCGAGATAGGTTAGAGAAACCATGGTTTGTAATAACTATGTTCTATTTCTAGCTACTTGCATGCTTGGGTGTGTATGTTCTAAAGTATGCTTGGTTTCAACTCCTAGGAATGTTCTAATGTTATTTTAGAATGGCATGTTAAACGGATTTATGAAGAAGTTAAGTTGGTTGCATGCTTGTGTGATTTTGAGTTGTTGTATGCTTCGAGGCTCGGATGGCCTTGAACCTTTGAACTTTAGTTATAAAAGCTTGTCTTGTTGTATTGTGTCTTTAATTGAGTGATTATAGGTTTTCAGAATGTCCATGGTACAGAGGAGACTCTGTCCGTGTGTCAGGTGCAGACTAAACCTTTAGCGTGGGTTTGGGTCAGGGCGTGACATTTAGGTGGTATCAGAGCTTATAGATGCATGAAGCCGGGTTAATTTTCTCGGTTTGTGGGTAGGAGTCTATTGAGTTAATGTGTGATTATGTGAATAAATGTTTCCTTGAATGGCTAAGAGAAAGATTGAATGATTAAGCACATGCTAGCATGAAAGCGAGAATGTGAAAGGTCTTATTTGAGTTATTGTGTAAAAGTGGAAAGTTAAGAATGGAAAGTATGACTAATCGTTTTACTTGTATCTTTAATATGTAAAGTGTTGTATGACCCAATGTGCGATCGTATGTTAACTTATTTGAACTTGTCTTTATGTGATTCAACTGTGAATTATACAAATGCTTGTCATAATACTTTGCATTCTAGTTATCTGGAATGGGACCCCGTCATCAAACTGAGAATCAGAATGTTGATAGAGAACCGGAGGAGCTTTCCAGGCAGGAAGCAAGTGTAGCAGAGAATGCACCACCACAGGGACCAGAACCCAGCACTGCACAAATTCTGGCTAATATGGCTACTGCTATGAATACCATTGCCCAGTTCGTAACTCAACAGGGTCAGACAGGGGCTGTCAGAGGTAATCAGGCTGCCAGAGCCGAGGGTAGTGGTGCTACTGGAGTTAATTTGTATGACAGATTTTTACATCACGGGGCCTACAGCTTCTTTGGAGAACCTGATGATATGAAAGCTGAATTGTGGTTGAGGAAGTTTGAAAGGGTGGCTGCAATTCTCGAGTGCAGTGATGAGAGGAAAATTACATATGCCACATTCCTTCTGGAGGGTGACGCCGAAGAGTGGTGGCGTACTATTAGCGAGAAATAAGAAGCCAAGAGGGTTAATCATTCGTGGGCTGACTTTGTCCGTGAATTTCAAGACAAATATATATCAGTGGTTGCTCGTGAGAGACGCCAAGCAGAGTTTATAGCTTTGAAGCAAGGAAATATGTTAGTGGACCAATATAAGGCTCCTTTTACTAGGCTCTCCCGTTATGTACCGGCATTGGTGCAACCTGAGAATATGATAATGCAGAGATTCATTATGGGGTTGAGAAATGATATTATGCTAAATTTATCTGCAAATGATTACCCTAATTATGCTGCAGTGGTCAGAGCCGCCTCAAGGTATGAAAAGCGCAAGGCAGACGTGTTAGCCGAGACTAGTCAATCGAGTAAGCGGCAGTTCCAGTCTCAGAGTCAGGGGTACCAGAGATAGACTATTTCAGTTGGACATAGTCCACAGCCGAGGCAGACTCAGAGTTATACAGAGCCTACTCAGACTCAAGCACGGCCAGTTTAGAGTCAGACTCAGAGTCAATCTTGTCCAGTGGTATATCGTTCGCAGTAGGGTAGTTCAGCTACCTCTATTTTCAGAGCTCCTTCGGGAGGCACTGCTCTAAGATGTCACCAGTAGTGCAGCTACTGTCAGTATCAGGGTCATACTGAGGAGGTTTGTTGGAGGAAACAGAACAAGTGTACAGGTTGTGGGAGTGACCAGCACAGAGTTCTCAGACTAGGGCACCAGTTGCCGCACCAGCACCGCGAGGTCAGGCCTGTGTATTTGCTTTGGATGCAAAGGAGCTTCTGAATACGACGGCTATAGTATAAGGTATTTTTCTTCTCAATGATCAATCAGTTAAGGTTTTAATTGACTCCGGGGCTATTCATTCATTTGTTACTCCTACTTGTGCACAAAATGCTAAACTGAAACATGATAAACTATTGCATGAGATTGTGGTCTATACTCCTATGGGCCCGAAGTTTGTTACTAGATCTATTTGCAGAGCATGTAATATTTTTATTGAGGGTCGTGTTTTTCCTGCTGACTTGATTATTCTACTCTTCAATGACTTTGAAATTATCTTGGGAATGGATTGGTTGGGAAGTTATTATGCACAGCTTGACTGTAGAAAGAAACTTGTGAGATTAGAAATGCCTGACCAGCCTGTAATTGAAATCATTGGTAGTAGAAAATCAACTGGATGTGAAACCCCACTTTTCTATCATGTCTCGTTTTGCGTGTTTATTCTCGTTTTGCGTGAATTGACCTGTTTATGTGCTATATGACTTAGAATGTGATCATTTTGATATTAATACTCTTAGAACATGCTAGATGTGCATTCATGAAATTTTCATAAAAAACAAAGTCAGAAATTTTATCGTTGACTTTTAGTGAATAGTATTTTTGAAACACGTTCGCTAAAATTTTGAAACTGGTCTTTTTAACCCTTCTAGACCTAGTCATCGGACTTTAATAGACCTGTGTTTGATGAAATCGGTTTTTAAATCGGCTTAGGAATTTATTAGGGTTTTTACACCGACTTTTACAAAAATCGAGTTTTAAGCCAACTCGGGTGAAATTTTTTGATTGTAAAACTTCTTGTCACCTAAAAATAACATACTTGAGCTATCATAGGAGTTGCATGTTTTTTTTGGGCAAAGAGATAGCTAAAATGCATTTAAAAGACAAGAAAACACAAAAATACTAAGTTTACTCAACTTTGACTTTGCATTTTAATTGTTGACTGGCCTTATATATGCTAAATAACTAAAAATAACTCACAAAATAAAGCTCAAAACACCACAAACACACACACACATGGCCGAAACTCTCAAGGCCATTTTTGCTTAGTTTTTGTTCAATATTTCTCTTATAAATTGCAACCCAAGGCCAAAACTCTTGAACCAAAGTTTGTTCTTGCTTGTTGGGCACACATTGCATGCATATCTAGGCTTATATCGCATCAAAGGTGAGAGAAAAATTCTAGATCTCAAAACTCATCTTTTATGTTTTTGCGTAGAATTGATTATTGAACCGTTAAAATGTTAATCTGATGTTAGATTATTGCTCAGTGCATGCCTAGGATCGTTTATATGTATTCCTACGAGATTTGAACTGTTGTAGCATAATTATTTATTTTCGGGTATTTAAAGTTGAGTTATTTGCCATTTCTTGATTATCTTGAGTTGAATTGGTTGAAATCGATTGGCGTTGATTTCTAAAAGTTTGTTAATTACGTGGTAGCACCGTTGTAATGCCGAATTTTCGATTGTGATGTCCGTGTGAAAGTCCAGAAATTTCAGCCATGACACACTAGGGTTTTAGGGTTATTGGGCATGATTTGGATGTGTTTTGGTTGGTTTCCGAGGGGGCTAATGTAGTTGATTGATTGGGCGAGTGATAGAAACTGATTTGGAGTGGTTTGGACTAGTAGAATGTAGGTTATGAATATTTGAAGTTTAGGTTATCTTTCTTTAAAATGTTAAATTATGCCTTTAGTTGATTAGGTGTGGTTTGAGTGATTGAATTATGAGATAATGATGGGTAAACTAGGGTTTGATTGTGTGTTTAATGCATGTTCGGTTGGATGGCCTACTTTGTCATCTAACTTAGTTATTTGTTGTTAAATTGATTATTGATGTTATTATGATGATAATATGATTATTGATTGATTATTGATTGATGATTAATGAACCGGGAGATAGTCAACGGAAAATGTTGTCCTCCTGTGAATGATTGATGTTTATTATTATTGTTGAGTCTTTGGTATGTGTGTGCTATCTCTCGGGCAGCATTGGGCTGTCGGGTTGATAACGGCATGACTACCAGAGACTACCTCCAGCTCGCATGACGGAGGTGTCATGGAGGGAGAGGTTATTGGGGTACCTCGGGTGCGTGAGTTTATGGGAGTCACAAGAAGGCTGTTATGATCGTGATAGCATTTGGAGCTACACCAACTAGTGTATCCTTTATTGAATGGTCATTATAGATTATGTGATGATAGTATTATTGATGTTATTGTGTGTTTACTTGCTCAAAGGATTATTTCCAAGGAGTATAGTGAATACTGTTAGAGATCTATCGAATCCTCGCTGGGCTTATTTTATATAAGCTCACTCTCTATTATTGCATGCTTACAGGTGTTCTTTCGCAAGACTACGGGTACGTGCCTCCTGAAGAGGAAAATGTGCCTTACGTGGATGAGTCTTATGTTCTGGAGTCTTATCCTTGATGTTGTATTGTTTTACTATCTTGTATATTATCTAGTTGACTTTTATATGCTTTGTAGTTCATAATGTAAAAGACGTTGAAAAGATAATGAATTAGTTGATGCTATCTTAGTAGTCTTTCTTTTGTCTATGTTTAGGTTGCTAGGTTGGTATCAATATATTTTTGCAATGTATATTAAGGTTCATGTATTATGTTGGAACGGAGGCGTATAACAAAGAATGATTATGGTGTAATATGGTTATGTTGTATGTCGTTATTTTTTTGAGGAGTTGTTTATTGTATGGTTATGGAATTGATGTATAATGTTCTAATGAGGTTGGTTTAGAGCCTCGGTATCCTATTTACTGTCGTTATACTGCCGAAATTCCGTTGCGTCCTGACTGATCGTAGGTGGGGTCGAGTTAAGGCGTGACATTTAAGTGGTATCAGAGCGCATGTTAGTTGTCAGCCGAGGTATTCTCGGAATGTAGGTAATGGTCTTAGCATGAAAGTATGTATGAAAAGAAAGAAAAGTGAACTATGTATTAATATGATTAAATGATTAAGTGATTATGTGATTTAGTGCTTATGTGATTATGTGATCAATTTGTTTATGTGTTTTATATGAGTTTGTTGTTTATGTGCCAATAGTTGTTTATAACCTGTTTATGTGCTATAACATATGCTAACTCTTTGATTAGTAGAATGGCCGGTAGACCAAGGACCAGAGGTAGGCCCGAGGTAGTAGATGAGACTCCTGGTAATGCGGCACCGAGCCGTAATAGGGGTGATGATCGTTTAGGGGCAGCTATGGATAAGATTGCTGAGTTAATGGCCGGATAGGCCCAGTTGATAGCAGGGCAGGCTGCCCAGACTCAGGCTTGGCAGGCTCAGTTATTGAATGTGCAGGGTGAAAACCATGGGCGTGGTACCCTGAAAGAGTTCTTAGGGTATCATCCACCTAGATTTCAGGGGGAACCCGATGATCGGAAGGCTGAAGCGTGGATTAATAAGGTGGAGAAGATTTATGATCCTCTTGATTATACCGATGATCAGAAGGTCTCCTTTGCCGTGTACTTGTTGGATGATGAGGCAGAAAAATGGTGGCGCATAGTGAGAACTAGCTGGGCGACTTAGGGTGTTTCGTATGTTTGGGGTACCTTTCTGTTAGCTTTCCGGGCAAAGTATGTCCCGAGGATCGCGAGGGAGCGGAGAGAGGCTAAGTTTCTATCTTTGATTCAGGGGGATGCCTCAGTGGCTCAGTATGAGGCCACCTTTACTCGATTGTCCCGGTATGCACCAGAGTATGTGGCTGATGAGGAGCGGAGGACTCGTAGATTCATGTTGGGGTTGAGGCCTGAGATTCAGGATGTGATGGCTCTGAATCGGTATGATATATTCACTGAGGCCTTTGATGCAGCTTCTAGGTTAGAGAAGAGAAAGGGGGATCAGCTTGTGTCTAGTCAGCCCAATAAGAGGCCGTATTAGCCGCAGTTTCAGCAGGGAGTGTATAGGCCTTCAGTACAGTAGGTTGTGTACAGGCCGCCAGCTTGGCCCCTAAAGTTTTTTAGTGTTTACAAAGTCACCTCGAAAGTTATTTTACTTAATTCCTATGGTTCTAACTTAATTTCTAACATATTTCTTTTGCACTTAACACATAATTAAGATATATAAAACACTAGAATATATGTAATCACACATAGTATAATATTAATGCATGTGAATTTGAGATCGGGTCTCACACGCCCAGTTTTGTAAACCAGTGGCAATACGAGACTACCTCGGACGAATATAGTTTGGTTGTACCAACACCTCTAAATTACGTACATGAAATATTAATTGTGGTTTCGATACCTGGGTGGATAACGTTAGGTTGTACCAATATCTCTATCTTGAGGATCGATAATCTATTGATCTCGTCACTTATATATCTAAGGTCATCTCAGAAGTAAGAGCTTATTGCCCGATTTCTAAAGAATTTATCTTATAATCTGAATCAATAATATTGTACTTGAATATACTGAGCCATTACCACTCTGAATCACTATTTATCCTTTGGATTTACACTTTATTGTTGAGTGTTGTAATTTTATAATTGAGTGATTCAGTTTGATTTATTTAACCTCGGATCTCTTAAATTACCGTAACTTTTGGATACTTTATGGACTTTTGGACTTAATCAAACTTATTTGCGACGGGAATAGTCAAACAATTCTAAATTAAAGATTTAACTTAACTTGGTAACCTCAATCTCCTTGGATTGGCCCTCTACTTACCATAGCTAGAGGTAATTCGAGGTAAGAACTATTTTCAATCATTTAACCTCACTATTTTTTATCGTAAAATGACACGATCAGAAGCAATGGTGACGACAATTGAGGAAGTAAGAAATCTCAAAACTCTTACCATTTGTGAGCTCATAGGATCCCTCATGAGTCATGAGTTGAAGAAGAAAGATCGAGAAGAAGAAAAGAAGAACAACAATAAAACACTTGCACTACTTGCATCAAAAGTTCATTCAAGTGATGAAGAATAAGGTAATAATGAAGAAAATGATGATGAGATGGCTCTCCTTGCAAGGAACTTGAAAACAAATCTCAAATACAAGAAGTTAAGAAGAGTAACTTCATTAAACAACAACTTGAGGAAGAAAAGCAAAGACAAACCAAAAGAAGAATTAAGGTGTTTCAATTGCAACAAACCGGGTCATATAAAATAAAATTGCCCAAAGTTAATCAAATCCAAAGAAGGAAAAGCTATAAAGGCAAATTTCATTGAAGACAACAACTCAACCGATGGAATAAGTGAAAAGGAAAAAGAAATAGCTAACATTATATGCCTTATGGAAAAAAATGATGATGAGGTATGTTCTTCTTCTAGCTCTTGGTATAGTTCTAGTATTTCTTCTAGCTCCACATTATTACATAATGATGAATGTTCATTTGAAGAACTATAAAATGAATTTTCAAAAATGCATGACAACTTTTCAATTGCTCTTTCAAAAATAAAAAAACTACAAAAAGAAAAAGATGATTTAAAATTGAAAATGCGAAACTTGAAGAGGAACGTGATTGTGCACATAACAAGGCTCTTCAATACTACAATAAGAAGAAGAATTTCAAGTAAAAGTGGAAAGACTTGAAAAAGAAATTCAAAGTTTAAATGAGAGTTTAGCAAAATTTACAAAAGGAAAAGAAACTTTGGATAAAATGATTGGTTTACAAAAATTGGCTTTTGATAAAAGTGGCATTGGTTATGAACCATTTACAAAACAAAAATCTTTCAAAAGCTATTTTGTAAAAACATCTACTTCCTCAAATAAAACTTCAACATCAAGAGGATTTCAAAAAGTGTGCACATATTGTGAAAGACATGGACATATTGCATCATATTGTAGATATAGAAACATGGTAGGTAGGGATTCTAGAATTCCTTCTTGGCTTAAGCCCAAATGGATTATTAGATGTGTTAGGGCTTGAACTAACACATAAGTACCCAATAAAACTTGGGGACCTAAAAAGGACAACATGTATATATTTTTTTTATGTATTTAGGTTCCTCCAAGTATCAAATATGAAGGAAGTTGGGTCATTTATAGTGGATGCTCAAGACACATGACCGAATATTCATCCCTCTTCTATGAGCTCAACAAGAAAATCAAAGAAAATGTGAGCTATAGAGACAATGGAAAAATAAAAATCATTGGAATTGGTAGCATTGGTAATGTTCATTCAATCTCTATCCATAATGTGCTACTTGTGAAAGGTTTGAAACATAATTTGTTTAATGTCAGTCAATTTTGTGACAATGGGTATAGAGTAGAATTCAAAGTTGTGTGTTGCATTGTATATGATAACTCAAACTTATTTGTTGCAAATAGACGTGATAATGTTTATACTATAAATTTCGAGGATCTTATATGCCAAAATATTAATTGTTTGATGACTATGAATGAAGACTCTTGGTTATGGCATAGAAGGTTAGGACATGCAAGTATGGACTTACTTACAAAACTTTCTACAAAAGATCTTGTAAAAGGTTTACCTAAAGAAAAATTTTAAAAAGATCATTTATGTGATGCATGCCAACTTGGGAAACAACATAGGACATTTTTTTAAACCATAAACAAAGTAACTACATCTAAAGCATTACAAAAACATCATATGGACCTTTTTGGGCCAATGGATGTGGCTAGTTTAGGGAGATCAAGGTATGTGTATGTTGTTATAGATGACTATACTAGGTATACTTGGGTTATGTTTTTATCCTATAAAAATAAAGCATTCAATGAATTTGCAAAGCTATGCAAAAAGGAGTAAAATGAGAAAGGCTTTTAATATCCCTTGCATTCATAGTGACCAAGGCACGAAATTTATAAATTCATCCTTTGTGAAATTTTGTGAACAACATGCAATTGAGCATAATTTTTTGGCTCCTAGAACTCCTCAACAAAATGGGATATTTGAAAGAAAAAACTGAACATTACAAGAAATGGCAAGAACCATGTTGAAAGAAAATAACTTGCCTACATACTTTTGGGGTGAAGCCGTTAATAGGGCTTTCTATTTGCTTAATAGAGTCTTAATTAGACCTTTTCTTAAGAAGACCCCTTATGAATTGTGGAAATGACGAACACCAAATGTTGCACACTTTTAAGTGTTTGGTTATAAATGCTTTATCTTAAACACCAAATACAATATTGGAAAATTTGATGCCAAATCCGATGAAGGAATATTTCTTGGATACTTAACTAAGAGTAAAGCATATAAAATATTTAATAAAAGATCTCGAGTAGTTGAAGAATCTATGCATGTAAACTTTGATGAAACTAATCCCTTTGTGTCAAGAAAGGATGATGATGATGTAGGTATTCAACAAGTTAAGGCTCAAAATCAACCTATCACATCAAATCAAATAAATGAGACATCTCCAAGTGATCCAATAATACATCAAACGAATTAGACCAACCAACATCGAATGCAAGGGATTAACCAGCATCAAATGAGGAAGATCAACCAACATCAAATGTTCAACCCACTTCAACCAATCAAGACTTACTAAGGTGTTGGAATTTTGTAAAAGATCACCCAAATGATCAAATCCTTGGTAATTCATCCAAAGGTATAAGAACTCGTTCTAACTTGAACACCTTTTGTGAACACATTGCCTTTCTTTCCCAAATTGAGTCTAAAAATGTGAAACAAGCCATATTGCATGATGATTGGATAATGGTTATGCAAGAAGAGCTTAGTCAATTTGAAAGAAACAAAGTTTAGAAACTTGTTGAAAGGCTAAATGGCAATTCGATAATTGGTACTAAATGGGTGTTTAGAAATAAACTAGATGAATCCAGAGTAGTAACTGGAAATAAGGAATGATTAGTTGCTCAAGGCTATAATCAAGAGGAGTGAATAGATTATGATGAAACATTTTCGCTTGTGGCTATATTAGAGTATATTTGCATGATTCTTGCTTTTTGTTTTATGAACTTTAAACTATTTCAAATGGATGTTAAAAGTGTCTTTTTAAATGGATTTCTTGAAGAAGAAGTAAATGTGGAACAACCTCCCGGATTTGAGGATCCAAATTCACCTAATCATGTCTTTAAACTTGAAAAAGCCCTTTACATATTAAAACAAGCTTCTAAGACATGGTATGATCGATTAAGTGGATATCTTCTCGAAAATGGATTTACTAGAGGAAAATTAGATTCAACTCTATTTGTTAAAAGAAAAGGTAAAGATATTTTACTTGTGCAAATATATTTTGATATATTTGGTGCCACTAATGAATCTCTTTGTGAGTATTTTTTTTAAATGCATGCACAAAGAGTTTGAGATGAGCATTATGGGAGAATTGAATTTCTTCCTTGGACTTCAAATTAAACAAACAAATAAGGAAAGTTTCATAATTCAAGCCAAGTACACAAGGGAACTCATCAAGAAGTTTGGGCTTGAAAATGCTAAAGAGATTGACATACTAATGGGAACATCAACCAAGCTTGACAAGGATGAACAAGGTAAACCGATTGATGAGAAAAAATATAGAGGTATGATCGAAAGTCTTCTCTATTTAACTACCTCTAGACCCGATATTATGTTTGTCGTATGCTTATGTGCTCGTTTTCAATCTTGTCCTAAGGAATCACACTTAAGTGATGTAAAATGAATCTTTAGGTATCTTAAGGGCACATGGGACTTAGGCTTATTGTATCCTAAAGGAACATCTTTTGAATTGATAGGTTATTCGGATGCCGATTTCGTCGATTGTAAACTAGATAGAAAAAGTACAAGTGGAAGTTGCCAATTTTTAGGACACTCACTAGTTTCTTGGCCTAGTAAGAAACAAAATAGTATTGTACTTTCCACGACAGAAGCCGAATATGTAGCCATAGGTAATTGCATTGCTCAAATTTTGTGGATGAAACAAACTTTACTTGATTTTGGGTTACAATATGATGATTGATATAGCCATAAATGCAACACTCAAACCATTGTATTTTTACTACATTTGCGTCTTAACTTGTGAGAAAAAAAAAAAAACCAACACTCAATGTACTTTTGTTGCAATGTATGTTGATCTTAGAAAGTGAACAAAGCTGACCCAAAATGATTCAAATTGCAAATCAAGAGGTTGAAATATGGGGAAGACTCGAGAATTGGTGATTGAATAGAGCTCGTAAAGAAGGAATTTGGCAAAAACTAGTGCGAAATCGGACTCGAAACAATGGAAAAAGCCTGATAATGCCTTGGTCAACAATCTGGTCAAAGTCAAAATTGATGGTCAAAATTGGCAGTAAAAGGAGCTTATGCGCGCCATACATGGCGCTCGAGCACCCTCAACAGAAGCTTCCGAAGCTGCTAATTGGTCCACGTGGACCACCAAAAACTCATGATTGGTCCACGTGGACTGCATTTGACAACTCCTGATTGGCTAACCAGATGTGTGTTCGAGCGCGCCATATAGGGCTCTCGAGCGCACCCCAGATTTTCAGCCTATAAACAAACCACTCCCCCCCAACCGATGAAGAAATATAATTAATTTAGGATCTTAATATTTATTTTATTAATTAGATTAAGTTTATTTTAAGAGTTAATTCTAGTTTTAATTGTCAAATACGGGGGATGTTCTGCCTAAGTAGTTATTTTACGGGGGAAGTTCTGCCTATTTCAACTAGAGAAATAGCCCGATAGCTACAATCGGGGAACCTCTACTCAAACCCGGTGTTCAGAAATACGCATTCATCACAATGGGATAGCCTTTCTTGACTCTCTTTTATTTGTATAAACTCGTATTTATTTTTAATGTCTGAATAGATTATTATCTAGGGGAAGATATTGTAAATGGCGGTCTTTTAATTTACAGTCTCGGATTCAGATAATTTGATTTAAATGCAATATATGGCTTGTATTATTCAGCTTGTTATTGTCTTTCATATATGTTATACTTGTAGTTAATATTATGACTGCTTTACATTCGTACCATATATCCGTGCTATAAATTATGAATCTATAGGTTGTACCATAGATTCTATGAGACTATAGGTTGTACCATAGTTTCTACTTGTGAAGTTGTTAATTACTTAGTTTAGTTTGCCCGGTTATTCTAGGTTACAAGGAAAGATCTATACTTCGGCTATATAACGGACTCAAAGATAGAACGACACCTATAACTAACGTAGCAACTAGGATACAATTAAACTTGGGAAATTAACTAGGTTAATGCTTGTAGCTTAACCCGAGCATTGAATTAGAGTATCCTAATATAGAGCTTAGATTAACTGCCTCATTACATATTCGATCCCTAGATCCTTTCCCTTATATTTGACATTCTAGAATTAAATATATTGAGATTATGCATCATTTTTTACGTGATCATGTGTAAAATGGTGATATTGAACTTGAATTTGTTGATTCATTACATCAATTTGCTGATATTTTCACAAAATCCTTACCCGAGGACCAATTTTGTGTTATTAGGAGAGAATTGGGAGTGTAAAATCCATCTTGAAAGGACTCAACAATATTTTTCAAATCCTTCGATAAAGCAAAAGTTTCAAAACTTTCCTTTCTTTTGTATGGATGTTTTTTACTTTTAATATATATATATATATATATATATATATATATATATATATATATATATATATATATATATATATATATATATATATATAATAATTAAAAAAATATGATATGGACGAGTCATCCGGACGAGTGAGTCATCTGGATCACTCGACCGGATATCACTGCTACTCATCCGGACAAGTGTAAGGAGGACCCGGTCGATCACTCGACCGGATATCACTGCTACTCATCCGGACAAGTGTAAGGAGGACCGGGTCGACCGGGTCCGACGGGATTAGGGTTTTAAAAACTTTTTTTCAATTGTTTTGGCTCATTTTTCACTACATACTTCAAAAATTCTTTTCTTCTCTATCAAAAACCCTTTCTCTTCAAATCAAAATCCTTTTTTCCCTCAAAATTGTCTTTCAAAACTCAAATCTCTCATTCAAATCTTTTCTTATAAAAAATAAAAATCAAAATCAAAATCTTTTCCTTTCATCTTTTCTCAATCACAAAATCAAAATATTTTCTTCACTCAAAACTCTCTTTCATCCTTACATCTTCTATCATGGCACCAACAAAGAAAGCAAGCAAGAAACAAAAAACAAGGCAATGGGCATCTCCTAAATCTTTTCCAAAATGAGATGTGATTTGGGGCAAATTGTTGGATGAATCATTATTTCAAGGTATTCGTATTCTTTAGCTTTTAGATTTTAAAGGTTGGCTTCCATTGTTGAAACTTAAAGATAATTCTTGTCTATTATGGGTCAAAGAATTTTATACAAATCTTGAACAAGATGGGAATCTAAATGTGCGTAGTTATGTAAACGGAATGGTAGTTACCTTTGGACCAAACACCATTTTGGGATTTCTTGATGTCCCACATGAAGGTATTAAAGAATATGCTAGCAAAGGTTGGCCCAAGGACGTAGCAACTCATATGAGAAGGAATGTAATTGCATTTTTATGGGAAGGTTCGGGTCGTTCTTCTACTTCAATGCCCAAACGAAACCAACTAATTGCTAAAAAACATCTTTTACTTCATATTATCATGGAAGTCATGTGACG
Organism: Ehretia macrophylla; assembly: GCA_037974665.1. Taxonomy (NCBI): domain Eukaryota; kingdom Viridiplantae; phylum Streptophyta; class Magnoliopsida; order Boraginales; family Ehretiaceae; genus Ehretia; species Ehretia macrophylla. The sequence goes on from CM075773.1 coordinate 73,244,103, forward strand.
CCCGAACCCTAGACCACATATACATCCTACATTACATACATTTTGTGCATTCACTTGATTAAATGTTTACTCATTTTATATCATGCAATTAAATGTTTATTTGGCTAATTATATGTAACTATATGTTTAATTAACTTTTAATAGTAAAATTATGAAAATAATTATTTTTGGAAATGATAAATATTTATTCAAATTATTTTCATAAATATTTATTTTACAAAAATTGCATTTATCCGCTTAGAATGCTTCTTTAAGAATAGTTACTATTGATAATGCATTTTTTACTATTTAAATTGTTCGAATTCGTATTTTTCCCAAGTCACATGACTTATAAAAGGAATGAAAAAAAGGAAAGTTTGTGCATTAGAAGTTGGGAACATGCGTTAGAAAAATGTTTCTTGCATCATATAAATAGAAAATCTATAGAATAACATTAGTTAGCTTTTAATTGGCATTTTGGCTTAGTTTTGACCAAGTTTTATAAGCATTTGACTTAAAATATCAACACATACATATAATATATACACATCATATTGTATACATACACATAACACAAAACAAATGGAAAATTTTCTTATTTGTCCCCCCCCACCTTCCCCCCTCCCCCCCCCCCCCCCCCAGCCATGACCTCCTAGGAAAATAAAGATAAAATTCCTTCATCAAGCTTCAATCTCTAGCACCACCAACCCTTTTGCAAGTAAATTCAAGTTCTCCAAAGCTCAAACCTAGCATCTCTTGAGCATTTAGGTGATGAATTTTGCATTTTTGTGCATCTTTAATGTTTATGCCATGATTTCAAATTTTTAGATTTGTTAATATTAACCAATGAAATACTCAAATATGATCATAAATGTTGTCTACCTGCTATATAGACCTTGTTTATTTAGTTTAATAGCTTTGTTGATGATTTATTGCAATTATGCATATGAGGAAGTGATAAATAGTGCCAATCTTAGGGTTTTTCCAAAATTTGCTTGTGGGATTGATTTTGTGATATCTATAGGTGCGTTTAGTGATAATAAACGTAGAATTATGATTGTATGAACTTAGATTGCCCGGAACTTAGATAAAAATGCATAATTGACTCGTTTTACAAAGGGACTTCAAGTGAAATGCAAATTCGGGTGGAATTGAACATTATATTGAGTGTTTATAAGGTGAGATAGTACTAAATGAGTGGTTATGACACTTAATTGAACATCGATTAAGGTACTTGTAGTTAAAATGCATAAAGGAGATTTTGGAGCTTTTGCGGTAATTGTGGGTTAATGGATGAACTCGAGGGTCTTAGGGGTGTCATAAAGGGTAGTTAGGAGGATAGAATAGTTTGTTTGAGAATCTTGAACCTTGATCTTCGGTTGTGAGTCAAATAGTGTTAGTAGACAAAGGGGACATTTTGGGTAACTGGTTCGTTTGAGTGTTTTGGTTGCTTATAGAGCTTCATTGTGGTTGGTTAATGGTTAATGGATGCCTAGTATGCTCGTAGTGTCCTTCAGTTGCTCGGAAGATAGCTATTTAGTTGGTATTGCAAAAGGAGCCATTTGACTAAGTGTTGATCGTGCTCATTTTGAGTTGGGGGTTGGTCTTGTAGGTGCATGGAAGCACTTTTGTCACATTTGTGGCATTGATTGGGTGTTTAGTTAGTATAACTGTAGTTCAAACATGCTAGGTGGACTTTAGGGGTTCTGTTGAGAAAGTGAGGTTTCGTAGCATAGAATCATGTCATAAGGTGCTTAAGAGTGGGTAGTGAAGTCAGTTTTCCAATCTTGTAGCCCGTTTAGCTGTAATAACTTTTAGAAGTTAGAGTATGAATAGTATTTTTGATAGTTTTCTTGCATTGAGCTAGTATTGCTTACTTAGCTATGGTTCTTGTTGTTATAATTGCCATATAATTAATTAATAAGGTGTTTAAATGCATTTGTGTAATGCATGTATCTTGATAGAGGAATTTCATGAATTGATTAGTTAAGTGTTATATGCCTTTGTATAGAATGTTATCTTGTTAAGAATCGAGATAGTATGCTTATTTCTTGTCTTTATTGTTAGCTTCGGTGCAAGGAGAGAAGGTTTGAAGGAGGGTTGACAACTAGACGTGAGGGAGTCTTCATCTTTATGTGCATAATAGTTTATTCTTGTTCATAGGTTATGTGATTTAGTATAAATGTTAAGTAATGTGTGCATACTGATTATATATTGTGTGTGAGGGCAACCTACTTTGTTGTCCCTTTGTTATGTGATTATTCGGTTATCTTATTTGTCATAATCTTGAGTGCATTGCATTGTGGTTGCGCAACCATTTGGGCATGGTAGTGTCAAGGAAGCCCGGCGGCATCAGGCTTGTCGGTATACCTCAGCTACCATGGTTACCCAGTCCCTCTCTCGCTTGGGATGCCACCTAGGGAGAGTTGGGTCGTAGGATTTCGGGGTACATCTAGAGTACACCCAACTTGGAGTTATAAGGGGATACTAGCTTATCGTTATTAGTGAGATTATTCTTCAGTATTTCTATTTGTAGTTCGTGGTACGAGTTCAAGGTCTTCTGGTATTCCTTATTGTGTAACTCTCGCCTGGCCGCTAAGTCCTTGTGGAGTTACCTTATATCCTTTTTATATGTATCTCTCGCTTGGGCCCTAAGTCCTTGGAGAGTCACATTTGATTGTTACCTTTGTTGTGTCCTTTACTTATGTTAAATAACTTGTATAATTGAATTGTGTGTTATGTTGTTATTGTTTCTTTTAGATAGCTTATTATAATTGTTCTACTGTGATTGACTATTTTTATTAATATGAACTGTTTAGCTTACTTAATGTATAGTGGTTTCATATTGATAATTTGTTTATTGTTGATTATTTGCATTGCACGAAACCATTTTTTCCAAACTCTTTGATTATATGTTCCCTCCCTCACTAGGCATACATGTTTTGTATTCTCACTCCCTCTTTCTAACCATCTCAAGTTCGGTGCCTTCAGAGTCTGTGGGAAAGAAAGCTCAAGAGTCTCTTTGATTGGATGCTCTAGTCTTAATTAATTGTTCTATGTAGATATGTGATAATTATGTTTCATTTGAGGCCTACGTGCCTTGTATATGTTGGTTGTTATAAAGAATGTAATACGAAATTAAGTCTCGTATGAATTGATAGTTAGTAGTACGTTTGTAATAACTCTTATTGCCTTACTTTATTACCTTTTGATTGCATGCATGTGTGGTTTAGTGGAAGATCGTTGGAGGACTTAAAATATAAGAAAGATTAATAGAGAATATTAGAGTAGTATGATAAATGAAATTATAATCATAGACATAAACTTTCAACAGTTAATGAATGCATTCTTGAATGTCTTTAATGTTGAGGTCCAAGGCTCGGATGACCTTGAGGAGTTGTTGAATGTGATGGTAGTGGAGGATGGGCACTATTAAGGAGATTGGTTTGTGGTTTCGTGATAATATATTGTGTGTGCAGGTAAATTGTTAGTCCTATAAACAGGGGGACTCCGTCCGTCTTTTCTCATTTTTCGTGCCTTGGGATATGGGATCGGGTCCCGAGTCTTGTGAAGGATCGGGATGTTACAAGTCATTACTCCTAGACGTATTCAAGATGGTTCTATTCCTCAACTTGCAGGTTTTATTCTATATATGATGTATCAAAAGCACAAGATTCCTTTCCATATATTATGCTTCACCATATGGTTCACATAAAAAAAAGTGACAAATTGCTAGCTTATGGCATGCCTTTGTGTCATATACTTGAAATGATGGATGTTGGGACTGTTGGTGGTATTGGAGGGTTAAACACTCGCACTTATTTTCATAATGCTAGCACCCTTCAATGAATGGGTATGGGTATTTTTAATCATCAGATTGTTGAATTTTCTGAAATGGTTGATGAAGGTGATGAGGTTGGAGATGAGGGTATGACTGATGCACCTCAAGTAGGTGGTGATTTTGAAATGATGAACAAAGGGAAGATTTAAATGAATCAGAAGAGGATCCTGTGGCTCATATTCTTGCAGAAAAAAGAACCAAAAACAGTTAAAATACAACTGCTGGCCCAACTGGTTTTGGAGGGCAAAGGGACTCAACCGACATTGCACAGACTGGTCTTGATGGAGTTCTCCTCTATCTCAAGAAGATTGAAAGTAAGATGGATAATGGCTTTGATGCCCTCTCCAAGAAGATTGACACCATTGAGACTAAATTTAATGGGAGGTTTGGCATTATTGAAGATAAAGTGAAGTAGATTTATACTCGTATGTCCAACCAGTGACTTGGATGCTACTATCATCTTTGTTTCCCCTTTCATTTTATGCTTTATGACTCTAGTTTTTAAATTAACTGCTGGTTTTTGAATTAACAACTGGTTTTGCTCGAATGTCTTTTGTTGATGCCAAAAAGAGGGAGAAACATGTTATACATTGACATTGCTATGTGAATCTGGGTTTATATGCTATGTCATGTTGGCTATGTTTCTTATGTTTTACTATTACTAATCAATGTGTATGAAATATGTGCTCACATGTTGAATTGAAATATGCTTATATGCTATATTCATACATATACTCTAGGCATATAAAGAAAGATGCCCATATTGGGAGGGAGTCCCCAAAATGCAATGAAACTATATCTCTTTAAGTAACATGCATGGATGCATAAACTGAGGGGGAGTTGCTCACATAGACAAATTTTGTCATCATCAAAAAGGGGAAGAATGTTAGCACATATTCTATTTTAGATTTTGATGATAATATCTAAATTTGTCTTGTCTCATTATTCAACACTTTTGTTTAATGCGTAATATGCGTTTGAAGTGAATTGAATATGGGAAAGCTTGATCTATGTACAAGAATAAGATCTTTGAAGATAAAAGATTCAATGAAATGATCAAGCTATCAATAAAGTCTTGAAGAATAAAAAAAGTAAAGATCTTGAAGATCAAGACTTGAAGATGAAGGGGTGACATAAAGCAACGACGTGGTGACATAAGGGATAGCGACGTTACATTTGAGGTTTGCCTTTGAATTCATTTTAAAGCTCAAAAACTTTTTAAGAATGATTTACTTTCATTTTCAAAATGGGTCTCAAAATAATTTTATCGCTTAAAAAATATTCATTTTCAAAAAATTATTTTGCAAAATCGTTTCGGATCTTTATGGCAAAAATAACTGTTGAAAAAGACTAATCCAGACGAGTGACCTGGTCAAGTGACTCGACCGGATGGAGTCCAGTAATGACTAGGACAAGTAACCCGATCGAGTGACTCGACTGGATTCACTCAACTGGATGTTGTCCAGTAAAATTCGGACGAGTGACCCGGTTGAGTGACTCGACCAGATCCACTCGTCTGGATCCACTGAGTTTGAAAATATAGTCATTTTATATCCGTTGGGAACTCTTTCAATATGTTTTCAAACACCCCCATTGTTCAAACCACATCTTACAACTACAAGCAATTGCTCTATAGCTTTTATATCATTAAAAGCACATTTATTACACAAATCATTGAGCTTTTAACTTGCAAATTATTCAGCATTCAAGAAAGCTTTGAATTGTATTCATTCACTCTAAAAGAGAGATCGTTGTACTCAACATTCATTACACTCTTGTTATGAGATAAACACTCTAAATCTATAGCTTTGAAAAATTCTTTGTATAGGGAGTGTTTGAAATCTTCTTTGTGGACTAAAAGAAGTGAAGAGACTTGTACTACTCTTGTGAAGTCAAAAGGTTTTGTATTGTTGGTTTGTACTTTACCAACTTGTGAAGGAGCACTACTAGTGGAGCTAGTGAGAATCTTAAGGAGAGGTGACCTTATGTGGTGGATTAGATTAGCGAACTACCCTAAATCGTTGTGTTAGTCTTCTCTCTTTTTGACTTCCTTTGTTTTTATTTTCTGTGTCCACTACATGTTTGATAATTTTCTTGTTTGAATTTCAATTGTTTATAATGAGAATTTTAATTCGTATTAATTTGCTAAATACTTAATTCACCCTCTCTTAGGTATATTTGCCCTAACATATGCTCATAACATTATATGTCATAGGAGAATCCGAATCTGCAATCTATGTTTAGGCTCCGTTTGTTTGCAGTAAAATATTTTCTTGAAAAATATTTTTCGAATTTTTTGATGTTTGGTAACACGGAAAAATTTGAGCAACCGAAAAACATTTTCAATTCAATGAAAAATTTTAGTTCAAAAGAGTGAAAAATATATATATATTTTTTTATTTGGGATAAAAAAAATATTTTCCGTAACTCACTCACTTTAAAAGATAAGAAAATATTTTACGAAACTCACCAACTTCAGCCCACCCCATCCACCCCCTACCCCACCAGTCCACCCACCCACTCCCACTCCCACTCCCACTCCCTACCCCTCCAGCCCCAACCCACCCTCCCTCTCACCCACGATTAATATATAAATTATATGTGTTTTTTTTTATAAAATTTTATATCAAAAAATATTTTTTACTGTATATCCAAACACAAAAAAAAAATTATTATTTTTTAAAAAAAATATATTTTTTATTAAAAATATTTTTTCTGATAAATTATTTTACGACACACAAACGGAGCTCTATAGTTAACTACTCAATTAGTCCTTTGATTGACCAAAAATAAAAGAAGAAAAAGAGAAGAATAAGTCAAAGCCGTACGTTGTATATATTAATTGAACTTTTAAGACATGGAAGCGACAATATAGCCACGTTAACAATTTTCAGCCGTGGATTAGATTCATCTCTCCTATTATTCTTTGCTAATAGCCAAAAAGACGCGCCATTTTAACACTTGGTGTGATTATATTCATACGAGCACGTCAAAGTATACTACGTCCAAGATACCACGCTGACCAAATTTTTATTCTTTTTTGTCCATAATAAAACCAATTGAATGTGTATAAAACTAACAACAGTAAAAATTAATGGAGGGAGTATGATAATGTATGCAAATCGAAACTTCATAAATTATTTTTGAAAAAAAAAAATCAGAAGTATGAAGAAAAGGAAAAGGCCACAATATGATTAGTGATTATTTTATAAGGCTATTTTTAATGGAATCTCTAAAATATAAATTTTTTTAAATTTGAGTGTTTTTAAATACTAGAGTCTCTAAAAATAATATTATTCATAATAAAAATATGTAAAGTTCATCACTTTTGACTTAAAGATGTCAAAATAGAAATTCAGTCTCTATTTTCTTCATTAAATTTGTAGAAGAAAATAGAGACTAGGTCTCTATTTTAACATCTTTTAAACTAAAAGTGGTAGATTCTACGTACTTTTGTCATAAATAGTGTTATTTTTAGAGATTAGAAGAGTCTCTAAAAATAATACTATTTATGACAAAAGTACGTAGAGGAGTCTCTAAAAACAATACTATTTATGATAAAAGTACGTAGAGTCTATCACTTTTATCTTAAAAGATACTAAAATTTTAGAGTTTTTAAAAATACCCAAATTAAAAAAAAAAAAAAATTGTATTTAAAGACTTTATTAAAGATGCCTTAAGAATACACTTTAGTGGAGGATTTAACTTTGATTCTATGTGAAACTTAAATTGTAAATGCTCTTTACACTTTGGCAAGGGAAATTTTTTTCCAACCACAAAAAATAAATAAGCTGAACCAAGTCTGGATAGCATACACGCCAAGTCATCGCATTGCATGATATATATATATATATATATAACGAGAAGTTAAAACGAACATAGAGTGGATATAGCTGTTTTTGGTGTGGTGGTTGTACAAGATGACTCTCCATTTCTTTCAATATCTATAATCCAATTCCTCCTACTATCTGCCAGGGAGCTTTCCTCTCGCCCTTCGTTTAGCAGCACGTGTATACACATATGCACATATATACATATATACACACATACACTATACAAACTTATGTATATTTTTTCTGATTTATTTTTCTAGCGTTGACGAGAACACTTCATTGTATACTTCTGGTCTCTCTCTCTATAAATATATTAACGGAGAAGAATATTCATAAGATGTGTATATAGCGCGTTTTGCCACTGTAGTATCAAACTGTTCCAAGTCAAACCTTCTCTTGTCTAAAATTTCTCACTCGTTTTTTTCTCTCTCTCTAAATATATGCATATATATATATATATAAACAAAGGTTAGGTTGCAGTTAATTGATCTTCTCTCTAGACACAACGCATAACATATAGTCGTTATAATGAAACGAGGGTAGCTCATCATTGTCATACATCAACACACATATATATAATGGCGTTTTCGAACCATTTATCGCAAGAAATGGCTTTACAGCATTTCTCAGGTGAGAATTCTTCAGTTTTAAGGACAATACTTTCAGAGCAGCTAGGGCCGGAGTCGACGCCGGAAAAGCTGCCAGACCACAACCAACAGCAGGCGCCGGCGCCGACATGGCTGAACAGCGCGATTCTCCAGCAACAGAGTTTCCTGAACTTGCACACCAATTCGTCGGAGTCCTCGCCGGCGGCGACCAGTCAGTGGCTTTCGCGGTCAAGTTTGCAACGGAACGTTAGTGACGTCAGAAATGACGTGCAACAAGTCTCCCACGACAATTCGACCATCGCGGCCGCAATTTCTCACGATTCGGCCAATAATAATAACAGTAACCGGAATGTTGAGAACAACGGAGGCCGCGGCGGTGGGGGAGAGTTGACGGAGAGCGACGTCGTCGGTGGCGATGGAATTATGAATTGGCAAAACGCGAGGTACAAAGCAGAAATCGTGGCACATCCTTTGTACGAGCAGTTGCTATCGGCACATGTAGCGTGCTTGCGAATCGCGACGCCGGTGGATCAGCTGCCGAGAATCGACACACAGCTGGCTCGGTCGCAGAACGTGGCGGCCAAATATTCTTCCATCGGACATGCTACCCTGGGCGAAGATCATAAAGAGCTTGATCAATTCATGGTATATTCTTTTATCTTTCCTCTTTTTTTTTTCTCATAATCTTTTAAATTTTGACGAAGGGGGAGAACTTAGGTACGGTGCAACTATAAAGTTTTTCTCTCGTTTGTCACTGCTTCGAGTGGAAAAAATAACTTATTGTGAAAATACAAGATAAGAATGTATATGCTAGACCTCAAGAGTGAGATCTGACACTTCTGGAATGCGTGGATAGCGGGACTTTCGTGTATTTGTTGTTGTTTTAAGTTTGTTTTTTTATTTTATTTTAGTGAAGATCATATAACGTAATTTGTGAGACTCAGATCTCACAATATCTCGCATACAGCTAATAAACTTACCATTTGACCAAAGCCCTAGTGGCTGTTGTTTTAAGTTTTGACATATTAAATTTGATTTTTTCTCTGATTGTTGTTTGGTGGAAATTTTTGGTTTCTTTCAGTTAATTAATGAGTGTTGTCTACTGCGCATGTTTGGTTGTTTGTAATTCAAGGGCCTTTCCGACGGTTCAGATTTTGTTTGTGATTATTTATTGTGATATCAAAAAGTTTTTTTTTTTTTTTCACTTTCATGAATGTTTGATGAAACTGTCTTTTTTGATTGTCTGAGATTTCTCTACCGGCTCTTTCAATATATATCCAAACTGATTGAATATGAGCAGCAGACCATAAACATTGCTGGGCATAATCACTTGGATGAAGAGGATGTTCATTATTGGATTTATAGAGCGCTGGGCTTAAGATCTATTTATGTATTTACATTTGATGGGGGCAGATCTATCTTAAAATTTTTGCAGTTACTCACTTTCTTGTCTTTTCATTTTATTTTGCAGACACATTATGTCCTGTTGCTTTGTTCTTTTAAAGAACAACTGCAGCAGCATGTACGTGTTCATGCAATGGAAGCAGTTATGGCATGTTGGGAGATTGAGCAGTCCTTACAAAGTTTGACAGGTGAACTTTTTTCAATTAAATTTTGATACCTTTTTTTGTCCTCTTTATGCCTGCCTCTTGTAAAGCAACCGTATTTGTTAATTTATGGTGAAAAGGAAAATTACTTTGATGTGATGATCAGGACAAACTACACAAGTGACTTAGGACAATGTTATCTTTTTGGTCTTACTAACAAATCACCATGAAACCAAACTAGTTCTCAATACAATAACTGAAAGTGCACTCTGCGGAACTGGGTTCATTTTTGATCTAATGAATCACCTAGATAATAGGTTTGTATTATTCACATAATGTTTATTGTTTGCCCAAATTAGGCCTGTATTATATTTTTGTGTTCAAGAGTTTCACCACAGAACAATAATTGGGCGGAATAAAAATGAGTGAGGTGCTTCGTATTGGTTTGCCTCCACCTATGTAGGAACGGCAATAGGGGCGGGTTTTGTGGGTATCCGCCCCGCTTCCGCCCCTAAACTTCCCCATTGCCGTCCTCACCTATGAGCGTTTTTCATATTCTTATTACCTAGTGAGATTACTACTCCTAGTTATTGAAGAGAAGACATGTTTAAGTTGACTTGAACTATATATATATATATATATATATATATATATCTGAGCAAAATCAATCATTACCGTCAGGGATTATTATCTGAACTCCAGTGAGTATATATAGTGAGGATGGTATGGCCAAAGACAAAATATTTAAAAGACTAGCTACTCAATTTTTATGAATAACTGTAACATGGAAGCTCGGTTAATTATCCTCAACCGTCATCTAGCAACCCCCTTGTGGGTATATGCATTCAGGCAGTCCAACTCATCCCTATATGTCCCTCCATTCCTTGAACCACAACTCCAGCAGACCAACATGCCTATGTTTTTTCCATTGGAATCTATAGCATGGAACTCTCCTTAAGTTCACATAATCATTAAATCTTTTCAATTGCCCAACTCGAAAAGAGATCAATTCTACCATTTCAGTTGAATTATCTAATTATCTTCTTAAAATGCATCCAGAAATATCTGGACTATGCAACTGCTCGAAATTAGTAACTGCTCAGAATGTAAGAAATTCTAGGTAGTACAGGTAAAGCATACGAGAATTTCTCTGTGGGTGGCTATTGTATAGTAAACATTCTAGCTGTTGCTTGCATGAGAGAGTATATGTTTCGCATTCTACCACCCTAAAGAAAGATTCGTAGTTTTGACATGGTTTTTGTTACTGAAAGAACTAAATGTCACATGTATAACTTATTGCAAATTAAGACCGATGGTTTGTCTACTTCTATTTTTCCTTCAACAGTCTGCCTGGCACAACTTACTAAATTTTCTCCCTGCTTTCATTCTGTGTAATCTTGATGGGAAATTCTCAGTCACTTGGTAATTATCTTCTCTATTTTTTCTTCTTTCTTTTGTATCACCTAATAAGCCCTTCATTGTTTTCTTAAAATGTATTGATTGATGTACTGCAATTTAAACTCCCTCCAACCTGAATTGAGTGTTATAGCTTTCTTCTTCGTTAATCTGCTATGAATTATTTAAATAGAATAATGTTATCAGCCGTCTTTGTAAGGATGAATTTGTCTCCCATGTACCAATTTTTAAAATGTTAAATAATTGAGACTGTATGTTTTTGCTCCACTTTAAACCCCATCTATGTTAGGATTAATGGTTTTGTTTGGTGTTCTGACCATAGGCTGCAACTAAAGCCATAAATACCAATATGCAGTTAAATCTGCATCAAATTTACCAGAGAATTGGGCTGATTAGCTTCATACGTGCTTGTTCAGGTGTCTCTCCTGGAGAAGGTATAGGTGCAACAATGTCGGATGATGATGATGATGATGACAAGCTTGACAGTGATGCCGAACTGTACGATGGAAGTTTAGAGGGTGCTGACAGCATGGGATTTGGTCCTCTCATCCCAACAGAGAGTGAAAGGTCACTGGTAGAGCGTGTAAGGCAGGAGCTAAAGCAGGAACTGAAGCAGGTAAAGTATCAATCATCTATTCTGAATCTTCTTATCAGTCTTCTGTCTTAAAGTATCAATCATCTATTCTGAATCTTCTTAATCAGTCTTCTGTCTTAGGAAGTAAATATTATTATTGCTCCATTTTAATGTTTGACAGGGTTACAAGGATAAGATTGTTGACATCAGGGAGGAGATTTTGCGCAAGAGAAGGGCAGGAAAACTTCCTGGTGACACCACTTCTGCCTTAAAGGCCTGGTGGCAATCACATTCCAAGTGGCCATACCCAACGGTAAAGATTAAATTATCCCTTGGGCTACCCCATCCTTAATCAATGACTCAGTTACAAAATAGATCAATTATGAGGTTTTGGTTCTTCTCAAGTCACTTCTATAATTAATTGGGCAATGGATCAGAATATTTCTCTTTGACTAATCTATACAATAACCAGTGAAAAAGGTTGTCTATTGTGTTAGATCTCACCATATCCAACCATATTCTATTTGCGTATCGCTTGCTATATAATAATTCAGCTTTCAACCTTAGATTGATTTGGAATTTCCAGGAGGAAGATAAGGCAAGACTGGTGCAGGAAACAGGTTTGCAATTGAAGCAGATCAATAATTGGTTCATCAATCAGAGAAAGAGGAATTGGCATAGTAATCCATCTTCTTCCTCGACCTTGAAGAGCAAACGTAAAAGGTAGTCTGATTTGAGTAACTATTCTTCTGATATATAAATTTTCAAAAGGATTTCCGCCAACTTGAAAAGACAGACATAGTACAGTTGAAGACGGTGGTGGTGCAATGATATAAATTAACAAAGGCCTAGTCAAGAAGAGAAGCTTGTTGTTGATGATGCCTCTTCCAGCAGAATGTAAAATATCAATAACATAATACCTGTAGAAATGTGACAGTATCAGGCCGAGTGCATACACCATGAGGTTCGCTCGATATGTCAATTATCTTGCTTCTATAAGTGGGCCAAGATTGACAATGAGGTGATTTTTAGAAGCTGGTAAGTCTCCCCAAGGTTTGTACGCAGAGGAAACGGGTATCATATAGCATCAGATCTTAAGATGATCAGTTTAAATGCGCAGAAATAAAAAGAAGGGCTTTCCTTCTAGTAGGTTGATGCCTTTGTACCATAGGCTTGTTATATTTGTTAGTATTAGTATTACTATCTCAATGTTTGTGAATAATATAGGAATAGCTTGTGGTGTATAGTTTGGTATACTTCTCATAACTCTCTAGCCGTAATATAGTCGTTTGTGTTCTAGTCTTAAAAGTGACCCTCTAGTTAAACGCATTGAGTTCCTGGGCATATCAATTGATTTATTTATTGGAGATAACCAAATTGTGTAGGATCACATGTATGGGAAAAGAAATCGTGAGCCATACTAACTAAATCATCGGCATACAATGATTGGTACTTTGCACGTAATATCTTGTACTCATCGAATGTTTTCTCATCTCCTTTTTATTATCTGTTGCATTGACTAGTGTCACCTACCTTTCCCTCAAGAAAACTTCATTGGCAACCATTCTTGAGAAACCTATTACCATCGTCTACTCATCAATTATAATCCACCACCACTATTGCTGCCCTTCCTTCCCTGCCTATTTTACACTGGTGGTCTAAATATTCTTATCTTTCTACCGTCTATTAAATTAAAGTCATGTGAGTACAGTCAGCAATTACTTGATACCACCACCATCTATGATATAAATATCCAAAACCTATTAGAATGAGTAAAGTTTAAAGCAAACTGGTTTAGAGAAAGAGTCAATTCATGTGTTCATTTGACATATCTACTCCAACTATTTGCTTGTGCAGGTCAGATTATAGATATTCCCTCCAACAAAAGTAGTCTTTTTTCTTTGTGTATGTCAATTGTATTTGTGACTTTGTTAACCAAGATACAGGACTACAACCCACAAACAAAACAAAAAAAAAAAAAGAAGCCAAAGCATAACATATCACCCATTGCAATAGGTGGGTGATCAAAGTTAAATATCCTACTCAAGGCAATAAGGACATCGGAAATTCAATCAGAAGGTAGGGATTGTTCTCTAGCTCTTTTCGTTGGTCAATTTGTAGCACGAGTGCTTTTTCTTTTTATTGAAGTATATTTAGGTTTTAATTATATAGTGGCATTAGTTTAGGCTTAAATTAAGGAATTTTTAGGTTTTTTTTTGTTTTTTTTTATTAGAGTAAGTTTCTTATTAGTTAAGTTTTCTGTTCTTATTCATCAAGTTTTGAGACTTATAAATAGTATCTCCTTCTATATTTTGCATACCGGAGAATTTAAGATGAGTTGTTTTCTTTTTTTTGTCTTGTGTTAAAGTCACAGTTGAGTTTATGGTAACTTGTAATGTGTTCTGTACATGTATTCTCTTTCTTTTTATTTCGTTAACATGATATCAACTAGACATGACATGATAAGAACATGCGTGTTACTGGACGTGGATCTAGTTCTTTGCGCATGTCTAACTGTTTTGAGAACTTGGGTTGACCAGAATATTAAAATACACTGATAGGATTTGACTAATATCTAATCGAGTTGGCCAAGTTTAAGAGGGATTTTTCAATGTGTTTGAATTTGATTTTGTATTTCGTTTTCTCAAACTATTGATATATCTTGCTGATCCTTGAATGTGAACGTTGGTTATATGGTAAATTTGGAGTGTTGCGGGAGCCAAATCTTTTGAAATTTGTTTTTGTTATGGCTTTCATTTTTGTATTCAATAATTTGATTTTGTTTCATGGGTATTCGGCCATTGGGCCTTCGGCTTTGTTCTTCTTATGATATTTGGCTTTTGAGCATTATTCTTCTTCTACCATTTGGGCCTTTGAGCATTTGGTCGTTCCGGCACTTCGGCCTTCGGCCATTGGTCTTCTTCCATATTGTGCCTTTTTTTTCATTCTTGTTGTTTTGAGTTGAAATGTGTTCTACAAGCTAGGATTGAGTCCAAAATGCACAAGTAATTCATTTATTAAACTCAAGTAGGGCTATTTGAGTTTTAGGTGGACTATTGAAGTATATTTAGGTTTAAATTGTATTGTGCCATTAGTTTTGTTTTAAAGTAAGGAATTTCTAGGTTTCCTGATTAAATTAAATTTCTTATAAGTTAAAGCCTCTATTCTTATTCACAAAGTTTTGAGGCCTATAAATAGACTCTCCTATTGTACTTTGTAATACCAAACAACTCAAGATGTAATCGTTGTGTTTCTTCCTCTTGATTAGAGTCACTGTAACACCCCGATCCCTCACGAGATCGGAGTTTCGATCCAATACCCGAGATCACAAAAAAAAAAAGAAAGAGAAGACAGACGGAGTCTCCCCTGTTTATAGGACAATCCAAAACCTGTACAAGCAATTATAACCTCAAAACCAAAGTTCAACCTTTTTCGTAATTCCCAACTACTACTAACATCACATACAACCAACTCATCAAGGCCATCCGAACCTTGGAACCCAACATTGAAGACACACAAGCATGCAAGGTCAAATCTATTGAATTTCTGTGTTTTAGAACCGCTTATCATATCACTCTAATATTATTTACCTTCCTTTCTTATAAGTTAAGTCCGACCAATCAACTAACTTCCATCAACCACACAAGCATGCAACATTAACAGTAAAGCAAAGTGAAGAGTTATTACATGCCCCTACAATTCATACCATTCATCAACAAACTAACTATTACATTCCTTCATCAACATATATAAAAAAACACACAGGACCTCTTCTTTACAAATTATACTATCACGAACAAGCAACACTTCAATGCACAGGAATCCAAACAACTTGTAGGCCCTTCAACTGCTTCGTACTAAACCTAGAAGTGTTGGAAAGACAGGTGAGCATACAATACATGTATACTCAGTGAGGGAGGGAAACAGATAACCGGGAAGTTTGGAAAACTATTCGTGCAATGCAGCAATTAAATACAAGTTTAGCAACTATACAAATAAATAAGTAGTTATACAATAAAATGCCACACTTTTAAAAGGATACAATCGATAACCCTTATCCCTCCAATTCCTCAAACCACGAACCATGAACTCAATCTCGAACACGATATGTCGACATCCCTTTACACCAATGGGTACTCCGGATGTACCCGATCCTATGACCCACACCCCTTGGCATACTCCATACCAGGCGAGGGATGGACTAGGGTACGGAGCTAGAGCAACCAACATTGGCAAGCCTGATGCCGCCCAGAGCAGCCCATCGCATCCATCCCAAACGATGAGGTTGCACAACCACAATGCAATACATTCAAGATGATAACCGACAAATAATCCAATAAGCTATAATTGAGAGACAACAAAGTAGGTTGCCCTCGCACACAACATAACGATCAATAAACACACATAAATTTAAGCAATTATAATAATTCTCATAATTTAATAACAATAAAATAACTAAGATGCATATAAGGATGAAAACTCCCTCACCTTGGATCTGGCTACATATGCAAGAGAAAAGGTAGATTCACTCCAACCTTCCTGGAATTGGCTCAGAAGTATAAACCCTAGTTTGTTCATATAAGTATAACACTTAAACTAGCATAACACTCTGCCAGTAAACTAGCATAACACTTTAATAATTGGTTATACTAATTCCATCCAAATATTCTAAAGCACTTCTATCATGTTAACATAATTAACCAACAGATCTTCTAACTCATACATCTTCTCTCTTTCACTAACCAATAGTTTACACAGAGATGTGGCTTAATAGGTACTTAACTTGTAGTTAGTTAACATTTTAAAGGTAAAAGCATTACACTTAAGAAACTAAGCTATAAACAAGTTAACCATAACTATAAATTCTGGCCAACACATAAAGCATTATATCAAACGTAAACACCTTGTTTTGCACTTAAGGGATAAGCAAATAAGGTAGCGAGTTAACTAGCTAACTAATGTTTCTACATTATTAGTTTATAACTCTAAGCTAGAATCATTTCACGTGGAAGTTTATAGCCCAATGGAAGTTCACCTCAATTAACACCTCTATTCTTTATCTTTCTAACAACACTATGAAGGAGCGTTCAACTAGTAACCTAAAGTTAGTTACACTTAAGTTCATTTAAGCTTTAGCTAATACATGGCCATATAATCAATTCATAAATTCTTTTATCTCCAAGGTTAAATCAATCCAACAAACACATATAGTACAACATCTAAATATCACATTAATACAAATATTACATGTTATACAAACTTCATCACTATTTGTAATGCCCCTCAAGCAACTAACCACTTAAAGCACCTTAGGACATATTTAACGATCTAGCAAGTAAAACATTACTTAGCACGTACATAAAGTAAACAATCCAAGTTAGAAGCAATTTGACTAGAATTTATAATTATGAAAAACCTAGAATCAATTGTAGTTCAACTAATACAAGATCTTCGTAGTTACTTAACTAATATTTTGACAAGTTTACTTCACAAGAATATGCTTTATCATCCATTTTGCAATTAACCTTACATGTAGGTTTCAAGAGCACTAAGCACGTTCTTCTAAATAGCTTAATTATCCTTTCTAAGTATGCACCAATTAAAATTATACCTCGAAAAAACTCACAATTTAATCATTTAGCAACAACAATGGTCTATAGCAAATAACAAATTAATGAAAATAGTCTAAGTTTTCCAGCAGAAGCTAAGTTTAACAAATCAGTAACTAGGACAAATGATCTCCAAATCCTCTGATTTTTTCATATAAAGAAATCTCTTCAAGTGTAGATAATCTTAGCCTCAAATAGATCCTAATTCGGAGTTATATTCCTCGAGTTATAGAGGATTTCGTGCAACTGCACATCACTATCCAACACCCGCGAGATTCAAGCTACATTTTGGAAATGACGTGATCAGAGGGCTTAACGATTGTTTTATCTCTCAGGTCCAAAACAAAGTTTGTTCTACACTAAATCATCTAGCTACTGTACAAATTTTGTTCAATTCTAAACTAATTTATTATGTTAAAAAAGCTCCCAAAGTTGGTGGCAGTGCACTGTCCAGGATCAAGGCTTTGCTTAGTTATCAACTTTTCTTGTTGTTTTCTTGCATTTAGCTAACTATGGTCAACACTCTAGCATGTATAACATTCTTACACTTCATTTAGACATTATTACAAACACTTAAGCTACACCATTAAGTTAGCTTTAGCAAAATCTTCAACTACATCCAAAGCACATATATAAACTAGCAACACAAGCATTAGAGAATTCCTACACCATTCTTCACACTAAACAACTAACCAATCATGAGTTTCTAGTTTCTTTAACCATTAACTTCAACACAACATAACTACATAGCAAGATAATTAACTTTAAATGCACATAAAGATGAATCCTCACCTTGGTTATGCTAGGAAATGGAAGAATTAAGCTAAAAACACCTTAGATCCTAGCTAAAATGGCTGAATTTTGGAGTAGAACACAATCCCTAAGCTCAAGAGTTCACACGTTTTTTGCTTTCTGCTTGCCCCATTTTCTTTTCTTTTCTTTGCTAAGTTTTTGGCTTTGTTTAATAACTAATATATGTATATGTATATAGACTAAATAAATAACTAAACTAGCTAATGGATTGGGCCAAAATATAAGATAATTGGGCTTAAAAACTAGATAGAAAACTAACTAAAATGCTAAAGGTCCAAAAACAATTAAACTAGCATTATTCACTCGGAGACACTAAACAAATTTCTTTTTCTCTCGCTCAGGACATGTAATGCACATCCTAACAATGAAAAAATACATTTTTTATATAGTATAATCAAGGAAAAATATCAATTTCGGGAAATAGACTAGTTTAAAAATTTACTCCGGGCTCAAAGTTACTTTATTTATTTAGCTGAAAATAAGGTAAATAAGTGCAAGGAAATGAATCCAAATAATATAAATAATAAAATAGTTAATACTCATATCATGTAATTAATTTAAATAATATTTGAATACGTTTGAAGAATGAAAATAGTGTTAAAATGAATACATTTAATTAAAATAAACACATATAAGATAACATATAATTAAATGCAAATAGGTACTATTCATGACATGCTGGGTTCAGAGTACCATAGTCACTGTTAGTGGTGGTATTAAGAATGGTATACCCTAAAGAGAAGTAGCACTACGACATCTCAATGATGTGAATTTTGATCAGTTAATTTTTAGTACGTTCATCATGAGCATTTTCTCTATTTCTACTTATATTTAATATATATGCATGCTGAGGCCCTTAGATTCAAGTGAATGACATAGATATGAGGTGGTAACGCACATAAGGTCTATATCATGAGGCTTGAATCTAAAACTATAGTTGATGCTGGGCACTTCACTATGGTATGATTATAATGAGAGAGTCTTCTAACTGTAGGGTGATATACCTTGGTCATTGAAGGGCTTTTCGAACTCTTCTTATTAGTGCATTAGAATGCATTGAACAGGACTATGTTAGATGTGATCTCAGGAAGAGTACTATTATGCATTGAGATCAAGTACATCTTAATCTACTGAGTGGCCAACGCTCTAATTCTTTAGCATATGTGGATGAACTGACCATCTCAAGCATGTGTATTTTGATCCACTATAGGTGCGATCTTATATGGGTCAATAGCTCGATGTTTTGAATACATAGACTTGATAAGTTAGAACGTGCATATGTGTCACAGATTCTATACTATCTTTTGATCGGTCGTTACCCCCTTGTGACTATCCAATCAATTATCAAAACCTAAGGCCTTAGTAGTATAGCCAATCGGGGCAATATTAAATGTTGAACTTGTAGGTCAATCTCTGAAATAAGAGTATAATATCTGATTGATTATTCTTTGTAGATAAGAGGTCCAAGGTTTATATGTAATCAAGAAAGGTTGATAGTACAGGTAAAAGACCTATTATTGATTACATGTATTACATAGAGAGGTATTTTGGTCTTTTGCTTAGTAGGACAAAGACAAGAGTCAAACTTAGTTTGACGGGCTTTTAATTAATTAGCATTCATTTTAGAGTGCACTCATAGCTCTTTAGTGGAATGAGCTAAGATTAAAATTAACAAAATATAGCTAGGGATTAGCTAAGAGCATTTTGGTCATTTTGGGAGTTAGGGAAAATGTCTTTTGGTCCTTCTTCTAGCTACTTTCTTAATATTGGCATTTTGTTTTTTGTTATGGCTTAGGTGTGCAAATTGGTGAATTTAGAACAGGTCAGGCATGTGGAAGATTAAAAGGGAAAGACGAGAGAGAAGAATTGTAGGCTAGCTATCTAGCATGGACTCTATTATGAAAATTGTTATTTTCTCTTAAGAAAATTATTATATCTATAGAATAATTGAAGATTTAATTTTTAGATAATAAAATGATCTTTCTCAAAAGAGTTTTACTTCTAAAAATAATAGCCAGAATAATCCTTCAGGATTAAGGACTCTTTCTCTGATACATCTCTAGCACACATTTTCTAGCTAAATACATCAGATATTTTTACACAAAATTTATATTACCTTTAATAGTCTCTCTAGCATTCAGCCATAATGGGTACAGAGAAATAGCAACACCCACAAAATTTCTTTAGCCATTTTTAGAGGTAGAATAAGAGAGAAGATTGATTGAGGAATTTTGGAAGCAAAACAAAGTTTGCATTGACCGCCTTCGGGTTTTCCACTATTTGGCTACACCTAGGAAAAGAATGGACGTTTTCTACTTTGGTTCCAGACTCTATTACACATTTGAATATTGTCAATTAAGCCAATTTTTAGTACATGTTTGGATTTTTATTAGAGCCACTTCTATGCGAAATTGATGATTATACTTGTTATTGGTGGTTTTTCAATCATGTATCCTATTTGTTGTCTTAAATAAGTCTTGTACATGTAAAAACTGATTTGTTTAAAGCCTAATAGAAGGTAAATTCAATGTTCAGTCGTATCAGAGCTAGGCCACTGCAATGCATGACATTATCTAAGTCATAGATATTCTAATTTGTGCTAGAAAAAGTCCTAGTTGGCGGACTGTTTTAGGATTTTCCCTGATTATTTTGTCTTCCATTAGAACTTGGATGTTTGAATGGTTTGCAGCTACACTAATCTCTGTTTTGCATCACCTTAAGTGTTGGGAATGATATGCCCTAAAACCACTAAGCACTAAGACATCTTAGTACAAATGAATATATTCAGTTATGAAATCAGTGCATTTATTATGAGCATGTTATATTCTCTCTCTTATTTGATATATGTGTATGCAAAAAGGTTCCTTGATACAAGTGAATAGCATAGGTCTATGCTATGAGGCTTGGATCAGAATTGTAGGTTCATAACCGAATAGTGAAGCTGGGCAATTCACTATGGTAAGGTTATAATGAGAGGGTCTCCTATTTGGTAGGATGACTTACCTTTGGTCATTGGAGGGGCTTTCTAGACTTCTCTTATTAGTGCATATGAATGCATTAAACAGGACTACAATAGATGCAGTCTTAGCGACATTACTATCATTGCCATAGACCTAAAAGCATCTTAATTGCAATATCAATTATTTACCAGGTAAAGCCAATGTGGTGGCTGACACTTTGCGCAGAAAAATATGTGTTGCCAGTTTGATTATAAAAAATTGAGAATACATGGAGGAAATGAGTTTGTTGAGGCCATAGATTACTCAGACAGGTATTCAGTTTGCAAGGTTGCAAATTCAATCCTTATTGTTGGCACAGGTTCGAGAGGCTCAGAAAAATGACCCATAGATTCTAAAGATACAGGAGAGTATCCAAGGGAAAGAATCAGACTTTAAGATGGGCGATGATGGCATATTCCAAAATAAAAATAGGGTTTGTGTTCCCAATGACCTAAATTTGAAGAAAGAAATACTTTCAGAGGCACATAACTCCAGGTACACTATTTACCCAGGTAGTACAAAAATGTACCGTGATTTGAAACAGTACTTCTGGTGGAATAATATGAAAAGAGAAATTGCAGAGCATGTGTCTAAATGTTTGACTTGCCAAAGAGTTAAAGCAGAATATCAATGACCAGCCAGGTTATTGTTGCCTTTGGCTATCCCGAGGTAGAAATGGAAGCATGTCACCATGGATTTTGTGATGGATTTGCCAACATCTCTGCGAGGTTTCGATGCAGTTTGGGTTGCTGTTGATAGATTGACTAAAACAACACACTTTATTCCAATGAATAAGTCGGATGATACGGGAAATTGGTTGAACTGTATATTGCCAACATTATAAGACTGCATAGGACTCTAGCAAGTATTATTTCTGACAGAGATCCTTGTTTCACTTCTCGACTCTAGCAGAAATTCCAATTGTCTTTGAGGACTAAATTAAGTTTCAGTACTGCTTACCATCTGCAGACAGATGGTCAGTCTGAGAGAACAATAAGAATTCTAGAGGATATGCTTCATGCTTGTGTTCTAGACTTTGGAAGAAGCTAGGATAAACATCTACCTTTAGCGAAATTTGCCTATAATAATAGTTATCAGGCCACTATTGGTATGGCTCCTTATGAAGCGTTGTATGGTCGGAAATGCCGATCTCCACTATACTGGGATAAGGCAGGTGAAATGAAGGCTATAGATCCATCTATGCTACTTGAACTTATAGAGAAGATTGAGAACATTCATTTGATTCGTAAACGGATGCTCACAGCATAGAGCAAGCATAAAAGCTATGTTGATAGGCGTAGACGAGATCTCGAATTTGAAAAAGGTGATTATATTTTCTTGAAAATCTCTCCCCGAAAAGGTTTGATCTGGCACAGCAAGAGTGGAAAACTTAGTCCGAGATTCGTAGGGCCTTTTGAGATTGTTGAAAGAATGGGTACACTAGCTTATCAACTAGCTTTGCCTCTGAGTTTATCGAGACTACATGATGCTTTTCATGTTTCAATGCTAACAAAATATCAACTAGATCCGTCACATGTACTTTAGTCGGAACCACTGCAGATCAATGAAAAGTTGACTTATGTAGAAAAACCAATACGGATTCTGGACAGAAAAGTGCAGGAATTGTAGACTAAAAGCATACCGATAGTGAAGGTATTGTGGGGCTACCATGGGATCGAGGAAGCCACTTGGGAGAGGGAAGATCAAATTAAACAGCAACATCCAGAGTTGTTTCCTTCATCAAGTAAGAATTGCGAGGACGCAATTTGTTTAAGGGGGAGAAACTGTGACGACCGAGCCCGGAGTGATTTTTCAACTATTTTATTTAATTTTTATGTTTGCATATCTATCTTACTTGACTTGTTTTTAGTATTCATTCATTGAAATTTTTATGCATTGCATGCCGGGAGTATGGCTTTTAGCGAATTTAGTGTCCTATGTGAATAATAACTTGCTAGACTTTGATATGGGCCATTTCATGAGTTAATTAGTTTTGGACTTTTAACTATTAATTAAACTAGTCTACCTAGGCCTAAAGCCCAACCAAACTAGCCTAACCCAACTATATACACTATATATCTATCTATTATATACATAGCTAACAAAAGAAAAACAAAACAAAGAAAAAAGAAAGAGGGGTCACGGGTAGGGGAGAAAAGAAGAAGAAAAAGAAAACTATTTAGGGTTTATGTCTTTGGAGCAATTGCGAGCAAAATCAAAGTGTGTGGGGTGCAATCAAAGCCATTTTCTAGCTTAATCTCCTTCTAGTTGATGAGGGATTCATGCCTATGTGTATTTTTATTGCTCAATCTTATTCTTCTATGTTGTATGCCATGTAGATATTTAATACATGAGTTCATAAGTGCATGGAAGTATGGTATTTAGCTTCTATAGTGTTGTTGAAGTTCTCTTTGGTATGTTTGATAAGTGTTCTTGGAAGCTTTAATGTGGTTGTTGTCTTGTTAGTTAAAGTTTATAATTAAAGCCTAGATGTTTGATATTTGGGCTCAGTGAAGAGTGTACATGTTATATATGTTAAACATGAATGTTAAGTTATCTAGAATGGAAGCAAACAAGCAAGAAATCAACTAAGTGCTTGTGTGTGTATGAGTTCTATTCTAGATCAGTTCACTGCATCCAACTTCTAGAGTCCTTTTTACATAGTAAATGTGCTCCGAAATTAACACACTTTTTATAGTAGCTAGAGACTCAGTTTAGAACAAACTTTATTTTTGGAGCAAGAGCTAATTCCACCATTTAAACCCTCTGACAAATTCATTTCCGAAATGTGACATGAAAATCATTGGTTCTGTCCAAACAGGTGTTGTTGCACGGAAAAGGTAATAACTTATGGAATTCAACTCGGAATTGGGTATTGTTTGAACCTAAAGTCATTTACACTTGATAGATTCATTTATACATAAAAATTATAATATTTGGAGGATGTTAGCATAGGTAACGAAATTGATTAGTTTAGGGTTTGGTTAGAGGATTGGAAAAATGGGCATGCTTTAGTAAAATTCTACTTGCTATGTGTTAAACGTGATAAAGTGGTTGAAATTTATATGAATGGTTAGTTTATGGTATATGCATAGCTATTTCCATCTAGTTACATGCATGCCATGTTTAGTTAGCAAAGAATGTTGTAAATCATACTTATGAGCTTAGTTAAAGTGGTGCATGTTAGTGTTTTGTTAAAGCATGTTAATGTACATTTGCATGAGATAATGGCACACTATTGTCACTTCTCGTTACACGTCTATTCCCTCATCCCATGGGAAAGTTGTGTGCCCATGGGGAATTCGTTAACCACATGGGAAAGATTGACACCTATGGGGAAAACCTGCATAGGAAAGATTGGTACCCATGGGGGTAGCCCTAGATGGAAAGATTGGTATCCATGGGGGTTCACAAAGGCTCTCATGGAAAAGGTTGGTGTCCATGGGAGTACACGAAAGCTTTCATGGAAAAGATAGGCGTCCATGGGGGTTCGCGAATGATATCTTTTTTGTATGTGTTTACTTCAGCATTAATTGTTCAGTTATCATGTTAAAGTTGTATGCTTGATCTTCTTGTTATACTTAGCTAATGACTGCCTTATATGCATTACACGAAAACCATTTTCAAAAACCTCCCCTTTTATTCCCTCTCTCATTGAGCATAAGTGTATGCTCACCCTCTTTTATCTCCAACCTTTCAAGTAATGCAGAGTTAGATCTGTAGGACCCTCAGATAGTTGCTGAAGAAGAAGTTGTAGTTAATTTTCGCCTCCTACTTATTGAGGTGGATTTAGTTGTGTGTTGTGATCTAAAGTGAACTTTATGTAAAACTTGTCTATTTTGAGTTTGTAGTTTACTTGTTTATATTTGGGTTGTAAAAGGATGTAACAAGTAGAAATTACTATCTTGGTGTGCTAAATCCTAGTTATAAAGCATGAATACCTATTTTGCCAAGGAAAGAAGTGTTGTAAGGTCTTACGAACTCGAAAATAAAAGTCACATGAATATAAATATGTTATATTGTTAAGATTTCTTCTGAGTACAGGTAGCGGTTAGTCCACGATACAGCGAAGGTCCGGACTAAACCTTTAGCGTGGGGTTGGGTCGGGGCGTGACACCAATTGATAGCCCAATTAGGCTCTTAAATAAAAAAACAAAAAACAAAGCTCATAAAAAGCTCTAGAAATCAGATGAGGAGAAGAAAAGAAAGAGAAAAAAATGAGAGGGAGAAAGGGGAAGAAAAGGAGGGGAAGAAAAGGAGAGGAAGAAGAAGAAAAAAAATGAAGAAAAAGGGGATCTTGAGGTAGTTCTAGCTATTTTTGGTGCACATCTTCATGCTAAGGTGAGGGGTTTCATGTTTTCATGCATATTTAACGTTATATTGTTAGTGGTAAGTTTATAATTGTGTAGTTAATTGATAGTTTAAGCCATAGTAAGCATGCAAAGTTAATGGTTGTGTGTAGAAAGTAAAGAGCTTGTCTTGAATGACTTGTGTAGTTAACTTTGATTGTATATGAAATTGATTGCTAAAGTCTTGATGTAGAGATGTAAAATGAAGATCATGTGTTTGATTAAAGGTTCTAGTGGATGTTCTAGCTCACACAATTAGCAAGCAATAACTAGAATTGAATATGCAAGCAAAACAAGGTCTAAAAGAGAATCCTGCGCACTATTTTTGCATGATTGTTTTCTTGTGGTAAACCTTAGTGTTTGAGGCTGATTTTCGGATATGTTGTACTAGACTTATAGTAGAACAAACTCTATGTTTGGTGTATGAGATAATATTGAGGTTAAGGGGATGATTGAGATTGATTATAGTAGGGTTCAAGTGGAGAAAAAGAAGATGGAAACTAGGGGTGGACCAAGCCAACCCAATAAGAAGCCTTTTCAGCAAGCCCCAGTACAGCAAAGAACAAGTTCAGGTTATCTTAACAAGGGATGTGGTCAAACGGGGTCAGTAGTTAACCGGCCACAGTCAAGTAGATTGGTAGCCTCCTTAGCCCGAGGACCAACGGGCACTAAAACCCAAACCGATGTATGTACCTACTGTGACAAAAAGGGACACACTGAGTTGTAGTGTTGGAAGAATGCAAGAAGGTGCAGCAGTTGTGGAAGCAGCCAACATCAAGTTAAGGATTGCCCTAAACGTTGAGGGGGATGGGATTACAATAAGGCCGCATCAGGTCAGCGGGTACAGGCTAAGGTTTATGCGATTGAGCAGCAAGAGTTTCCTGATGACGCCGCAGTGATAGAAGGTATATTTTCAATTTTTACTCAGCCTATTAAAGCTTTAATTGACACTGGAGCAACTCATTCATTCATTATTCCCTCTTGTGTGCATCGAATTAGGATTCCAGTTAGTAAATTATGTTATGGTGTTGAGGTAAGTACCCCAACGGGTAACAGATTTGTGACTGAATTTGCTTGTAAAACCTATGAAATTCAGGTTGAGAACCGTAAATTCTCCGCTAATCTAATTCTCATTCCTTTCGAGAAATATAAGGTTATTTTAGGAATGGATTAGCTATTCGCTCATCATGCACACTTGGACTGTAGAACCAAAATATTAAGGTTGCAAGTACCAGGGCAACCGGTGATCGAAATCTCAAGCGGTAAAAAGGACCGCGAGGGCGATATTATAATCTCAGCAATAAAAGCTGCAAGATCTATCATGAAAGGAGGAATAGGGTTCCTCGCGTATTTGGTTAATAAGCCAGTCGATAAGGCCAAATTGGAAGAAGTTGCCATAATAAAAGAGTATTCGGATGTATTCCTTGAAAAGTTACCCGGGCTACCTCCAAAACGAGAAATTGACTTCACTATTGAGTTATTACCTGGAACCCAACCAATCTCTAGAGCTCCCTACAGAATGGCTCTAGCAGAACTGAAAGAACTGAAGGTGCAGTTGTAGGATTTGGTGGAGAAGGGTTTCATTCAACCCAGTTCTTCACCGTGGGGAGCGCCAGTGTTGTTTGTTAAGAAGAAAGATGGTTCCTTGAGGTTATGTATTGACTACTGGGGTTTGAATCAGGTAACAATCAAGAACAAGTATCATTTGCCTTTAATTGATAAATTGTTTGACCAGCTACAAGGAGCAAATGTGTTCTCTAAATTTGACCTAAGGCAAGGCTATCATCAACTTCAGATTAAGAAGGAGGATATACCAAAAAATGCCTTTCGAACTAAGTATGGGCACTATGAGTTTATCATGATGCCCTTTGGACTAACCAACGCACCTGCAGCCTTTATGGATATGATGCATTAGATATTATGCTCCTACTTGGATCAATTCGTGGTAATATTCATAGACGATATACTAGTCTATTCCAAGACTAAGAAGGAGATGAACAACGCCTACATCTGGTGCTACAAAGGCTCTAAAAGCAACGGTTATATGCCAAATTCAGTAAGTGTGAGTTCTGGCTTCAACATGTGTCATTCTTGGGACACATAATATCCCAAGATGGACTAGCGGTAGACCCAACGAAGATTGAAGTAATATCGTCTTGGAAAAAGCCCGAAAATATCACTAAAATACGAAGTTTTCTAGGATTAGCAGGATACTATTGACGCTTTGTTAAAGATTTCTCAAAAATAACAGGATGACTTATTAGACTTACACAGAAGAGGACGGTATTTGAATGGAATAACAAGTGCGGGGTAGTTTTTAGGAATTGAAAAACAGACTGACTATTGCACCTATTTTAGCATTACCAGAGGGGAATTAGAATTACATTATTTATAGTGATGCCTCGAAGGAGGCCTTGGGCTGCATATTGATGTAGAATAATCGAGTAATTGTCTATGCTTCACGAAAATTGAAACCTTATGAGGTAAATTACCCAACCCATACCTAGAGTTAGCCATTATTGTGTTTGCCCTGAAGAAGTGGAGGCACTATATGTGGGGAAGTAGATTTGAAGTATTCACATATCATAAAAGCTTGAAGTATCTCTTCTCTCAGAAAGACCTTAATATGAGGCAACGAGGATGGATGGAGCTACTAAATGACTATGATTGCTCCATTAACTACGTACCAGGAAAAGAAAACATTGTAGTAGATGCTCTGAGTCAGAAGACAATTTTGGTGATTCCCAGTCTAGGAAAGACTAAAATATTAAATAGAATTTGGTGTGTTTATCTGTGAATACAGTCCGATTTGCTAACACAACTGCGAGAGGCTCAGAAACAGGATCCTCAGTTCTAAAAGGTTAAGGAAGGAAGCGTCGACATTAAACTACATCAAGACGGGTTATGGAGGTACATAAATCGAGTTTGTGTACTGAATGATCCAGAGTTGAAAAGAAAAATCCTTGAAGAGGCTCATAACTCTAAATATATTATTCACCCCGGAGGAACAAAAATATACCGGGATCTGAAACAAAACTACTAGTGGAATAATATGAAAAGAGATATAGCATAATTTGCAACGCGGTGTCTAACTTGTCAACCAGTCAAAGCGGAGCATCAAAGACCCATTGGATTACTGTAACCTTTGGAGATACCTCAGTGGAAATGGGAACATGTGACAATGGATTTTGTCATGGGATTACCTAGATCCCCTCGAGGATGTGATGTTATCTAAGTAGTAATAGATCGGTTGACTAAGACTGCCCATTTCATTGCCATGAATATGGAGGATAAGATAGACAAGCTCGCTGATCTATATGTGGCAAATATTGTGAGACTTCACGGGGTACCTGTTAGTAATGTGTCAGATAGGGACCCCCGATATACATCCAGACTCTGGTAGAAGTTGCAAGCCGCTTTGGGCACTAAGTTGAACTTTAGCACGATTTACCATCCCCAAACAGATGGGCAATCAGAAAGAACAATTCAAATTTTGGAAGATATGTTAAGGGCCTGTGTGTTGGACTTTGGGAAGAATTGGAAGAAACATCTTCCTTTGGATGAATTTGCTTATAACAACAGCTATCAGGGAGAAGATAGCAAATATCCATTTGATTCAAAAAAGAATGTTAACTGCTCAGAGCCGGCAGAAGAGTTACGCTGATAAGCGTAGATGAGATTTAGAATTTAAAAACGATGATTTGGTATTTCTAAAGTTGTCACCTCGAAAGGGATTAGCCTGACACAGTAAAAGTGGAAAACTGAGTCCACGGTTCATTGGACCATTTGAGATTATGGACAAGATTGGAAAGTTGGCCTATCAATTAAGTTTACCTTCGGAACTAGCCAACTTCCACGATGTATTCCACGTGTCATCCTTAAGGAAGTACCACCCCGACCCCTCTCACATTATGAAGCCAGAACCGTTGCAATTACTTGAAAATTTATCTTATGAAAAGAGGGCCATACGAATCTTAGACGAACAAGATTGAGAGTTAAGATCGAAAACAATACCGATGGTAAAAGTCCTTTGGAGTCATCACGGACTCGAGGAAGCCACCTGGGAGCGAAAGGATCAGATGGAACAACAATACCCTATGCTATTTACAAGGTAGGTAAATTTCGGGGACGAAATTTTTATAAGGGGTAGGATATAAGAACCCTACTTGAAATTATGAATAATGGTATATGAAATAAGTGTTATCTACGTGCTTAGTGTTCTATTTAGGATATGTGTTAAACTAACATATCAAGGTAAGCATTCGTTTCAATTCAAAAACAAAAGGGAACTAGTAGAATCTTATGATACCTACTATTGAGGGTTAAAACTTCTTGTAGTTAATTGAATTTGGTTAGGGTAATGTTAATTTAATTAGGATCTTATATGCTATTTAAATGGTTTATGATATGAACCTGGTCAACATGTGCCGAGACCCAACACCAAGATTGGTAAAACAAACCCAAGATCTTTCAAGAATGGATGAAACCACGACCCTTTGCCTAGCAAGACAAGAACCTTGGTATAGTGAATATGATGAAAACCGCGACCCGTTGCTTAGCAAAGCAAGAACCTTGGTATGGTGAAGACGCCACAAACGGGGATGGAAATCCGCTTGATAAGTCAAGGTTGAACGCCACAAGGAATCCCTTTATAAGTTCGAAAGAGTCTCTTGGAGAACTCAAGGAGAATAAACTCACAATTTAATTTCAGAATTGTCTTTTTCTTTATTATCACCAAAAAGTTCCTTATATAGGCAATAACAAATAAGTATCCTGCTTGGAAAAGGACTCCTAAACCCTAGCCCAAGTAGGAAAAACGTGAATAGTAACTAGGTCAAAGGAAACAAACTTGGAGACCAAGAAAAGACTCCTATTTACTATTCACGTGAATAGTGACGTGAATAGTAACTAAAAAGGAAGCAAACTTGCAGCCCAAGAAAAGCTCATTTCTAGTGTGAACACCTAATCTTGCAGCCCAAGAAAGTCTCTTTCCTAGTGTGAACACCTAAATTCGTCCATAGGGAATTAAACTAAAACTGAAAACTAAAACTAAGATAGAATTACAAAGAAATCAAATCTTGACTAAATCTTCGAATCTTCTTGAAACTTCTTGAAGAATCTTGAAGTTCTTGAATCTTGAAAATAGAATCTTGACTTGAATCTTTGCTGGAAAATTCGCCCAAATGGTGCAATGAACGTGGTTGGCTAGTTCGCATCATTCCCCCCCTCTTGAGAAGGATTTGTCCTCAAATCCTCCGGGTTCAAAGACCAGCCTTGGTGATAGACCATGTGGTATGTCCTCGGGAAACACTTCCTCAAAATCCTGCAAGAGAGAAACAACAACACTAGGCAATGCAGAGTCAAGTTGGTTAAATTTTAAAATAGCCTCTTTGTACATGAGTACAATCATTGGCCATTTTGAGATCAAAACTCTCTTAACCTCACTTGCTTTTGCATAAAAATTAATTTGTTTTCTCTCTGTTTTTACCTCATTGGCCGAGTTCTTTTCTCTTCTTACCTCCTCTCCAGATTCGGCCTTACTTTTCTTTTCACTCTCTATCTTTTGCTCACTCAAATTCTTTTGATCACTCAAGTTATTTTGATCACTCAATTTTTGTAACCTTACTTGATCCTCATAAACTTGTTTTGGTGTCATTGGAACTAGAGTGATTGTCCGTTGATTGAACATGAATGAGTATTTGTTGGTGAAGCCATCATGCTGCACACGTCGATCAAATTGCAGCTTGTATGGACATGGGTGCTTAATTGTGTTGAGCCCTAGCTTTTCAATCATAGAAGCACTAGCAATGTTAGTACAACTACCACCATCAATAATAACACTACGTACCTTATCTTTCACGTGGCAGCGAGTATGAAAGATGTTCTCACGTTGTACTACTTCTTCTTCCTCTTTAGCATGCAAACTTAAGGCTTGTCGTGGCACTAGTCCAAGCATCTCTCCATAATCTGCCCCAAACTCCTCTTCTCCCTCTGTGATGTCCTCTAGTATGGGCATGACATCAAAATGTATTTCGTCTTCGGACTCAATCTCACCACTCTCCAAGACTACCAATGCTTGCTTGTTTGGGCATTGGCTTCCAATGTGTCCTTGTCCCTGATATTTAAAACATTGAATCTCACTAGATCGAGTCATAGTAGAGGTTGTATTACCTTGAGAGGTCATGGCAATAGTGGATGGTTTGAGCTCGGGCTTAGCCTTGGAAGTAGACGGATTTTCTTCATCCTTTAGGTAACTCGTCCTCCAAGGTAAAGGTGATGCACTCAAGTATTGTAGTGCTTGTCTTGGTCGTGTACCACCCCTCTTGAGTTGCTTCTCCACTTTAATTGCTTTATGCACCAAATCCTCTAATTCCACATAATGATGCAACTTTATAGTGTTAGCAATCTCTTGATTTAGCCCATTCAAGAATCTGGCCATTGTTGCCTCTCGATCTTCCTCCACATTAGCTTTAATCATAGCCATATCCATCTCTTTGTAATAATCATCAACACTCTTATTACCTTGATGAAGACCTTGCAGCTTGAGGTATAAATCTCGATAGTAATGACTTGGTACAAATCGTCGCCTCATCACTCTCTTCATCTCATCCCAAGTTGCAATAGGACGATCTCCATTCCGCCTCCTATTGATGCACAACTGATCCCACCAAACAATAGCATAATCAGTAAATTCAATTATAGCAAGTTTTACCTTTTTTAGTTCAGCATAGTTATGACAATCAAAAACCAACTCCATCTTCTTCTCCCACTCAAGATATGCTTCGGGATCACTCCTTCCTTGAAAAGCAGGAATCTTCAACTTGATGCTTCCCAAATTGTTATCAACACGGTTCCTAGCTTCTCTATCTCGGCTATGTCTTCCATTGCTGCCTATTGACATCCGATCAAGTTCCTCATATCCTTCTTCTTCAAATTCATCCACAACTTCAATTTCTCTTCGATGCAACCTGTTCCTCCTTGGTGCTTTTGGAGCAACTGGTGGCTGCACCCTTGGTGTTCTCTGTTCTACCCTAGCCATCCTCTCATGTAGTTGATCAAATTCAGCCCTCATCATTCGTCTCATCTCTCCCATCAATGCCTGCATCTGTAAGTTCTGTCCAACGGGTTGTTGAACACCTTCATTAATGTTGTTTGCTTGATTTTGAGACATGATTAAATTTCACTCCCTCACGTGTTTCACTCAACTCAATTTGGCTTTTACCCTCTATTAATCTCACGCACTCTGCCTTTTTCCTCTCGTATTCTTCTTTAAGTTCTCTAAAAACTAACCAAGAATATCAAGAAGGGATCCAAAGCAGCGTAACAAATCTGTCACGAAATCTGAATTTTCATTTTTTTGAATTTTTTTTTATTTTTATTTTTTCAAATAGTCCTCTAAGACGTGGGGAACAAGATTAGAACCAAGAGTTAAGACAAAGAAGGAAAAAGAAACCTAGAGTGATTAGAAAAGTTAAAGAAAATCTATGCGAAAACACAAAAATCGTCAAAAACACCTAGTAAACGATGCAATTTGGCCAAAAGAGGGTGGTGCTCACTGCTCAGCAGTGAGTTATGCTTAGAACGTCGTTTCCGTTTAGAAAAGTTTTGTCTTGGAGGCTGATTCAACAAATATTTTTTTCAGACCTTCACTATCTTTTTTTTTTCCGTTTTTTTGTTTGTTTTTCTTTCTTTTCTTGACTTTCATTTTCTGTTTTTTTCTTTTCCAGAAACGAAACACAATGAGCAAGTCACAAGAATTCAAATTTAGAAGCACAAGAAACCCTAGTTCACGCTTTTAGGGTTTGGCCAATTGAAACCAAGAAACGGAATTGAAAAACAAGATACAAGAAAAGGAATTGACAGCAAGACTCAATCAAGAACGAAGAAAGAAAATTGAAACCTAACCTAGACACACGAATTTGACCAAGAAAACAAGAAAAAAGGATAGGTAAACCTGATAAACCTAAGCTCTGATTACCAACTGATATGAACCTGGTCAACATGTGCCGAGACCCAACACCAAGATTGGTAAAACAAACCCAAGATCTTTCAAGAATGGATAGAACCGCGACCCTTTGCCTAGCAAGACAAGAACCTTGGTATAGTGAATATGATGGAAACCGCGACCCGTTGCTTAGCAAAGCAAGAACCTTGGTATGGTGAAGACGCCACAAACGGGGATGGAAATCCGCTTGATAAGTCAAGGTTGAACGCCACAAGGAATCCCTTGATAAGTTCGAAAGAGTCTCTTGGAGAACTCAAGGAGAATAAACTCACAATTTAATTTCAGAATTGTCTTTTTCTTTATTATCACCAAAAAGTTCCTTATATAGGCAATAACAAATAAGTATCCTGCTTGGAAAAGGACTCCTAAACCCTAGCCCAAGTAGGAAAAATGTGAATAGTAACTAGGTCAAAGGAAACAAACTTGGAGACCAAGAAAAGACTCCTATTTACTATTCACGTAAATAGTGACATGAATAGTAACTAAAAAGGAAGCAAACTTGCAGCCCAAGAAAAGCTCATTTCTAGTGTGAACACCTAATCTTGCAGCCCAAGAAAGTTTCTTTTCTAGTGTGAACACCTAAATTCGTCCATAGGGAATTAAACTAAAACTGAAAACTAAAACTAAGATAAAATTACAAAGAAATCAAATCTTGACTAAATCTTCGAATCTTCTTGAAACTTCTTGAAGAATCTTGAAGTTCTTGAATCTTGAAAATAGAATCTTGACTTGAATCTTTGCTGGAAAATTCGCCCAAATGGTGCAATGAACGTGGTTGGCTAGTTCGCATCAGTTTATATAGCCTAGCTGGCAAGATTTAACTTGGGATTATAATAATCTTTAACTATGATAATTTATATGAACTGTTAACTTAAGTAAAAAGAACGTAGAATACTAGATTTATGATGTGGAAATAATAGGTTCTGAGACTACTAAACGAGTTGGAAGAATTAATTGGAATATCTTTTTTTTTTTTTAAGTAATAGTAATATTGTAGCTGGCTAGTAAAAGATGAAAGAATGTTTGCCTAACACTTAAAATTAATCTAATTAGTTAGAATTCTCTAAGTAGTTAATACAGAAAAGTCCCTGACTTGGCGACATTGAAAGATTTTAAATGGTTAGGGACGTTTGTTTACTTCCGTTTAGATAAAATGACTCAAGATTTATTATAAATGATAGGATTGATTAATTCAAATGAGATACTCTTGCCAATGATGGAATATACTTAGCTTGAATAAAGGGCTTATTGTTTTACTAGCTCAAATCGGCCTTGGAAGGTTGATATGTAGATTTAATTAATCTTAGTTATTGATTTATACATTCCAAAGCCTTATTATTTTTGCGCTTCGTGGCTGCTATACATACCATCATATAATTTAAATTAATTAATTAGCTTGGTTAGTTGCTGAAGTAACAAATGTGCAACGAAAATTGGAGGTAATAGCGCACCACCTGAACCGATTGGCGGCTGCACCCAGCAGCCACGATGGGTGGTTAGCGTACCAGCCTGCTAGATAAGGCCAAAGCTCCCTAAGCTGCAATCATTTTCCCAAGTTTAATGATTAAGATAATATGAGTCTAGTGAGCAGTTTGGTTCACAGGAGATAGGCACCTGTAACCTTGCATGCTAATAGTTCTTTAAAGATAACACGCAGCAGCTTGAGTTAATAGCAATACTTCATCATCGGGCACGAGGACAGTAAGTCACCAAGACTACTTAGGACTATTAATTATTACCCATAGGTTAGAGTCTTATTGTTGTCAAGCAGCTAAGGAAGTAAGCGATGAATCAGCTTCTTATCGGATAACTTGTTACCCAGTCTTGAGTGATTGCATGGAATTAATTCTTTGACAATGGAACACGCAGCTGCTTACGTAAGTTAGGCTAAGATTATAGCAACTATCATTACACTACCTATAGATGCATCATCATCACTACTGCCATTAGCCAATGAAACCCGCGATGGAGCAATATAAAAAGGGACTGATTTGGTCTCGGTCTTCAATTCAAACAAAAACCAAAATAGATTTTCATTAGCATTGCATAACTTTTAGTCTTAGAATCAGTCCGCGATCAACAACAAATCGCGGATTTCTTTTAAAGAGCATTTCAGATTTCTTAGTTTAAGGAAATTATGAACCTGTATTATATGTGTAGATATGCATATTTACTTTAAAAAGTATAACCGATATCTTTGTTTAGCTATATTGAAAAATAAATATTATTATATGCATTATAATGCATTAGGATGAATCATTTGAGATTAACAAAATTGTGAACCTATATCACATATGAAGAAACTGATGCGTGAAATCTTCTTTGCATGGCTGCCTCCATTCAGTTTAATTATGCCTCGTTAAGTGCGGTTTTCTTCTTTAAAAGCATTGCTAATTTCTTTGTTTGATTATGCTTGCAAGGTTGGTATTATTATATTCCAGCTAATATTTATACAAACTAGTCAGCCTTGCCTTACGATCCAATAAGAAGAGAATTAATAAAGAATGGTAATAGGTTCACGCATGTAAATGTGCAGGTTTTCTTTGTCTGAACTATTATAATATTCATATATGTTAGATAGGTAGAAGTAATATATCATTATTCTTTAGGATGATATAATATTGATGAACCTTGGAGTACTTCAAAGTTATCTGTTACTAGTTTCCGAAAGTTACTAATGCCACTATGTTAATTAAACAACTTAGAAATGGAATTTATAGGGTAAGTAATATAGTACTTCCGATTGCTACTAAATCCTTGATTTGATCAACTCCACTTAGAGACAGGACTAAGCCTAGCATCCATAACATGCTACCCAACTAGTACTTTATTTAGGGTTATTTAAAAAGAATCTACCTGATGTCCTAATCACTAGCTTAACAATAACCAGACATTCCTTTCAACAACCTTAGTACATTTAAAACTAGGACTGTCATATGTAGAATGACTAGGGTTTCTACATTATCTACCTTTGTACTTAAACTGTTTTTCTACTTTAATTAGTTATTACACAATTAAACATTTAAGTGACAACAATGAGTTCCAATTTAATGATCACTTTCACAAACCACTATTATACCGTGATCTACCAAAAAAACGGTTATTACTTGTCGGGACAACCTCTGTTGTTAATTCCCATATTATCAATTGTGTGTTTGTGGTTGCTTGTGCATGCTTGTGTGCCTTTGAAATTAGGGGTTGCAACCTCATGCACGATAGCATTCAGACACCGGGGGACATAGGGCTTGCTGGTGCTCTTGTGACTATCGTGGTCCTATTCCCTCTCTCACTTGGGACCACTACCGCCCTTGGAGAACTTTCTCGCTTGGGACCAGTACCGCTCTTGGGGAACTGAGTCGTAGATTTCGTGTACAATCCAGAGTACCCTTCTAGGAGAGATAAGAAGTTATGTTTTGCTCTGGTTGGCCACCTCTAGAAGGAAAATCAGATTATATCCTTTACAACATGATCTGTAACTATTATTCATTTCCTGCTATATACTTAAATTGCTTTGCATCATGTTTTCTAAAAGCTTGAAATGTTTTCAAAACCACCCTGGTGACGTTCCCGCACTGAGTTCTTTTGAGCTCACAACCCATTCTTCCCCCATTACAGGTGAAACTACGGAGACTATAGTACCAGCTAGCGACGATGTGTTTGATATGTCTGTTAGGCAACATGGATCACCTTATACCGAGGGGTGTTGATGTACTAGTTTATCGCTACTATCTCTTCGACGAATATGCCGCGGATTTTGATGTTCCTCACCACTTAGTCTACGATGTGATAGTTAACAATGTATTAGTGGATATAGGTTTTGGCCAGTGTGTGACTGTGTATGTTGTGTACTACAATTATGTTTACGAGTAGGTGTGATGATTTTCCAGACTCATTTTATTGTTGTACAGTCTGGAATCTAGGAGTATATAACCCCAGCCGTATAACGAAAAGGTTTATAATATAAATAACACCTTAGTTTTTGTCTTATGCTATTAATATTGCTTGTTTGGAACCTCCGCCTGAGCCTGAGAAGGGTTAGGTAATTGGGGTCATTACACGGAACAACTCTGAAAACTGATATTCAATCTTATCCCGTCTTTACCAAGTAGCTTCTTCTATGCCATGATGATCCCATAATACTTTTACCATCGGAATCCTCTTTGTTCTTAGCTCTCGATCCTTATGATCTAGGATACGAATTGGTCGTTCTTCATAAAACAAATTCCCACCAAGCTGCAATGGCTCGGGTTCTATTACATGAGAAGGATCTGGGTGATACTTTCTTAGCATAGACACATGGAAGACATCATGGACTTTGGAGAGACTAAGTGGTAAAGCCAAGAGGTAAGCTGTAACGCCCCGACCCAACCCCGCGCTAATGGTTAAGTCCGAACCCGAAACATGGACAGAGTCTCCTCTGTACCGTGGACATAGAAGAAACCTGTAAACTCTCAAATAAAGCCTCAACAAAATAAACAAGCTTTCATAACTAAATACTTAAAGGTTCAAGGCCATCCGAGCCTTGAAGCATACAACAGTTCCAAAACCACACAAGCATGCAGCTAACTTGATTTCAACATAATCTGATAACCATGCCATTCTAAGGTAGCATTAAAACATTCTTAAAAGATAAAACATCCTACATTCGGTCATTCACTCCCAAGCATGCAAGTTGATTAAGAACAGAAACAAAAGTTATTACAAGCCATAATACCTCAAAGCTAACATTACAACCAACTAACTTTTAACTTGCAGTTACAATATATACATAGCCTTAAGGCCACAATATAGATCATAACATAGTAGTACTTGAACATCATGTAGTAACAAGAAATCACATCCACCTCAGAACAACACACACACAGCAACTAGGGCAAAGGCTTTGTCTGCGCCTCTTCCTCCTCCACTACCACCTCAACTAGCTGGGGATCACCCTCAGCGTCTCCTGAAACATATATCAAGGTATGAGCAACCACTGTTGCCCAGTGAGGGATAAGGTCCCGGGGCGTGCAATACAACAGTCAATACAGTTAAACAACAATAACAATTAAACAATTAAGGAAACAATGATAGCTTAAATAACCACACATTTAAAATGATACATTTCACATAACCCCTATACTCCAATCTTCACTTGGTCTTCATTCACGATCCACGAACCACGATAAGCCGGCATAGCCCCAAACACTCCAGTGGGTGTACTCCGGATGTACCTCGATAATCGTACGACCCAACACCCCCTGGCAATCTCCGGACCAGGCGAGTGAGGGAATAGAACACAGAGTTTGAATATCCACTGGCAAGCCCTCTGCCGTCCAGCCGATATTCAACACATCCGCCCTTGACACTATGGTTGCGCAACCACTATGCAATGCACTTTACAATGGCAAGTTAATATCAATAATATATAAGCAATAACACGTAGGAGGATCAACAAGGTAGGTTGACCTCGATGCAGTTAGAATAGAAGCAATTTATACAAGCAAAAGCAGTTTTACAAAGGAGTATATACAAGACAAGCATAGAATCATGCCAAGAGTTCTAAAACAACTTGAAGTCACATTTAAACACTCAAGAAGTCGTGCCAAGGTCTTAGTAGCACGAGACAACCGAAATTGCACCTAAACCCCTTTGTTTTCCGAGCTATTTCTCTTCCCAACCAAAGTTAACGATTCAATTTCAAAGGAAAACTATACCAACCTTCTAATTAACCCTCAAGGAACCCTTTCAACCCTCAAACACATTCAAAAGCCCGCAATTACCCCGAAAGCCCCAAATTCCCTCTTCTAGCTTTAAACTACACATGCCTCATCCGGGCTTCAAATAGGGGTTAGCAAAGCTTCAATAGCACCTAGATAGCCTTAGAATACTAAAAGTGAAGCCCGAATCCACCCAGATTCGCCTTAACCCCGAAATCTCTATGTTAAAGTTGGCTAATTCATGTTATATGCGATATTAGAGCAATTCAAGTGTACGGGGCTATTAAACTACCTTCATTAACACCTAAGGCATCTATTAGAAGTGTTGAATTGAGCTAAAACGCGTAATTACACAAAACCCTAAAAAAACGTCACTATTTACCTCATAATTCAAAATATCAATTCTAACCGTTTAAAAAGCGAAACAATATCTCAAATATGTTCTCTAGTACTTATAAACAAGGTATAATAGCATAGATAATCAATACAATAGCATTTAGTCACATTTTCAACAAATCAAGAAAATAGCAACCATTTTAAAATGCGAAAATAAGCCGTGAAATCCCTCACCAATGCGCGTAGGAGCACCTAGGAAGCTTGCATACACCCTAAACTACTTGCTCTAGGCTTGGCTTGGCTTGAATTGATGATTTGATGAAGCAAAAATCTCTAAATGGCAAGAGAAGGGCTGTCGGCCTGCTACAGTGAAATCTGCACAATTTGTTTTCTTTTGTTTTGTGTTTTATGAGCTTAGGTGATATATAAGGTGGCTAAGTTGAGGTGG
The DNA here is from genome assembly GCA_037974665.1 of Ehretia macrophylla. Lineage (NCBI taxonomy): Eukaryota > Viridiplantae > Streptophyta > Magnoliopsida > Boraginales > Ehretiaceae > Ehretia > Ehretia macrophylla. The sequence continues at coordinate 73,284,159 of CM075773.1, forward strand.
GGTCATAGTTGGGTGGTTAAGTGGACTTCTAAAATGCGCGTTGTTAACTTTAAAACGAGTCTAAGGTGAAAAGTGATGTTAGCTAATTAAATCTCTAAGTTTTGTTACGTAACACTATTCATTTAACTACTAAAAACATTTTCTAAACGAGCTCTCCTATCGCTTCTAGCTCAATTGCACATTTTTTCCTCTCCTCTAACAATTAATATGATTTAATAAAAATGCTAATTCACTAATATAATGCAGTTTGAAAATAGAGTGAATAGTGGCTAAAGAAAACAGCTAATAAAGCACAGAAGGAAATGAGCAAACAATGGATGCAACAGTAAATGAATGTAAGGCAAAAAGATCGAGCGTCACATAAGCCAACTTGCCAACTTTTTCAACAATTTCAAATGGCACAACAAACCTCAGACTCAACTTTTTACCCTTACCATACTGTGCCAAGCCCTTATGAGAAGATATCTTCAAGAAGACATGGTCACCAACCTCGAACTCCAAATCTCGTTTGCGTTTATTAGTATAACTCTTCTGTCTGCTCTGTGCTGTAAGCATTCTTTGCTAGATTAGATGTACATTCTCAATCTTTTCCAAAAGTTCCAGCATCAAAGTTGGATTAATAACTTTTATCTCCCCTCCTTTGTCCCAATACAATGGCGATCAATATTTACGCTGAAAGGAGGGATTGGCTCAGGAAACGTGTGATTCACAACATAATAGAGTTAAAATAGAAGCGTTGAACATTTAAAAATTTCAACATAATCATTTGTAATCACATATATTTCCGAAGTAAAGTCCATGGTAATCAACATGCATATAAAAATATATATCAACTATATATAAATAACAAGGGTATAAATCGGTATATCTCATGTTGATAGCCGTTTGGAGATGTTGAAGCCAAGAGGAAAATACTACGGCATGGACAAGCCTCCTTCACAAGTGTAAAGGTCATAGATTGAAACACACGAGCATCCAATGGCAAACACCACCCACCAAGTATATGTGTTAGTTTCTCGGTAATAGATCTAAGCTTATGTAAAGTTAGAAAAGCTCAAAAAATTCTCCCTATTATTCTCTACCATAGCCGAATCCACCATGGGAGAAGGTGAAAATTTGTTTCTTGCATTTTTACTTGTGTTGGCCGAAAATCATCATCAATAGAGGAGAAGAGTTGATCTTTATATAATGTCTTGCGTTGTGTTAGCTTGTGACAAGTGGCATTATAAATCTTCTCAAGACATCTTCTTTTTGCCAAGTGTCAATCATGCATGCATTCAAGACATCTTCCTTTGCCAACTTGTAGTTTGTCCTTTTGTGTTTTTGTCTTCTAGTGACAACTTGTATTTTGTCTTCTAGTGACAACTTTTCAATAATTAATTCTAATCCCCATTAGAATAATTAATTAGAAACTCCCCCTTCCTTCTATTTATCCTTTCGCCTTAATACTTTTACTATTTATCCTTTAACCCCAATACTTTTAGTATTTATACTTTGGCCCTAATACTTTTAATATTTATACTTTGACCCTCATACTTTTAATATTTATACTTTGGCCCCAATACTTTTAGTATTTATACTTTGGACCCAATAATTTTAGTATTTATACTTTGGCCCTAATATTTTCAGTATTTATACTTTGACCCTAATACTTTCCAAAGTAAATAATGTTAACTCTTTAACGTGTTTCTAACTTAATATCAAGCTCGTTAATTGCCTTATTCTTGATGCTCTTTTGTGTGTGACTTTCTAGATTCAATAAACGTTATAGCGATGAAGGACTATTAAATATTTTTAATCTATTCCAGGAATGTCTCCGTCATTCGATGAAATACCCTCACGTTCATGAGTCCATTAGCAACATACATATCATGACAATACATACAGTAATGAAGTCCAACTCTTATTAATCTATTTATAGTCGCGAATTAGTGTGTAGTCTAATCATTCCATTAAATATGTCCTGATCGTTATGGGGACCATGATACGATTAAGTCCACTAAATGATTCTATATGTAGATCTATTCGGTGGAATGAGAGATGACACCTATGGAAAAACCCCTGTCCATCATTCCATCTTTTATGCCTCGGCCGAGGAATTCCTCATTCAAACAACCGAAATAAGATCACATAGAATATCGCCTCACATCGAAGTTAATGGATCCTATCTTGACAAGTACCTATCAGTCTATATATCACAAGACTAAACTACGAGAGGCCGTACTTCACTTTTATGAAAGCGAGCTTTGACCAAATGCTAAATTTAGCCTCTGATATATCCAGTAGCTGTAATTTCTCAAGTCAAAGGATTAATTTGCACAATTTGCAACGAATGACAAACTATTAATCTAAAATCATGTAGTTTTAGTCATTCTTGTGACATTCAGTGATCTGATCCACTAACGACTACTCATATGTAAATTAATCGCATCCCTATGCTGTTATGGCACAAGGCTTGCCACCCTTTATCATTAATATCCCCATGTTAAACAAAGGTAACTACATACGATAACTCGTACTTGATTATTCTAGTCCCGGTCAAATAATCTGAGGGCTATGAATCAGTTTGAATGTTTATCATATCGAAGAATTATGACAACGTATTCTAAACACTTTTAGAATATATTTCTTCCCTAAACAACATTAAGGACACATTTATATAATGGGAATGATGGAGAATATGAACATCACAAACAAGTCAATATGTAAACAAACATATAGACGTAAATGCCATTAGGTAGAAGTTAATGCCAATATATCCCCAAAATAGGTCATCTAAATATATAGCATTGCCACCAAGGCTTTAGTCTAGTAGTAAAGTTACTCGCTTGTTTGTGTGAGGTTGCGAGATCAATTCCTACTTGTTACATATATATTGTACGACCAATAGGCCTCCCTTGAATCAAAGTAAATATATATATATATATATATATATATAATATTAGTGTAACACACAATGATATCACATATCAATCTTCACGAGATGTGGACCCAGCTATGACTGATTCATGGCTAAGGTAAGTGGGTCAGCTACGTCAAAAGATGTGCTCGATTTTTTGCAATAACATATCATAATATTGTTATAGGCTACAGATACAATATATGAAAATGGAAACACCTTTCTAAATGTTTGGACATACTGTGAGACCCTGGTTCCTTTAGCTTGTGCAATAGCTGTGATACCCCGAATCCGGCACGTATTTAATAGCATTTAATTATATTTAAAGTTCATTTAAATTGTATCTTGTTGACCTTTCACCTTCTTTGACCAACTAGTTGACTTTTCATCTACATTGACCAACTAGGACAAGTTGAAAATTTTTAAAATGTTTAATGAAGGGCAAACCTGGGATTAGAAATAAAAATGCAAGGTTAAGTTAGTCAAATTTTCAGTCAAATTTGGAATTAAATCTGAACCAATTGGGGAAGATCTAGGTGACATATTATATATGGTTGGAAACTTCTACGAGTCTGGTTTCAAGGGCTTCAAACCGTTCGTGAATTGAAGTTTTCTAGAAGAAGTTATGACCGTTTTCGTAACATGTCGCAAAACTGTCTTTTTACACAGAAATTTACATTTTGTTTGACCATTGCTTTGACTTTCAGTTAAGCTTATAAAACAAAATAAAAAGCACGAAAATCAGCCATTTTTCTTCTTCATTTCAGCCAAGAGCTTCAACCAACAAGCATAGTAAACCCTTTCACATGTTAGCTAATATCTTGAGTTTGGAGTGGAACAAAGGTGCAATTCCAGCATTTTTGAGTTCATGGCGACGTGTAGCATCTTTTTAGTGGTTTATTTTGCCAAAAAAATGTGAGGGCATTTTCTAACCCTTTTTTCAAAAGTCATTATTTATGTTAGATATTGCTAAATCTATGCTTAATACTTGTTATTTAGATGCTAGAGAACACATTTCTTGTTTTATAGCTTGTGTAGAGTTGATTTTAGTTGTAGTTGATGCTTTGCTAGATGTGAATATAAATGTAGACAAGATGTTTGTTTAATGTCCTAAGTGAAGTATAGGGATGTGTTACATGCTAGATTAATGCTCATAGATAGCTCAAATGCAAGAAAACATCAAGAGAATTCAAGTATGCAAAATGTGAATTTCAGACAGTGCACTGTCCCTATTTTTCGGAGGCTTTTTGACATAGTAACCGAGCTCAGACATTAACAAAAATTGTATAGCAGCTAGACTAGGCAGTTTTGAGCAAATGTTGATTTCTGGTGCTAAGGCAAATTCTAACATTTTGACCGTCCGATTTAAACATTTCCGATATATGTTCTGAAATCGCTAATGTAGGGCAGTTTAAAGTAGTTGCATGGAAATGGCCATAACTCATGGAATTCAACTCGGAATTAGGTGCTGTTTGATTCTAAAATCATCTACACTCAAAGTTATACATTTATACGTAAAAACCAGAAATTTTAAAGGTTAATAGAATAGGTATTAAATTTGATAAATTTAGGGTTCTGTTTGAAGATTTATAAGTGGGCATGTTTTCATGAAGTTCTACTTGCTATATGTTGTAAAGTTGCTAGCTAACATTTTAGAGTTATTAATGGTAGCATAGTCTTCTTTTATAATGATTTGCAAGTTTAATGTAGATTTAAAGAAGATATGATGTTAAGCTAACTTTAAGTTCAAGTTGCATATCAAGTGTTTGTGAAAAGCTTGTATGAAGTATAGAATGTGCAATTATGCTTTTAATATGATTTATGTAACTTATGAACAAGAATGCCTTAATATGTAGAATGTAACTCTTGTTGGTTGAATGCAATCCATGGTAAAGATTCTAAAGCATGTTTTCGTAGTTGAGTTGTGGATTATATTAAGTTAGTTGTTTAAATGTCTAACTTAGTTAGTAATATGAAGATTGTTAGCTATGGTTTGATTTTGCATATGTTCTATCATTTCCCTTGATTGAATATGGAGGCTTAGGAGCTAAATAAGTTGTGTTGCTTATTTGCTCGGAATATGGGTAGAAATAAAGTATGTTTTAATGACTATCTTGATTGCCAATGTTTAGGTGCAATAAAGTGAATTAGTAGGGCATGTCTGAATATGTAAATGCTTGAGCTAATTCAAGGAGGTTTGGAGAGAATCTAAGCTATTCTCTTACTTATACTTAGCCTAAACCGAGGTGAGGGTGTTTTCATTCTTATATGCATCTTAGTTATTTTATGGTTCTTAAATTATGAGAATTAATATAATTGCTTGAATTTATGTGTGCTTATTGACTGTGACATTTTGTGCGAGGGCAACCTACTTTGTTGACCCTCCTATGTGTTATTACTTTATACTATTGTTATATTGTCAGTGGATTTAAGTGCATTGCATAGTGGTTGCGCAACCATAGTGTCAGGGACGGATGTATTGATTATCGGCTCGGCGGTAGCGGGCTTGCCAGTGGATATTCGATCTCCATGCTCGAATCCCTCACTCGCCTGGTCCGAAGATTGCCAAGGGGTGTTGGGTCGTAGGATTTTTGGGGTACATCCAGAGTACACCCACTGGAGTGTTTGGGGTTTATACTGGCACATTGATCGAGGTTCGTGGTTCGGGATTGAAGATCTAGTGAATTTTGGAGTGTTTGGGGTTAAAGCGAATCGTATCCTTTTTAATGTGTGACATTTTAGTGTTTATTGTCTCTTATTTGTCATGTTAATCGTTTAATGATTTTACTTGTACATAATTGTTGCATTGCACAAATTCCCTTATAAATGCTTCCCGTACATTGTTCTCCTCCCTCACTGGGTATACATGATTGTATACTCACTCCTCATTACCCACCTTTCGGGAAATGCCGTGCTAGTAGGAAAGTTCGTACTTGAAGAGTTACCTTAAGTGTTATGTGGCTTGAATTGTAAAAGTTGTAAAGTTTTACTTTCATGAATTGTATATACTCAATGTAAAAAGAAATGTAATTTAAGTTTAACTAGGTCATTAGAGTGGTATGATAGCCTAGTTTATGTTATTGGTTGGTAAGGTTTAAATTGATTGCATGTTCATGCTTGTCTAAAGGAAAATAGTTAGGATAGTCGCTGAATTTGGAAATGTATAATTGCTTGTGTTTGTTTATTGAGAACCAAGGCTCAGATGGCCTTGAGGAGATGTTGAATGTTTGGACATTGTACTAGTTCATTTATATTCTATTGCAGGTTTTGGTTTGTCCTATAAACAGGGGAGACTTCATCCGTTTTCCCTAAATTTTGTGTCCGGGTTTGGATTTGAGTTTAGTATAGCATGATTATTAGAGCCTCCGGTCTCGTGAGGGATTGGGCCGTTACAAGTGGTATCAGAGCTTAGTTAGCTCTCAGCCAGGACAGGGTCTTCGGTCTGTTGGGTAGTGAACCTTGAATGTGTGCTTGTTAAGTGTGTCTTAAAAGTGTGTGCTTGTATGTGAAATTATGTGCCTTGATTTGAATGTGTGCACCTATGTGATATAGCTGTGAGTTATGTGCTAAATGTGGGTTAGGTGAAGTGAAGTGGTTACTCGTGAATCGAATTTACCTCGTGAATCGTTATTTTCTTGAATTATTGATTGTAATATGTGTACTTGAATGTTTTGAATTAGGTTTTGTGGTGATTTGTCTTGGTTGTATTGTGATTCGTATTTGAATGACTTTGTTGACTAAACTGAGTTTTGTAAAACTCGTTTATAAACATGCCTGCATAATAGCTTAAAGCATATTTGTATATATGTGATATCTTGGCATTCATGTATAACCTGTCAAAATGGTAAGAAAAACTTTTTCCTTCCCCTGAAGAGAGGAGATTAGTAGCAGGCCCTCCAAGTTGTGTGGATTAGCGAAATGAGAAGCAGTTGATCAGCCCTTTAATTGGGAGTTGGTGTTTATAGTTAGAGCTCAGTTATTGGGATTCTTCTCAGGCATTCCTTTATGCTCAGCAGTTAGAAATGAGTAGCTTCTTGGGAATTTCTATATGACAGTTCTCTGGAGCATTTCATTAGTATTTTCTTGTTGGGTATTCTTCTGGTACCTTCTTATTGGCACTCCTCAGCAAGTTTCGTATTTGGGGTTCTATGAAGAATGATTACTCTATATTGCCTGTGGTATTCTGAGGATTTCTCCTTAGGTTCCCTTAGTGGTAAATTCATACTATATTCTCACTCAGCTTTCTCGTCCAGCCAGGGATTTATATTCAGTATTTAACTTGACTATCTTATTGGATGCACGGTATTTTCTATGATATTTTCTTTGACATTGCTCTTAGCATTTGATAGCGGTACTGAGGATTATTTGGTTTTTCTATTGGGTATTTCACTTAAGGACTAAGTTGTTATGTAAATATATCGGTGTACATGCTGGGATTCTTATTTAGATTTGTGATTGGCTATTCATTGGAGCCTTTATTTGGCCTTATCACGTGGGAATTCTTCAACAGTGCTATTTGGGTTTTTTTTTATTTATGGGATTCCTACGAATTCTTATTCAATGAAGAGTGGTATTAGAGTTGGGCTTCAAATGATGCAGAGTTCTCTTAGAAGAAGAATTGCGAGGACGCAATTGTTTTAAGGGGAGTTTGATGTGATCCCTCGAACCCGGCATGTAAATAATAGCATTTAATTACATTTAAAGTTTATTTAAATTGCATCTTATTGACCTTTCACCTTCTTTGACCAAACTAGTTGACTTTTTGTAATACCCCGATCCCTCTCGAGACCAGGAGTTATATCAATCGATCTAAACACAACCCAAACCAAACCCGAACATAAATTTTCAGGAAAAACGGACGGAGTCTCCCCTGTTTCTAGGCGAAAAGTAAAACCTGCGACAACATATAAGTGGACCAATACCATGTCCAAACATTCAACCACCTCAAAGACATCCGAGCCTTGGTTCACAACAAGCAAAATACAAGTAAATATACATTCAAGCTTAGCAATTAAACTACACCAACCTATATCATAAGCTAGACTATCATACCTTTCTATCTCTTTTCCTTTGTCATTACAAATATACATTGAAGTTAAGCTACATTAACTAAATACATAATCTAGTGAAACTTAAATTACATCCCCTTTAACATTAAATACATATAATACATAAAAGCATACAACTTTACAACTTTGACAACTCAAGTCACATAGGCACGCAGGACAACTCTTCAAGCACGGACTTTCACGAAATCACGAACTTTCCAGCTAACATGGCATTTCCTGAAATGTGGTGGTGAGGAGTGAGTATACACAACACGTATACTCAGTGAGGGCGAGACAGATATCGAATTGGAGAGAAAGAAAGTCGTGCAATGCAAATAAGACAGTTAAGCAATATAACTGATAAATAAGCAATCAAAACAAATAATCAATACAATAAGCAATTACTAAAAGCATTAACACAACCATTCAAAGCTATACCACACTTTGAAGGCTATGGTTCACTCATACGAGCAATGCACCATTTCATGAGCGATACATCAATCTCGAGCTTGATGTTGACAACGATGACAATAAGCGTGCATCCATCTTATAACACCAGTTTGGAATACCCCAGAAGTATCCATTAATCTACGACCCAAATCTCCCTTGGAGGCAGCCCAAGCGAGAAGAGGGAATAGCTACGGAGCTAGAGCAACCAACACTAGCAACCCGAGGCTACCCAGAGAGGCCCATCACTCACGTGCTGACACTATGCAATGCAAGACTCGATACAAGGCAATAAACGAGCGATAGCACAACAATACAACTAGTGACAACAAACAAGATAACAAGCAATCACAATCAATACTAGCATTCAACTAACTTTTCAAGTATAACAAGCAATAATAAGCAACAATAATACCAATTAAACAAGTATATCAAGCAACTCTAAGCATTCTATAGGCATAATATCAAGATAACAAGCAAAATCACAAATTGGCCCCAACTATCAAAACACTACCATTTCCAAACAAGCCACGAGTTCTGGAAACCGACTTCGCCAATCCTCCTAGGTCACCATAAGGCACGTCCAAGGACCCCGAAACCCTACTTTACCCTAGAATTCGCGCAAAGCCCCAATTTCCCCCTTTGCTCGTTTGAACTACAACTATACCAACCAAACACCCAACCAATGCCATAATCGCACCAAAAGTGCTTCTATGGCCTCCTGAAACAATGCCAACACGCAAAACGAGAAAACGCCAAACTCGACCTAAACGACCCCGACTTTCACTAAGCCGTTTTTCTCCGTTTTTCCATTACACATTCCAATTAAACCACACATTTAGGCATTCTAGCATATCTAGCATCTTCCTACATCAACAGAACGCGTAACGGAGCAACTTCATCGAAACGGGGGTTTACTATTCATAATTTACTATTCATCACACAATTTATATTTCAATTCCAATATTTAACCACAGAAAATGTTAAAAAGCTATAAATACATGTTCTACAATCAACAAGGAACATTCTTTAAGCAACAAAACGATTAAAACAACAATCTGCGCATAAAATCCAAAAATCAAAGTTTAGATACAAATATTTCAAATGCGCAAATAACGATGAAACCCTCACCTTAGACGCTCCTAGACGCTAGGAAAACCTCGTAGAGTGCCTCGGAAACCACCCCGCACAAGCCCACGCGAAGAATCGAAGATTTTAAGTTGAGATTTTCTTTTCTTTTTTCTCCTTCTTTTCCTCATGGTTTCAAGCCTTTTTTCTCTGTTTTTTTCGTGTGCATTCTGCTTATTTAGAAAAAAAAAATGACAAGAAGTCAAAGGTCAAAATTCGGTCAACCCGCTAAACCAAAACAGCTATGCGCGACCTTACGAAAACGGCCATAACTTCTTCTAGAAAACTCCAATTCACGAACGGTTTGAAGCCTCAGAAACTAGACTCATAGAGCTTTCCAACCATATATAATTTGCTACCTAACTCTTCCCCAATTGGTTCAGATTTAATTCCAAAGTTGACTCAAAATTTGACTAACTTAACATTGCATTTTTTTATTTCTAATCCCAAGTTTGCCTTTTATTAAACATTTAAAAAATTCCCACCTTGTCCTAGTTGGTCAATGTAGATGAAAAGTCAACTAATTTGGTCAAAGAAGGTGAAAGGTCAATAAAATGCAATTTAAATGAACTTTAAATGCTATTGAATACATGCCAGGTTCAGGGTGTCATATCCTTCCCCCCTTAAAACAATTGCGTCCTCGCAATTCTTCTTCCAATAGGACTCTGCATCATCTACAATCCAACTCTGACTAGTCTTCATTTGCTACTGAAAAAGTATTTAATCAAGATGACCAATAGGAAAGTTCAAGTAGAAATGCCAAGTAGTAACGCCAAATAAAAGCTCAAATGCAGATACTGTACAAGAATCCTATTGACACGAATACCGAAGAAGAATAAATTCCAACCAGAAACGCCGAGATGATACCAATAAAGACTAAAGCAAAGATACTGTAGATGTCATTAATACCACACAATAACGACAAGAAGAATACCTCACGCACGAATCTCCAATAGAAGTCTAATTGTTACTGCCCGAGAATTCCCAAGCAAGAAGCCAAATAAAAGCTCAAACAAAGATTCTATCTAGAGGTCCAAAGAAGTACCCCGCTGGTCATGGATTTCATTTTAGAATTCCCTGTTAAGAGTGCTGAAGAAAATACCAAGAACCCAATCAAATATATTTCCAAAGTTCCAAAGAAGCCTTCCAAATAATAACCCTATGGAACAACCATTTAGATTCCGAGTTTTGCTATCAAATGCTGAGAGGAATGTCAAAGGAAATAACAGAGAAAATATAATGTGCCCAATAAGACAACCAAGTTGAATAACAAACATAGTTTCCCAGATGGACGAAAACTCCAAGGATAAACACCGAACTGATGAACAATATACCGAGACCAAACTCTGAGGCCTCTTCACTATTTGCCAAGTAAGAACTTCATACAACTTTGCCAACAAGGAAAATACCAAGAGAACGCCTAATAAGAATTTCAAAGAATACCATAAGTAGTATTATTCAATAAGTCTGATAGGAACTCCAAATACTAAACCTACTGAGGAACACTGAAGAAGATATCCGAGACAATGCTCCAATAAGAAAGTAGCCAAGTTTGCCTAATAAATAAATACTAAATAATTGGCCACTGAGAATTCCAGAAATTACCATTGAAGAATTTCCAGTCAGGGATACCAGTATCATACCAATAAAGACAGAGACACATATACCCTAGATAATACTGTGCAGTAAGGCCGATTGAAATCCCAATAGCCAAATCCAACAAGAAATGCCAACAGAAGTCTCCAAAGAATACCCATTAAGAAAACCAAAGATTGCTCCAAAGAACAACCAAATAAACCCCAAGAGAAAGCTATTCTTTCACAACCTTTAAGCACAGAGGAAGACCATAGAGATTCGCCAATAACCGAGCTCCAAAAGCAAACACCAATTCCCAAATAAAGGCTAGTCAAATGCCATTCATTTCCTACCAATCCATACACCTTGAAAAGCCAGCGGTGAACCACTTTCTTCAGGGGAGGAAGAGGAATTACTTACCATTTCAATAGGACATGTATGAATGCCAATATATCACAGTTATACATATGCCTTAAGCTATTATGCCAGCAAGTTTACAAAATAGTTTATTCAACAAGGTCACTCAAGCATAACAATCAAGTCAAGCACAACATAATCAATTCAAATCACGGCATAGCTAATTCAAGACATTTCAGTACACACATTAAAAGCAATACTTCAAGCAAATAACAATCCACGAGGTCGATTCGATAGGTCAATTCAATGCACAACTAGACACTTTACTTCACTTAGCACACAATTAACACATAACACATAACTATATCACATAGGAGCACACATTCATGTCAAGACACATAATCTCACATACAAGCATACATTTTCAAGACACACTAACAAGCACACATTCAAGGACCACTACCCACCAAACCGAGGACCCTGTCCCGGCTTATGAGCTAAACAAGCTCTGATACCACTTGTAATACCCCGATCCCTCTCGAGACCGGGAGTTCTATCAATCGATCTAAACACAACCCAAACCAAACCCGGGCATAAATTTTCAGGAAAAACGGACGGAGTCTCCCCTTTTTCTAGGCGAAAAGTAAAACCTGCGACAACATATAAGTGGACCAATACCATGTCCAAACATTCAACCACCTCAAAGACATCCGAGCCTTGGTTCACAACAAGCAAAATACAAGTAAATATACATTCAAGCTTAGCAATTAAACTACACCAACCTATATCATAAGCTAGACTATCATACCTTTCTATCTCTTTTCCTTTGTCATTACAAATATACATTGAAGTTAAGCTACATTAACTAAATACATAATCTAGTGAAACTTAAATTACATCCCCTTTAACATTAAATACATATAATACATAAAAGCATACAACTTTGTCAACTCAAGTCACATAGGCACGCAGGATAACTCTTCAAGCACGGACTTTCACGAAATCACGAACTTTCCAGCTAACATGGCATTTCCTGAAATGTGGTGGTGAGGAGTGAGTATACACAACACGTATACTCAGTGAGGGCGAGACAGATATCGAATTGGAGAGAAAGAAAGTCGTGCAATGCAAATAAGACAGTTAAGCAATATAACTGATAAATAAGTAATCAAAACAAATAATCAATACAATAAGCAATTACTGAAAACATTAACACAACCATTCAAAGTTATACCACACTTTGAAGGCTATGGTTCACTCATACGAGCAATGTACCATTTCACGAGCGATACATCAATCTCGAGCTTGATGTTGACAACGATGACAATAAGCGCGCATCCACCTTATAACACCAGTTTGGAATACCCCGGAAGTATCCACCAATCTACAACCCAAATCTCCCTGGGAGGCAGCCCAAGCGAGAAGAGGGAATAGCTACGGAGCTAGAGCAACCAACACTGGCAACCCGAGGCTACCCAGAGAGGCCCATCACTCACGTGCTGACACTATGCAATGTAAGACTCGATACAAGGCAATAAACGAGTGATAGCACAACAATACAACTAGTGACAACAAACGAGATAACAAGCAATCACAATCAATACTACCATTCAACTAACTTTTCAAGCATAACAAGCAATAATAAGCAACAATAACACCAATTAAACAAGTATATCAAGCAACCCTAAACATTCTATAGACATAATATCAAGATAACAAGCAAAATCACAAATCAGCCCCAACTATCAAAACACTACCATTTCCAAACGAGCCACGAGTTCTGGAAACCGACTTCGCCAATCCTCCTAGGTCACCATAAGGCACGTCCAAGGACCCCGAAACCCTACTTTACCCTAGAATTCGCGCAAAGCCCCGATTTCTCCCTTTGCTCATTTGAACTACAACTATACCAACCAAACACCCAACCATTGCCATAATCGCACCAAAAGTGCTTCCATGGCCTCCCGAAACAATGCCAACACGCAAAACGAGAAAACGCCAAACTCGACCTAAACGACCCCGACTTTCACTAAGCCGTTTTTCTCCATTTTTCCATTACACATTCCAATTAAACCACACATTTAGGCATTCTAGCATATCTAGCATCTTCCTACATCAACAGAATGCGTAACGGAGCAACTTCATCGAAACGGGGGTTTACTATTCATAATTTACTATTCATCACACAATTTATATTTCAATTCAAATATTTAACCACAGAAAATGTTAAAAAGCTATAAATACATGTTCTACAATCAACAAGGAACATTCTTTAAGCAACAAAATGATTAAAACAACAATCTGTGCATAAAATCCAAAAATCAAAGTTTAGATACAAATATTTCAAATGCGCAAATAACGATGAAACCCTCACCTTAGACGCTCCTAGACTCTAGGAAAACCTCGTAGAGTGCCTTGGAAACCACCCCGCACAAGCCCACGCGAAGAATCGAAGATTTGAAGTTGAGATTTTCTTTTTTTTTCTCCTTCTTTTCCTCATGGTTTCAAGCCTTTTTTTCTCTATTTTTTTCGTGTGCATTCTGCTTATTTAGAAAAAAAAAAATGACAAGAAGTCAAAGGTCAAATTTCGGTCAACCCGCTAAACCAAAGCAGCTATGCGCGACCTTACGAAAACGGCCATAACTTCTTCTAGAAAACTCCAATTCACGAACGGTTTGAAGCCTCAGAAACTAGACTCATAGAGATTTCCAACCATATGTAATTTGCTACCTAACTCTTCCCCAATTGGTTCAGATTTAATTCCAAAGTTGACCCAAAATTTGACTAACTTAACATTGCATTTTTTTATTTCTAATCCCAAGTTTGCCTTTTATTAAACATTTCAAAAATTCTCACCTTGTCCTAGTTGGTCAATGTAGATGAAAAGTCAACTAGTTTGGTCAAAGAAGGTGAAAGGTCAATAAAATGCAATTTAAATGAACTTTAAATGCTATTGAATACATGCCAGGTTCGGGGTATCACACTTTTCATCTACATTGACCAACTAGGACAAGGTGGGAATTTTTAAAATATTTAATGAAGGGCAAACTTGGGATTAGAAATAAAAATGCAAGGTCAAGTTAGTCAAATTTTGGGTCAAATTTGGAATTAAATCTGATGAGAACCAGCCTTGAACGTCCACATTCAATGAACCAATTGAGCGTCCACATTCATTGAACCAGTTGGCCGAATTTTCCAACAAAGATTCAAGTCAAGATTCTATTTTCAAGATTCAAGAACTTCAAGATTCTTCAAGAAGTTTCAAGAAGATTCGAAGATTTAGTCAAGATTTGATTTCTTTGTAATTCTATCTTATGGTTTTAGTATTAATTTGAATTCTAGTTTATTAGGTGTTCACACTAGGAAAAATACTTTTTTGGGCTGCAAGAATAGGTGTTCACACTAGAAATGAGCTTTTCTTGGGCTACAAGTTTGCTTTCTTTTTAGTTACTATTCACGTTACTATTCATGTGAATAGTAAATAGGAGTCTTTTCTTGGTCTTCAAGTTTGTTTCCTTTGACCTAGTTACTATTCACGTTTTTCCTACTTGGGCTAGGGTTTAGGAGTCCTTTTCCAAGCAGGATACTTATTTGTTATTGCCTATATAAGGCACTTTTTGTGATAATAAAGTTAGACAATTCTGAAATTAAATCTGTGAGATTATTCTCCTTAAGTTCTAAAGAACTTTTCGAATTTATCAAGATTATTCTTGTGGCGTTCATCTTTGGCTTATCAAACGAGATTTCCATCCTCGTTTGTGACGTCCTCAACTATACCAAGGTTCTAGCTTTGCTAAGCATAGGGTCGCGGTTTCCATCATTCTTGAAAAGATCTTGGGTTTATTTTACCATTCTTGGTGTTGGGTCTCGGCACATGTTGACTAGGTTCGTATCAGTTGGCAATCAGAGCTTAGGTTTATCAGGTTTGCCTATCCTTTTTTCTTGTTTTCTTGGTCAATTTCGTGTGTCTGGGTTAGGTTTCAATTTTCTTTCTTGGTTCTTGATTGAGTCTTGCTTTCAATTCCTTTTCCTTGAATTCCTCGTTTTTAGTTGTGTCTAAATTCCATGTCTTGTTTTCTTTTCAATTCCATTTCTTGTTTTCTTGTCAAATCCGTTTCTTGCTTCAATTCCGTTTTCTTGTGCTTCTAAATTTGAATTCTTGTGACTTGCTCATTGTTTTCGTTTCTGAAAAGTCAAGAAAAGAAAGAAAAGAGAGAGAAAAAAAAACAGTTCAGAGCTGAAAAATAAAAAAATAGTGAACAGTAAAAAAACTTGTTTTTGTTGAATTAGCCTTCGTGGCCAAGCTTTTCTGAAGGAAAACAACGTTCTGAGCATAACCCACAGAAAAGCTGTGGGCACCACCCTCTTAGGGCCTAATTCCGTTATTTTCTATGAGTTTTAGGTATTTTTGTGTTTTCCAATAGTGTTTTCTCAAGTTTCCTTATTTTTCTAGGTTTCCTTCTTCGAGTTTTATTCAAGTTTCTTTCTCTAACCTTGTTTCCAGAGTCTTAGAGGTCTGAAAAAAAAAACAAAAAAAAAAGTCAGATTCCAAAATTGATTATTACGCTGCTTGGTATTCTTGGTAAGTTCTAGGGGCTTGAAAGAGAATACGAGAGAAAAAAGGCAGAGTGTGTGAGATTATTAGAGGGTAAAAGCTAAAGTGAGTTGAGCGAAACACGTGAGGGAATGAAATTCAATCATGGCTCATAATCAAGAGGATGACACAAAAGCAGAAGCTCAACAACCAGTTCCGAATTTACAGTTGCAAGCTTTTTTGGGAGAGATGAGACAGATGATGAGAGCTGAATTTGAACAAATACATGAGAGGTTTGAAAGAATATATAAGGTCAAGCCCGAGTTCAAACAATCCACCAATGCCACGACCTCCCAAGGTAAATCAGCTTCTACTATGACTCGATCTAGTGAGATTAGATGTTTTAAATGTCAGGGATGGGGACACATTGGAAGCCAATGCCCAAACAAGCAAGCATCGGTAGTCTTGGAGAGTGGTGAGATTGAGTCCGAAGACAAAATACATTTTGATGTCATGCCCATACTAGAAGACATCACAGAGGGAGAAGAGGAGTTTGGGGCAGATTATGGAGAGATGCTTGGACTAGTGGCACGACGAGCTTTGAGCTTGCAAGCTAAAGAGGAGGAAAAAGTAGTGCAACATGAGAACATCTTTCATACCCGCTGCCACGTGAAAGATAAGGTATGTAGTGTTATTATTGATGGTGGTAGTTTGACTAACGTTGCTAGTGCTTCAATGGTTGACAAGCTAGGGCTCACAACAATTAAGCATCCACGTCCATACAAGCTGCAATGGTTGAACGATTGTGGTGAGGTAAGGGTTACAAAACAGGTTGTGGTGCCGTTTCGCATTGGAAAATATGAGGATGAAGTATTGTGCGATATGGTACCTATGCATGCTGGACATCTTCTTTTGGGAAGGCCATGGCAATTTGATCGACGTGTGCAGCATGATGGCTTCACCAACAAGTACTCATTCATGTTTAATCAGCGAACAATCACTCTAGTTCCAATGACACCAAAACAAGTTTATGAGGATCAAGTGAGGTTACAAAAATTCAGTCATCAAAATAACTTGAGTGATCAAAAGAATTTGAGTGAACAAAAGAATTTGAGTGATCAAAAGAATGAGAGTGAAAAGAAAGCGAGCAAGGCTGAAGCTAGAGAGGTAGTAAAAAGAGAAAAGAGCTCTTCCAAGGCGGTAGAAACAGAGGGGAAACAAAGAAATTTCTATGAAAAAGCAAGTGAGGTTAAGAGAGCTTTGATCTCAAGACGGCCGATAATTGCACTCATGTACAAAGAGGCTCTTTTAAACACTAACCAGCTTGACTTTGCATTGCCTAGTGTTATTGTTTCTCTCTTACAGGATTTTGAGGAAGTGCTTCCTGAGGACATACCACATGGTCTACCACCAAGGCTGATCTTTGAGCCTGGTAGATTTGAGGACAAATCCTTCTTAAGAGGGGGGGAATGATGAGAACCAGCCTTGAACGTCCACATTCAATGAACCAATTGAGCGTCCACATTCATTGAACCAGTTGGGTGAATTTTCCAACAAAGATTCAAGTCAAGATTCTATTTTCAAGATTCAAGAACTTCAAGATTCTTCAAGAAGTTTCAAGAAGATTCGAAGATTTAGTCAAGATTTGATTTCTTTGTAATTCTATCTTAGTTTTGGTTTTAGTATTAATTTGAATTCTAGTTTATTAGGTGTTCACACTAGGAAAAATACTTTCTTGGACTGCAAGAATAGGTGTTCACACTAGAAATGAGCTTTTCTTGGGCTGCAAGTTTGCTTCCTTTTTAGTTACTATTCATATTACTATTCACGTGAATAGTAAATAGGAGTCTTTTCTTGGTCTTCAAGTTTGTTTCCTTTGACCTAGTTACTATTCACGTTTTTCCTACTTGGGCTAGGGTTTAGGAGTCCTTTTCCAAGCAGGATACTTATTTGTTATTGCCTATATAAGGCACTTTTTGTGATAATAAAGTTAGACAATTCTGAAATTAAATCTGTGAGATTATTCTCCTTAAGTTCTAAAGAACTTTTCGAACTTATCAAAGTTATTCTTGTGGCGTTCATCTTTGACTTATCAAACGAGATTTCCATCCTCGTTTGTGGCGTCCTCAACTATACCAAGGTTCTAGCTTTGTTAAGCATAGGGTCGTGGTTCCATCCATTCCTGAAAGGTCTTGGGGTCGTTTGCCATATTTGGTGTTGGGTCGCGTCACATGTGAACCAATTGGGGAAGAGTTAGGTTTATATATGATTGGAAAGCTTCACAAATCTAGTTTCTAGGGCTTCAAACCGTTCATGAATTGGAGTTTTCTAGAAGAAGTTATGACCGTTTTCGTAACATGTCGCAAAACTGTATTTTTACACGGAAATTTACCTTTTGTTTGACCATTGCTTTGACTTTCACTTAAGCTTATAAAACAAAATAAAAAGCACGAAAATCAGCCATTTTTCTTCTTCATTTCAGCCAAGAGCTTCAACCAACAAGCATAGTAAACCCTTCCACAAGTTAGCTAATATCTTGAGTTTGGAGTGGAACAAAGGCGCAATTCCAGCATTTTTGAGTTCATGGTGACGTGTAGCATCTTTTTAGCAGTTTATTTTGCCAAAAAAATGTGAGGGCATTTTCTAACCCTTTTTTCAAAAATAATTATTTATGTTAGATATTGCTAAATCTATGCTTAATACTTGTTATTTAGATGCTAGAGAACACATTTCTTGTTTTATAGCTTGTGTAGAGTTGATTTTAGTTGTAGTTGATGCTTTGCTAGATGTGAATATAAATGTAGACAAGATGTTTGTTTAATGTCCTAAATGAAGTATAGGGATGTTTTACATGCTAGCTTAATGGTCATAGATAGCGCAAATGCAAAGAAAACATCAAGAGAATTCAAGTATGCAAAATGTGAATTTCAGACAGTGCATTGTCCCTATTTTTCGGAGGCTTTTTGACATAGTAAACGAGCTCAGACACTAACGAAAATTGTACAGCAGCTAGATTAAGCAGTTTTGAGCAAATGTTGATTTCTGGTGCTAAGGCTAATTATAACATTTTGACCCTCCGATTTAAGCATTTCCGATATATGTCCTGAAATCGCTAGTGCAGGGCAGTTTAGAGTAGTTGCACGGAAAGGGCCATAACTCATGGAATTCAACTCGGAATTAGGCACCGTTTGATTCTAAAATCATCTACACTCAAAGTGATACATTTATAAGTAAAAATCAGAAAGTTTAAAGGCCAATAGTATAGGTATTAAATTTGATAAATTTAGGGTTCTGTTTGAAGATTTATAAGTGGGCATGTTTTCATGAAGTTCTACTTGCTATATGTTGTAATGTTGCTAGCTAACATTTTAGAGTTATTAATGGTAGCATAGACTTCTTTTATAATGATTTGCAAGTTTAATGTAGATTTAAAGAAGATATGATGTTAAGCTAACTTTAAGTTCAAGTTGCATATCAAGTGTTTGTGAAAAGCTTGTATGAAGTATAGAATGTGCAATTATGCTTTTAATATGATTTATGTAACTTATGAACAAGAATGCCTTAATATGTAGAATGTAAATCTTGTTGGTTGAATGCAATCCATGGTAAAGATTCTAAAGCATGTTTTAGTGGTTGAGTTGTGGATTATTTTAAGTTAGTTGTTTAAATGTCTAACTTATTTAGTAATATGAAGATTGTTAGCTATGGTTTGATTTTGCATCTGTTCTATCACTTGCCTTGATTGAATATGGAGGCTTAGGAGCTAAATAAGTTGTGTTGCTTATTTGCTCGGAATATGGGTAGAAATAAAGTATGTTTTAATGACTATCTTGATTGCCAATGTTTAGGTGCAATAAAGTGAATTAGTAGGGCATGTCTGAATATGTAAATGCTTGAGCTAATTCAAGGAGGTTTGGAGAGAATCTAAACTATTCTCTTACTTACACTTAGCCTAAACCGAGGTGAGGGTGTTTTCATCCTTATATGCATCTTAGTTATTTTATGGTTCTTAAATTATGAGGATTAATATAATTGCTTGAATTTATGTGTGCTTATTGACTGTGGCATTTTGTGCGAGGGCAACCTACTTTGTTGACCCTCATATGTGTTATTGCTTTATACTATTGTTATATTGTCAGTGATTTAAGTGCATTGCATAGTGGTTGCGCAACCATAGTGTCAGGGACGGATGTATTGATTATCGGCTCGGCGGTAGCGGATTTGCCAGTGGATATTCGATCTCCGTGCTCGAATCCCTCACTCGCCTAGTCCGAAGATTGCCAAGGGGTGTTGGGTCATAGGATTTTTGGGGTACATTCAGAGTATACCCACTGGAGTGTTTGGGGTTTATACCGGCACATTGATCAAGGTTCGTGGTTCGGGATTGAAGATCCAGTGAATTTTGGAGTGTTTGGGGTTAAAGTGAATCGTATTCTTTTTAATGTGTGACATTTTAGTGTTTATTGTCTTTTATTTGTCCTGTTAATCGTTTAATGATTTACTTGTACATAATTGTTGCATTGCACAAATTCCCTTATAAATGCTTCCCGTATATTGTTCCCCTCCCTCACTGGGTATACATGATTGTATACTCACTTCTCATTACCCACCTTTCTGGAAATGCCGTGCTAGTAGAAAAGTTCGTGCTTGAAGAGTTACCTTAAGTGTTATGTGGCTTGAATTGTAAAAGTTGTAAAGTTTTACTTTCATGAATTGTATAAACTCAATGTATAAAGAAATGTAATTTAAGTTTAACTAGGTCATTAGAGTGGTATGATAGCCTAGTTTATGTAATAGGTTGGTAAGGTTTAAATTGATTGCATGTTCGTGCTTGTCTAAAAGAAAATAGTTAGGATAGCCGTTGAATTTGGAAATGTATAATTGCTTGTGTTTGTTTATTGAGAACCAAGGCTCGGATGGCCTTGAGGAGATGTTGAATGTTTGGACATTGTACTGGTTCATTTATATTCTATTGCAGGTTTTGGTTTGTCCTATAAACAGGGGAGACTCCATCCGTTTTCCCTAAATTTTGTGTCCGGGTTTGGATTTGGGTTGAGTATAGCATGGTTATTAGAGCCTTTGGTCTGGTGAGGGATTGGGCCGTTACAAGTGGTATAAGAGCTTAGTTAGCTCTCAACCGGGACAGGGTCCTCGGTCTGTTGGGTAGTAAACCTCGAATGTGTGCATGTTAAGTGTGTCTTGAAAGTGTGTGCCTGTATGTGAAATTTTGTGCCTTGATTTGAATGTGTGCACCTATGTGATATAGATGTGAGTTATGTGCTAAATATGGGTTAGGTGACGTGAAGTGGTTACTCGTGAATCGAATTTACCTCGTGAATCGTTATTTTCTTGAATTATTGATTGTAATATGTGTACTTGAATGTTTTGAATTAGGTTTTGTGGTGATTTGTCTTGGTTGTATTGTGATTCGTATTTGAATGACTTTGTTGACTAAACTGAGTTTTGTAAAACTCGTTTATAAACATGCTTGCATAATAGCTTAAAGCATATTTGTATATGTGTGATATCTTGGCATTCATGTATAACCCGTTGAAATGGTAAGAACAACTTTTTCCTTCCCCTGAAGAGAGGAGATTAGTAGCAGGTCCTCCAAGTTGTGTGGATTAGCGGAATGAGAAGCAGTTGATCAGCCCTTTAATTAGGAGTTGGTGTTTATAGTTAGAGCTCAGTTATTGGGATTCTTCTCAGGCATTCCTTTATGCTTAGCAGTTAGAAATGAGTAGCTTCTTGGGAATTTCTATATGATAGTTCTCTGGAGCATTTCATTAGTATTTTCTTGTTTGGCATTCTTCTGGTACCTTCTTATTGGCACTCCTCAGCAAGTTTCGTATTTGGGGTTCTATGCAGAATGATTACTCTGTATTGCCTGTGGTATTCTGTGGATTTCTCCTTAGGTTCCCTTAGTGGTAAATTCATACTATATTCTCACTCAGCTTTCTCGTCCAACTGGGGATCTATATTCAGCATTCGACTTGACTATCTTATTGGATGCACGGTATTTTCTTTGATATTTCCTTTGACATTGCTCTTAGCATTTGATAGCTGTACTGAGGATTATTTGGTTTTTCTATTGGGTATTTCGCTTGAGGACTATGTTGTTATGTAAATATATCGGTGTACATGCTGGGATTCTCATTTAGATTTGTGATTGGCTATTCATTGGAGCCTTTATTTGGCCTTATCACGTGGGAATTCTTCAGCAGTACTATTCGGGTTTTTTTTATTTATGGGATTCCTACGATAATTCTTATTCAATGAAGATATTAGAGTTGGGCTTCAGATGATGCAGAGTTCTCTTAGAAGAAGAATTGCGAGAACGCAATTGTTTTAAGGGGGGAAAGATGTGATACCACGAACCCAGCATGTAAATAATAGCATTTAATTACATTTAAAGTTCATTTAAATTGCATCTTATTGACCTTTCACCTTCTTTGACCAAACTAGTTGACTTTTCATCTACATTGACCAACTAGGACAAGGTGGGAATTTTTAAAATATTTAATGAAGGGCAAACTTGGGATTAGAAACAAAAATACAAGGTTAAGTTAGTCAAATTTTGGGTCAAATTTAGAATTAAATCTGAACCAATTGGGGAAGAGTTAGGTAGCAAATTATATATTGTTGGAAAGCTCTACGAGTCTAGTTTCTAGGGCTTCAAACCGTTCATGAATTGGAGTTTTTTAGAAGAAGTTATGACCGTTTTCGTAACATGTCGCAAAACTGTCTTTTTACACGGAAATTTACCTTTTGTTTGACCATTGCTTTGACTTTCACTTAAGCTTATAAAACAAACAAAAAAAAGCACGAAAATCAGCCATTTTTCTTCTTCATTTCAGCCAAGAGCTTCAACCAACAAGCATAGTAAACCCTTCCACATTTTAGCTAATATCTTGAGTTTGGAGTGAAACAAAGGCGCAATTCCAGCATTTTTGAGTTTGTGGCGACGTGTTGCATCTTTCTAGCGGTTTATCTTCCGTTTATTTTGCCAAAAAATGTGAGGGCATTTTCTAACCCTTTTTTCAAAAGTCATTATTTATATTAGATGTTGCTAAATCTATGCTTAATACTTGTTATTTAGATGCTAGAGAACACATTTCTTGTTTTATAGCTTGTGTAGAGTTGATGCTTTGCTGGATGTGAATATAAATGTAGACAAGATGTTTATTTAATGTTCTAAGTGAAGTATAGAGTTAAGTAGAAAGTTTGCCTTATGCGATTAAAGTTAGCATGTGCATCATATCAGTTGGCGACTGAGTAGTATGTGACGCTGAGGTATATGGAATTCCGATTAGGGGTCAAGCTACTTTATGACTATACATTGATTATTGGGATTCTTATTTGGTGATTTTATACGGCATTCTTCCTCGAGATTTCTGTATGGAGATTCTTATTCAGCATACTTCTTTGGACATCTTCTATGGTATTTTCTATGCGGTATTCTTATGTGGAATTCTGATATGGTATTATCTGGAGTTCTTATATTGGGATTATTATTTGGTATTCTCGCTTGGTGATCTTGTTCGAAGTTCTCAATTGGTATTCTTGATTGGTGCTCTATTACTGGATCTATGTTTGGCGTTCTTCTTCGGTAATTTATTTGAGATTCTTATTCAGAAATTCTAGTCAGTGTTCTTATTCAGCGTTCCTATTTAAGCTTCTTGTATGGGGATTTTTATTCGATGATCTTATTTGGTGTTCCTACTTGGTGTTCTTGGTTCGTATTCGGAATTTAGTAATTGGTCTTTTAATCAGTATGTTTGAGTCAGCACTTGAGTTTGTCTTGGGATCGATGCAGAATTGCGAGGACGCAATTGTTTTAAGGAGGGGAGAATGTGAAACCCCAAATTTTTGACCTTATCTCGCTTTGCGTGTTTTATTCTCATTTTGCATGAATTGACCTGTCTATGTGCTACATGACTTAGAATGTGATAATTTTGATATTAATACTCTTAGAACATGCTAAATGTGCAATCATGAAATTTTCATAAAAAACGGAGTCATAAATTTTATCGTCGATTTTCAGTGAATAGTGTTTTCGAAACACGTCCGCTAAAATTTTGAAACTGGTCTTTTTAACCCTTCTAGACCTAGACCACGGACTTTAATAGACCTGTGTTTGATTAAAACAGTTTTAAAATCGGCTTAAGAATTTATTAGGGTTTTTTACACCGACTTTTGCGAAAATCGGGTTTTAAGCCGACTCGGGTGGAATTGTTTGAATGTAAAACTTCTTGTCACCTAAAAATAACCCACTTGAGATAACTTGGGTGTTGCATAATTTTTTTGAGTATTGGTGATCAAGAAAATGCATTTAAAGACAAGAAAAAACTAAAAATACTAAGTTTTTAACTTTGACTTTCATTTAAATATTGACCACCTTGCTCATAAGTAGTTACACACATTAAAACAAGCCAAAAACACCATAAAACTCACACAAAACCGTGAGTTCAAGGGGGAGGAAGAGTAAGAGCATTTTCAAGTTTTTTCAAAGTAATTTTCACATAAAAACTTCATTTCAAGGCCAAATCACTTCATTCAAAGCTTGATTTTGCTTGTTGGGCATCCATTCTACCTATTTCTAGCCTCGGTTTGCATCAAAGGTGAGAGAAAAATTCTACATCTCAAAACTCATCTTTTGTGTTTTTGCGTAGAATTGAATATAGCAGTTAGAATGTTAATCTGATGTTAGATTATTGTTCCATGCATACTAGGGATCATTTATATGCAATACTACGAGATTTGAACGGATGTAGCTTATTTATTATTTTTCGGGTATTTAAAGTTGATTAATTTGTTAAATGTTGAATATATTGAGTTGTGTTGATCGGAATCGATTGCCGTCGATTTCTAAAAGATTGATAATTACGTGGTAGCGCCGTTGTAATGCCGAATTTTCGATTGTGATGTCCGTGCCAAAATCCAGAAATTTCAGCCATGATACACTAGGGTTTTAGGGTTATTGCGCATGAGTTGGATGTGTTTTGGTTGGTTTCCGAGGGGGCTAATGTAGTTGATTGAATGGGTGAGTGTTTGAAACTGATTTGGAGTTGTTTGGATTAGTAAAATGTAAGATATGATTATTTGAAGTTTAGGTTGTCTTTCTTTAAATTGTTGAATTGAGCCTTTAGATGATTGGGTGTGTTTGAGTGATTGAATTGTGAGTTGTTAATGGTTAGACTAGGGTTAGATTACGTGTTTCATGCATGTTAAGTTGGATGGCCTACTTTGTCATCTAACTTAGTCGTTTGTTGTTTAATTAAATATTGATGTTATATTGATTATTATTGATTACGGGAATCGGGCACTTTTGTTGCTGATCTCCCAGTTTATTGATTGATTATTGAATATGGGAATCGGGCACTTTTGTTGCTGATCTCCCAGTTTATTTATTTATTATTGAGCACGAGAATCGGGCACTTTTGTTGCTGATCTCTCAGATTATTGATTGATTATTGAATACGGGAATCAGGCACTTTTGTTGCTGATCTCTCGGTTTATTTATGTTAAGTCTCATTGTTGTGAGCTTTGATAATGTTGTGTCACCTCGGGAGGCATCCTGGGCTGCGGGCACAGTTATCATGGCTAATCCCTATCTCGCATGGGCGGAGAGGCCATGGGGTGTGGGTCTAGGTCAAGGTACCTCAGGATTGTGTCATTGAGTTTGGAGGAGTTGTTGAGCATGGAATTGGTGTATGGGGCTTCATTAGAAAATGTATCGTATCCTTATTGTGTGTTTACAGTTATTACTATTGTTGCATTTATAATGATTATTGATGTTCATTGTGTGTTTACTGACTCAAAGGATTATTCCAAGGAGTTTAGTAGACCTTGCTCGAGATCTATTGGATCCTCACTGGGCTTATTTATATAAGCTCACTCTCTATTATTGCATGCTTACAGGTGTACTATCGCAGGATTACGGGTACGTGCCTCCTGAGGAGGAAAATGTGCCTTACGTGGACGAGTCATATGTTCCAGAGTCTTATCCGTGATTCTGTGCTGTTATTTATCATGTATATTAGCTTAGTAGCCTTTTCTATGCTTTATAGTTCTTGTTGTATAGGATGCTGAAAAGAATATAAATTAGTTGTTACTATTCTAGCAGCTTCTTTTGTCTATGGTTAAGTTGTTAGATGGGTCTCAACTTATTTTTGAAATGTATGATAAGGTTGAGGTATTGTATGTTATGTTGGAACGGAGGCAGATAACAAGGACTGATTATTGTATATTACGGTTATGTTGTGTGTTGTTATGCTGTTGAGAAGTTGTTGTTTGTATGGTTATGGAATTGGATGTTTAATGTTATTAATGAGGTTGGTTTAGAACCTCGGTATTCTATTTACTGTCATTATACTGCCGAAATCCCGTCCTGACTGATTGTAGGTGGGGTCGAGTTGGGGCGTGACATGTTAAATGCTCATAGATAGCTCAAATGCAAGAAAACATCAAGAGAATTCAAGTATGCAAAATGTGAATTTCGGACAGTGCACTGTCCTTGTTTTTCAGAGGCTATTTGACATAGTAAACGAGCTCATAAATTAACGAAAATTGTACAACAGCTAGATTAAACAGTTTTGAAAAAATGTTGATTTCTGGTGCTATGGTTAATTCTAACATTTTGACCCTCCAATTTAAGCATTTCCGAAATGTGTCCTGAAATCGCTGGGCAGGGCAGTTTAGAGTATTTGCACGGAAAAGGCCATAACTTATGGAATTCAACTCGGAATTAGGCACCATTTGATTCTAAAATTATCTACACTCAAAGGGAAACATTTATACATAAATACCAAAAAGTTTAGAGGTCAATATAATAGGTATTAAATTTGATAAATTTAGGGTTCTGTTTGAAGATTTATTAGTGGGCATTTTTCGTGAAGTTCTACTTGCTATATGTTGTAATGTTGTTAGCTAACATTTTAGAGTTATTAATGGTAGCATAGCCTTCTTTTATAATGATTTGCAAGTTTAATGGTAGATTTAAAGAAGATATGATGTTAAGCTAACTTTAAGTTCAAGTTGTATATAAAGTGTTTGTGAAAAGCTTGTATGAAGTATAGAATGTGGAATTATGCTTTTAATATGCTTTATGTAACTTATGAACAAGAATGCCTTAATATGTATAATGTAACTCTTATTGGTTGAATGCAATGCATGGTAAAGATTCTAAAGGATGTTTTAGTAGTTGAGTTGTGGATTATTTTAAGTTAGTTGTTTAAATGTCTAACTTAGTTAGTAATATGAAGATTGTTAGCTATGATTTGATTTTGCATATGTTCTATCATTTGCCTTGATTGAATATGGAGGCTTATGTGCTAAATAAGTTGTGTTGCTTACTTGCTCGGAATATGGGTAGAAATAAAGTATATTTTAATGACTATCTTGATTGCCAATGTTTAGGTGCAATAAAGTGAATTAGTAGGGAATGTCTGAATATGTAAATTCTTGAGCTAATTCAAGGAGGTTTGGAGGGAATCTAAACTATTCTCTTACTGATACTTAGCCTAAACCAAGGTGAGGGTGTTTTCATCCGTATATGCATCTTAGTTATTTTATGGTTCTTAAATTATGAGAATTAATATAATTGCTTGAATTTATGTGTGCCTATTGACTGTGACATTTTGTATGAGGGCAACCTACTTTGTTGACCCTCATATGTGTTATTACTTTATACTATTGTTATATTGTCAGTGGATATAAGTGCATTGCATAGTGGTTGTGCAACCATAGTGTTAGGGGCGGATGTATTGATTATCGGCTGGGCAGCAGCAGGCTTGCTAGTGGATATTCGATCTCCGTGCTTGAGTCCCTCACTCGCCTGGTCCAGAGATTGCCAAAGGGGTGTTGGGTCATAGGATTTTTGGGGTACATCCGGAGTACACCCACTGGAGTGTTTGGGGTTTATGCCGGCACATTGATTGAGGTTTGTGGTTCTTGATTGAAGATCAAGTAAATTTTGGAGTGTTTGGAGTTAAAGTGGATCGTATCATTTTTAATGTGTGACATTTTAGTGTTTATTGTCTCTTATTTGTCATGTTAATCGTTTAATGATTTTATTTGTACATAACTATTGCATTGCACAAATTCCCTTATAAATGATTCCCGTATACTGTTCCCCTCCCTTATTGGGTATACATGATTGTATACTCACTCCTCATTACCCACCTTTCAGGAAATGCCGTGCTAGTAGAAAAGTTCGTGCTTGAAGAGTTACCTTAAGTGTTATGTGGCTTGAATTGTAAAAGTTGTAAAGTTTTACTTTCATGAATTGTATATACTCAATGTATAAAGAAATGTAATTTAAGTTTAACTAGGTCATTAGAGTGGTATGATAGCCTAGTTTATGTAATAGGTTGGTAAGGTTTAAATTGATTGCATGTTCGTGCTTGTCTAAAGGAAAAAAGTTAGGATAGCTGTTAAATTTGGAAATGTATAATTGCTTGTGTTTGTTTATTGAGAACCAAGGCTTGGATGGCTTTGAGGAGATGTTGAATGTTTGGACACGGTACTGGTCCATTTATATTATGTTGCAGGTTTTGGTTTATCCTATAAACAGGGGAGACTCCGTCCGTTTTCCCTAAATTTTGTGTCCGGGTTTGGATTTGGGTTGAGTATAGCATGGTTATTAGAGCCTCCGGTCTCGTAAGGGATTGGGGCGTTACAATAGCTCCATTATAGTCGTAACGTAAAAGCATCACAACTAAATGATAAAAACCAATATCAACTTGTATGATTTATTTTAATCCAAACAACTTTTTTTTTTAACATCAAATATTACAAAAGATATAAAATACGTAATGGGATATACAGTTCGTTCAGTACCGTTCTAACTAATTGTTCTCCCACTAAATTTGAACACGAATCCTGAAATAGTCATTCTATTATTGGTTTCATATCAAAATCTAAACTAATAAATCCGTTATCATGGATTTTACCCTCTCCACAGAATATATTTTAAGTGCTTTAGAAGTACTTTAAATATATGCAAGTATTATCCAACATTCTGAATTAGGATAGGATTGACAGTTACTCGTAACTCTTTACAGTTTGCGCAATGTCAAACGTTGTACTTAGTACAACAACTTATGAAGTCATCTATTGTTAAAACATAAGATGATTTCATCCCAAGTTTGCTATGCTACAAGAGTTTCTCAAAAATCATTTGTCCGAGATGGATTCATTGTCTGAAGGACAATAATTCATTTCTTTGATTTCTTTTCAAAAAACCATCTTGAACACCTTCAAGATCACTCTAGGTACAATCTTTGGAATATGTTAAGTAATCTCTTCGTACTATCACCAGAGCAATGAATTCCCGAGATACTAATAACATCTTCCAAATATGGAGAACATTTAATATGACTAGACTTTAACTGATATCACATCACTTATATCATCAACTATGATAGACAAGTCATCAACATACAGTTTAAGAATAGTGGTTGCGCTTCCACTAACTCTGAAGCACACAAGGTTCATCCAAGTACATAATGAAAATAGAATTAAGCTTAACAATTGGTAAAAGATTCCATCTACTATGCTCTCTTTTGGAATATGCCTCCCCACCTTTGGGTAAGCAAAAACACAATCCCAGTCAAGCACATGATATCTTTCAAGAAACCAATCTAGCTATAAAAGGTCATAAACCCTTTTCCATAAACTTCAATCTTCATCTCGAAAATCACTATTCAAATAAGATTGAATTGTATGGAGTATACTCATTACGCATTTCACTAAAATATATTTCTTGGAATAGATATCACATATCAATTCTTTACAAATCATTTAAATGATCATTATCTCAATGACATAAACAACTTTTGTGCATCCAATAGAAGATATTCCTATATTCTCTAGAGGATGAGATACACTACTAGATTTGCAAAGATCTTGTGTGATGACATTTCGGACTGAAATGAATAGATTTAATATTTAGGTCTAGGTGATTTTGTGGCTTAGAGGACACTTCCTCAATTTTTATTTAGTTAGAATACATCAACCTTCTTGAACAAAACCTTTTCTTCAAGAATGATTACAATCTAACTTATCAATACAACTTGATCATAAAATAGAATTACATCCTATAAAACAAGGATATAGCATGAAATTACCTTTCAACCCCAAACTCCCACTTGTCTTTTAAAGTTTTTAGGACAATCCAAATATTACCTCCTTTAATATTTGGTTGCTATCCAACTCTTGTCACATGTAAAGTTCTAGCAATGGTGGGAATTTAACTATTCAATAAAATTGAAATAAGGAAAGTACAACTCACAAGTAAATAGTATGATTAGTTAAACTAATCAATTTTTGTACTAAGTAATACAAAGCACAATTTCTTCACTAAGAAATTCCTATTTAATTATGGTGCATCGGGTGTTGTTAATTACGATACTATGCTGAATGATTGAGATACTCATCCAAATAGTACTTAAGTATTTTAGAATCATGATCATATCATAATGCAATAATACATTTTTTCCTATATGGTTTCTCTACTTTAGTCTAATGCTTTTTGAACTTTTTCAAAAGACTTTAGACAGGTTCTTCAACAAGAACACATACCCTTACTATGACTATCATAAGTAAGGTTACATAAAGGAGAAAGCATGCTTATTCATAAAAAGCTAATATATCACCATGTACTAATCCAAACAATTTAGTATCTCTAACCCTTTATCAAACAAAGGGCGACTTGGTTACTTTCCCAAAATAAGATACATAAGTTGATCCAAAAACCAACTTACTCACCATCTTAATATTAAAACTAACTAAGTCATGAAGAAACTACAATTGACTTGGATTACAAATTTTATCCCAAAATATATTCGGTTTGTGGTTATAACAGTTAACAATACATTTGTCATACATTCTTTCTGATATGAACCACGTCAATATGCGATAAGACCTAACACAAGAATGGTAAAAATGAACCCAATATCTTTCAAGAATGGTAGATAACGTGACCCATTGCTTAGCAAAGCAAGAACCTTGGTTTGGTGAGGACGCCACAAACGGGAATGGAGAATCCATTTGATAAGTCGAAGTGAACGTCACAAGGAATTCCTTAATAAGTTTGGAAGAGTTTCTTGACTTTTCTTTTCTCTTCTTTTCTTTTCTTGATGTCGTAGAAACAATAATAAATAGCAAGTAGCAAAAATTCGGATTTAGAAGCACTAGACACCCTAATTCACGTTTCTAGAGTTTGGCCAATTAGAGATTGGCAGAATTGTAAGCAAAACAAGAAACATAATTAAGACATAACCAAGAAACAAGGAAATCAAGAAAAATGAATTGAAAGAAAATTGAAACCTAACCTAGACACACAAATTTGACCAAGAAAACAAAAAAATGATAGACAAACTTGATAAACCTAAGCTCTGATTACCAACTGATATGAACCACGTCAACATGCGATGAGACCCAACACAAGAATGGTGAAAACGAACCCAAGATCTTTCAAGAATGGTGGATACTGCGACCTGTTGTTAGCAAAGCAAGAACCTTGGCTTGGTGAGGACGCCACAAACGGGAATGGGGAATCTATTTGATAAGTCGAGGTGAACGCCACAAGGAATTCCTTGATAAGTTCGGAAGAGCTTCTTAAAGAACTCAAGGAGAATAATCTCACAATTTTAATGAATCAAAAACGTCTATTCATAATCTTGAAAGCTAGCCTTATATAGGCAAATAACAAAGAAGTGTCCTACTTGGAAAATTACTCCTAATCCTATCCTAAGTAGAAAAAATGCCTAAAATAACTAGGTAAAAGAAAGTAGACTTTGAGTCTAGAAACACTCCTTCCTCTTACGAATTTGACTCAAGATTGGAATTAGAGTTGGACTCAAGATTCCAATCTCCTAATTTCGTCCATATTGGACTCTAAAAATATACTAGAATTCAAATTAAACTAAAACTAAAACTAAGATAGAATTACAAAGAAATCAAATATTGACCAAACCTTCCAAGCTTCTTGAAACTTCTTGAAGAATCTTAAATTTCTTGAATCTTGAAAACATAATATTGACTTGATTCTTTGCTGGAAAAAATGCCCAAATGGTTCAATGAACGTGGATGACTGATTCTTGAATCCACTTTGATGAGTAAAACCAGCCTTTGTTCACCCTTATTAGTGAACACATTTTCTTCTTGTTGAAAAACTCTCTAGACCAAGTTATTCAGCTCTTCTTTGAACCGTTTAGTGCGAGCCCTCGTTACTGGACCAACTGGAACTTGAATTGGATCTTGAACATTCCTTGCATCCTTGATTTCCTCATCACTTTCATCCACATTAAGAGTGTATAAAAAGTATACAAATTAATTGTCCTTTAGCTAATACAATAACCATTGTTCCATTTGCTAACACTGAAACCATTCCATGCTTCCAAAGCACACTTTGATTAAGATTCCTTCAAATGCACATACACTTATGTCACAAAAGAATCAAAACCATAAAGTAATAACAACCATTAACAAAGGAGATTTACCATTCATTACAGCTTCATAGTCTTAACATTCAAGCTATAAAGATATATTGAATAAATCCTCCTTTTAATGCCCGATTTATCAATTATGTAAACACTTTTACATATGCCTTTACAATCCTTAATTATCCTTTAGATTATGCTCCCTCTGGCTAATAGAAATCATTTTATTTAGGTATTCCTTCTTTGCATTACTGATAATCAAAGATGAAACACGACCATGAAATGACTTCCTATATTATGCCAATGAAATATACTTACCACACAACTCTTTGTAGGCTTAGAATCATATTCCTTTTATATTTTGTATACACTTATACAATCAACAAAAGAATATAACTCAATAACATATTAAAGTTGTTTTACTTATCAACCATAGGTATCACACCTTTTCCTTTTGATGCATTATCAAGAAGGAAACTTAAGAGCATTCTAATCTAATCATATGATTTAGTTTCTAAGAACTATTCTTAGACAACTATGTTAATCATTAAAGTTTGGTCCGATTCATGTGATATAAGTCTAGAATATTAAGATAAAGACGGGTTCATACATGTAGTCATAAACATGCGGAAAAATAAAATTGCTAGTTGACTTTAACTCGTTTAATCATTTAATTTGGACTTTAAGTAAATGATACCTCCCATTAATTTTATCGAATCTCACACTCCCTAAATGAGATACGTGAATCTATTAAATGACTCTAAGTGGGATGTCCAATTTCCTTTGATAAGACATATTTCTCAAACCTTTGTGGCTATGTTGAAATACAAATACCAAAGGTCAACAACTCTTTTGTTGTCTATTTCTCTTAATAGGCTATGGTCAACTTTAGTCCCTAAATCACTTTGGTCTCAAACCTTTGTGGCTATGTTGATTAAGTGATCTAGTTAGATTAGACCTGCCATCTCTTAGTTATCCGACAAATTGAATCTTTATTGACCTCAAACTTTTGTGGCTATGTTGGTCGTTAGATTTTGGAAGATAACTACATCTCTATGTTCATATTAGTGGTTTTAGTAAACTTATCATGAACATTTCGTCAAACCTTTGTGGCTATGTTGGATTGTATTCATTTCAAGTTTCATTAGACCCTAGGATGGCAGAGGAATACGATAAAACTCCTTTTACCGTTTATATTAATCTAATATCAGTTTGCATATAGGGAGGTTTTGAATTTGTTAAGGTCTCACTTTGCACATTAGTTCATTTATAAGCGAATATCACATATAAGCAAATGAATAAACATATATGCATGAATCATACATTAAGGTATTATCATCCACACAAGGCTACTTATAGTGATGCGAACTAGCCATCCATATTCATTGCACCATTTGGATGAATTTTCCAGCAAAGATTCAAGTCAAAATTCTATTTTCAAGATTCAAGAACTTCAAGATTCTTCAAGAAGTTTCAAGAAGATTTGAAGATTTGATTTCTTTGTAATTCTATCTTAGTTTGAGTTTTAGTTTAATTTGAATTCTAGTTTATTGCTTAGAGTCCAATATGGACAAAATTAGGTGTTCACACTAGGAATGAGTCTTTATTGGGCTCCAAGTCTACTTGTTTGACCTAGTTACTATTTACGTCACTATTTACAAAACACTATTCATATCACTATTCATGTTAGGGTTTAGGAGTTCTTTTTTTTTTTGATAATTCTATGAAAATTTATTGAAATCCAAAGGAGATGGTACAAGTACATGGATGTTGACAGTGTTAGTCAATCTATGCACCACAACCCATACTACATCAAACCCTCTCAATGACATTGGTAAATCTGTGATAAAATCTATCGTGACATGCTCCCATTCCCATTCAGGTATTGTCAACAGTTGAAGTAACCCTGTTGGTCGTTGATGTTCTGTTTTCACCCGTTGACAAGTCAAACACCAAGATAGAAACTTAGCAGGGTCCCTCTTCATATTATTCGACTAGTAATACTGCTTCAAATCCCAATATATTTTGTTTCCACCTGGATGAATAGTATATTTAGAATTATGAGTTTCTTCAAGAATTCATTTCCTTAAATTTGGGTCATTAGGAACACACACCCTGTTCCGAAACCGAAGTACACCATCATCATGAAATTTGAAGTCTGACTTATTATCCTTGATCTGTCTTTGATTTTATGAAGATGTTTATTAAGTTGTTGAGCTTCTCAAATCTGAGATAACACTAGTGGTTGAATCTGCAAATGTGTGCATATTACTCCAACCTGAGTTAATTCTGGTTTCCATAAACTAGTTTCCTCAAGCAATTCCTATTCTTTGACCACCAACATCATAATGCTCGCCTTCCGGCTAAGAGCATCGCCACTACATTAGCCTTCCCCAGCAAATAATTGATAGAACAATTGTAATCATCAAGTAGCTTTATCCATCGCATTTGCCTCATATTTAACTCATTTTGAGAGAATAAATACTTCAAGCTCTTATGGTCAGTGTAGATTTCAAACTTGCTACCCCAAAGATAGTGATGCCATTTTTTCAAAGTAAATACTATGGCCGCCAACTCCAAATCATGAGTCAGATAGTTCTTCTCTTATGGTTTCAATTTTCGAGAAGCATAAACAATTACCCGACTATTTTGTATAAGCACACATCCCAAGCCCTCTTTAGATGCATCGCTATAGATGACAAGATTCTCTGTTCCCACTGGCAAAGCAAGTATTGGAGTTATAATCAACCTCTTTTTCAATTCTTGGAAACCATTCTCACATTTCTTATCCCACACAAAGCTCATTCTCTTCGAAGTAAGCTTAGTGAGTGGCCTTGTAATCTTAGAAAAGTCCTTGATTGTCACCTGATTCAACCCCCGATAGTCAATGCGCAACCGCAAGGTGCTGTCTTTCTTTTTCACAAACAATACAGGTGCTCCCCATGGTGATGAACTTGGTTGAATAAAACTTTATCTAACAATCCCTGCCTCGAGTATCTCCAACTGATCAATGGCATATACTCGTGCCTACACTTGATGTCCTAGTGCATTGCCCACAGGCCTATTCTGCTGACCTCTGCCTCCAACGTGAAATCTCGGGCAATCCTTCGGCCGATGTTGATCACTACCCATGTGGTGCATTTCCCCGTCTTCTTCCGGTAGTTCGCCTCCACATCACTCTTCTTGTTATAGAAGGTACAAAGTAAAACTAGGGTAGCGATACTATTACCTAAGAACCTTGGGTTAATGACGCCACTGAACTACTCTATTGGGTCCTCACAATAACCAGCCTAAACTGGCCTTTCATCTGACTCTGCCTCTGTTGAGACTGGGACTGAACAAACCTCTACTGGTCTTCTGATTGGAACAACCTCTTACTGGGCTGGCTTGACTCAGCTCTAACTTCCCTATTTTTTTGTCAACCCTCGAAGCAGTATTTAGAGCCTTTGACTAAGTAGCAAACTAGAACGGAGCTAAACTGTCCTGTACATCGGGCCTCAGTCCTCTAACAAACCATCGTACCCTTTGACTAACAGATTGTACCATTGCAGGTGCATGATGCAACAACTTGTTGAACTGAGCCTCATATTGTGCCATTGTCATAGAACCCTGACTGAAAGACATAAACTCCTATTCTTATCTATCTCTCATAATCTCTGGTATATAATTGTTTTTGAAGGTCTGTATAAAGTTTACCATAAATACGGGGTGTGTTGCTGTTCCCATTGAAGTCTGACCGTCCGCTACCACTGTCCAACATCCCCGTCCAATAGGAAAACTGCAAATGTGATTTTTCTGTCATTTGTGTAGTCAAGAGCATCATAAATGTTTTGAATTCTCTGCAACCACTATCTGGCTCGCCAAAGAATCTCGGTGGGTGATACCTTAGGAACCCCTGAAGTGGTCACCACCATCTCTATTACCTCTATTGTTACCCCAGTTGTTATGATTGTTGCCCTGGTTATTTTGATTTTGATCGGCCTGTCTCTCTAGTACCTAGGCTATTCGGGCCATTATTACTGCTATTTGCCCCAAAACCGGATAACCTACTAGTGGCTACTCACCCTGACTATCATCATCCCTGTGGAGTCTGCCCCTAGTATTTCTTACAGCCATCTTTCAACCAAAAATCAATCACAGGTTATATCACGTAAACAAATTACAAGCATTTAATATCACATAAGAAACAAGTTTCACCTAAAGCAAATTGATCATGTACCACACATTAGTCACATAAAGCACATTGAGCATATAAGCACGTTGTTCACCTAAAGCATATTGACCATATTTAGTTCACTTAACACATAAGGCATGCATACATTCTTTCAAGACAAGTTCATATTAAGACATCTACCCAATAGTTCGGAGGTCATGACCTAGCTTACGCTAATCATGCTCTGATACCACTAAATGTCAGCCTTAACTTGACCCCACCTAGAACCAAGTCAGGGCGTGATAGAATTTCAGCATTATAACGTTTGAAACATGACCTTATAAACACATAAATTTGTACAACATCTCATATAATCCACAAATAAGCCAACTTATAAACATAAACCTTTCAACATACAACCAAAGTATAAGCCGTCCATCACACTACTTTAACATAGTTATAAAAGTACTTGCCGCAAAATGAACTTCATAAGCCTAGCCACCTATACATAACAAAATGGACTTATGAATTACATTAGAAGTCTACAACTTTAAAGTAAACATCTTAAGCTTAACATATATTACATAAAGCAAACAAGTCTCCATAATCTTTACAACACAACAACAAGTTCCAAGTGACATAGACATCAACTAAGCAAACAAGCTAAGCCTCAAGCTCAACAACAGGTCTGGCACGTACTCTACATAATCCACCTCGCGCTCTCCTAAAATGTTAGCAAATGGGGGTAAGTTTCCACGAACTCAGTGAGGGGGGAAATAAAGGAAGGTTTTGAAAAGCCTTTTAACTTTGGAAACCTTTTTGAAAACATACCATGACATAATAATATGCAACAAGTATAAACGATGCAAGTAATGTAAAGTAAGTAAACACATAGTAAGGATAAGCTCGTTTTGTTGATGTCGTCCCCTATATGCCATCACGAACTCTTCCCCTATACTCCACGGATGTACATAAAATCCTACAACCCATTCCCTATGAACTCTTCGTTCATAACGGGATAGAGATTATAACCCTAGTAGTTGTGTCATTGCCTGGTAAGCCTTATGCCGCCCAGTGCAACACGAACACTACCATGTCTATTTTAAAGGTTGCAACCCTTCACATCCCATTCGCATACATATTCCACCACATCGCATTCGCATACACATGACAATTAGGGAAAACAACAAAGTAGGTTGTTTCCCCAAACACATTAGCAATTCATATTCATTTAGCATTCTATTAACCAAGCAACCAAGCACTTAAATCACACTTAACATATACATTTCCCTTTCACCCAAACCAATTACATTGACACCATTTCAAGCCTTAGTAACACATTCAACAATCAAAGAATTTAAATCAACAATCTAATTAATCCGTAGTAACAATTAGTCCAATTCTAGCAACATATTACGCAATAACGCAACCATATATAACCCCATACACCACCTAGCAATAAACCAATATAGCATGAAATTAAAACATCACAAGGGTAGCCCAGAGAACACCCAAAATAGGGTTAACCAGTGTGTTCCCAAGCTTACTACCAGCGCTCAAAAATCCAACCACCAACACCCCCCAATGTTTTACCCTTTTCGCAATATCAAGTTATTATGCAATGCTAGGTTGATGTATAAACATGTATAGACTTCAAATTTAAGCTAGGGATCAAGTTTAAACTCAAATTTAGCTATTTAATCCAACATGCAACACATAAAATCAAACTACAACAAGCTATGTTTTATACAAGCTAATATTCAAGTAAATTGTTCTCTAAGGCCTATTTAGCAAGAATCAAGTGCATTATTAGCAAAATAAAGCATATATACACAAATATATAAAAAATGCTCTAACTTTAATGATGCGAACCAGCCGTCCACGTTCAATGAAACATTTTGGGCATTTTTAGAGCAAAGAATCAAGTCAAGATTCTGTTTTCAAGATTCAAGAAATTCAAGATTCTTCAAGAAGTTCAAGAAGCTTGGAAGATTTGGTCAAAATTTGATTTATTTGTAATTCTATCTTAGTTTTAATTTTAGTATTAATTTGAATTCTAGTTTATCAAGTGTTCATACTAGGGAGAAGTATTTCTTGGGCTGCAAGTTAGGTGTTCACACCAGAAATGAGCCTTTCTTGGACTGCAAGTTTACTTTCTTTTTAGTTACTATTTATATTACTATTCACGTGAATAGTTAATAGGAGTCTTTCTTGGGCTCCAAGTCTACTTCTTTGACCTAGTTACTATTCACATTTTTTCTACGTGGGCTAGGGTTTAGGAGTCCTATTCCAAGCAGGATACTTATTTGTAATAGCCTATATAAGGCTGTTTTTGTGATAATAAAGTTAGACAATTTTGATTCATAAAATTTATGAGATTATTCTCCTTTGAGTTCTTCAAGAAACTCTCGAACTTATCAAGATAATTCTTGTGGCATTCAACCTTTGACTTATCAAATAGGTTTCTCATCCTCGTTTGTGGCGTCCTCAGCTATACCAAGGTTTTAGCTTTGCTAAGCATAGGGTCGCGGTTCCATCCATTTTTGAAAGGTCTTGGGGTCGTTTGCCATCTTTGGTGTTGGGTCGCGTCGCATGTTGGCATGGTTCGTATAATTTAAACTTTGCGTTTAACAAATCCTCTCACCTTTTCTGGAAAATAAAGCTAGAATTAGGTACTAGGAGGCTAGATAATGCTAATACGAGCTCAAATTTGGTTAGATTGGACTTTGATCTTCCCCTTTTGCTTCAATTTTGCACAAAAAATCCCAAAATATACTATTCACTCGAGCTTGCTATGGCTCAGCTGAAGAAGGAGAAAAGAATAGCATTTTGGCATTTTATTTTATGATTTTAGCTTAAGTAATGGTCAATATTTGGTTAATGCAAGGTCAAATGAAAATAAAAGGTCCAAAAGACTAAGTTAGCCTTCTATTTTGCCTTAATTTCAATTTTAACACTCTAGTAAATGTCTAAGGTGATAAAAGACTAGCTTAGGCTTAATTTTAACTAGTATTTACAAGTTTACCCTTATGTGGTCAAAAAAGACGAAAATTCAACATTTAGTAATTCAAATGGATTTTAAATGCACATTTAACTCAATAAACCTAAGTAAATCATATAATTTCAAATATTAGGTACTAAATTAAATAAACATATAATTTTTGCATATAAAAGTCAAATAAACACATAATTTGCACATAAAAGTCAAACTCGGGTCTTACAGGCTATAGACACAACATATAAAGTTGGAAACACCTTTCCAAATGTTTGGACATCCTATGAGACCTGGGTTCCATAAGCTTATGCAGTAGCTCCATTATAGTCGTAACACAAAAGCATCACAACTTAACAGTAGGAACCAACAATAGCTCGTATGATTACCTTAATTCAAACTTCTTTTGCAACTTCACATATTACAAAAGACACGAGATGTATAATGTAATATACAATTCATTCAGAAACTTTCTAACTTACTATGCTCCTATTACAAATAGACATTCTATTATCAATTTCAGATTGAAAATCTGAACTTGTAAATCCGTCACTACGAAGTTTATTAGCTCCATGAACCAAAATATATCTTCTGTGCTTCCCAAGTACTTTTGAATATATTTTAATACTATGAACAACTTCAAATCTATTGTGGTGAACCTTTGAGGCCAAGTCTAATACGCTGGAATTGTTTGTTGGACTCCAGATTCTTAGTCTTAAGAATAAGGTGGATCATAGTTTGGTTAACTTCTTAAGGCATGCATCGAGATTGAAAATCCGATTTCACCATTCTACAAATAAGGCCATACGTAGTGTTCCAACACTTTTGAAAGAATCCTGCTAAAAAGCCATTTGGCCCTAGCACCTTTGAGGCATTAATTTGAAAAAAGGCCTTTTTAAATTCCCCATTTTCAATCGGTTATCTCAAAGTCGCTTGAAATAAGTGATGAATCAGTGGAAACTCAACTTTTGAGAAAGTAATAGGAGCCACATCAATATTAGTATGAATATTCTAAAAGTAATTAAAAGCCAGATTTTGCAGATCCCCCAAATAATACACCCAGTTATTGTGACGCCCGAGCCCTCTATCATACTTGCATTAACTGTTGCATAACTTTTTGTGCATTTACTTACTTTAGGATTAGTTACTATTCATCATTATTTTTGACTGTTTATTTTCTCTGAATTAGCATTTTTTCTATGTTATATGATCTATTTGAAGAATGAGAAAAATAAGATTTTGAGCAATGCATGTTGGGAGAGAGTGTTTAGAAAATGGTTTTTGATTCGAGTGAATAGTGAAAAATATTGTATAACAAAGAATTGGGTTAGTTAGCTTTTAATTGGAATTTTGGCTTAGTTTTGACCAAGTTTTATAAGCAATTGACCCAACATAACCATATACATATAGCATACACACATAATATAATGCATATACATGCATAGGCTTTAAAACAAATTGGAAAATTCCTTCCTTGTCCCCATTGTTGGCCGACGGCAAGAACAAGGGAAAAGACAGAATTTTGCACTTCAAGCTTTGTATTTTTGGCTCTTCCAAGCTAGATTCAAGTGGTTTCAAGTGTTCTTAAGGCTTCTACTAGCATCTATACACCTTTGGTGAGGGATTTTTGCATGTTTTTGCATTTTAAAGTTTATGTCCAAGTTTCAGATTTTCTTGATTTGTTAATATAAGCTTATATAATGCTCAAATCTTGTATAATAAGGTGTTTACATATTATGGAGGACTTGTTTGTGTAGTTAAATGGCTTCTTTATTGGCTTATTGCAAATGTTCCATAGTTGAAAATGATGAATAGTGCCAATTCTAGGGTTTTGCTAAAATGTGATTATAAGATTGATTATATGCTATCTATAGGTGCTTTAGGTGCTAATGAACATAGATTAAAGGTTAGGTGTGATTGGTTTAACCGGAACTTGACTAAATTTGCATAATTGCCTAAAATTAGAAAGGGGCTTTATACGCAATTGAACATTAGGGATAGCCTATATTAGGCGTGGTAGTTCTTAGTGTGCCTTTATGTCACCAAATTGGGGGTTAGTTTAGGTACTTGTAGTTCAAATGTACCTCGGGGCCTTTGGGGCTTTTGAGCTTAACATGATTAAAAATGAGTTTCCCTAGCATCAAGTGGTATCATAAATTATCATTAGAAGTGTAGGATATCTAGCTTGTGAATTGTCTAATGTATGTTTCAGTTGGAACCTAATTTGTGCAAGTAGTCAAAGGGGGAAAAGTGTTAAAGTTGTTTTTAGTGCTAGTATTGGCTTTGAAACTTTCTTATCATGTTATTTTAATGTTTATTGAGTTGCCTATATATTGAAAATCATGTATGAGGGCAACCTACTTTGTTGACCCTAAATTATGTGTTTATTGGTTTATATTATTATATTGTTTTATCATTGCTATCTGTGGTATCATATCGATGGTTGCGCAACCTTATCGTCATACGGATGTGATGAGCCTCTCTGGGTAGCATCGGGCTTGCTAGAGTTGGTTGCTCTAGCTCCGTAGCTATTCCCTCATTCACTTGGTCCAGAGATTGCTAGGGGATGTTGAGTCCTAGGTTTGGGTACATTCGAAGTACCCATTGGTGTTTGGGATACTGGCATATCGAGATCGTGGTTCGTGGATCGTGGTTCATGGTTCGTGAATCGAGAAATAGAGTGATAAGGGTTATCGATCGTATCCTTTTTAAATGTGAAGTATTTTATTGCTTAATTGTTCTTTTATTTGTGTAGTTAATATTTCTTGTAATTATCTGTTGCATTGCACGAAAAGATTTTTGAAAACGCCCCCGATTAATTGTATCCCATCCCTCACTGAACGATTGTGGTTGCTCATACCTCGTTTTAACATGTTTCAGGAGGTACTGAGGTAGACCCCCAGCTTTTAGCTATTAAGGAGGGAGAGGAGGTTTAGTTAGAACAGTTGCCTTGAGTGCTGTGTTGCTTATCTTGATGAGGTTGAAGTGCTTGTTTGCTAGCTCTGTGAAGAATATGTTGATGATGTGATTATGATCTATCTTGAGATTGATGGGTCTTATGTATATTTGTGTTGCTTTGGATGAATGTATATTAAAGTTAGAAGTCTTGTATGATGTTAGTAGTTTAGTTGGGTTGTAATAACTTATAGACTTTTCTTTATTGTTAATGTTGCATGCTTGTGTGGCTTGTTGGAGGTTGATAGTTGGTTGAATCAATTTATAAGAAAGTTAAATTGATAATATTAGAGTGGTATGATAAGTGGTTCTAAAAGATAAAATTTCAATGGTTTGGACTTTGCATGCTTGTATGTCTATATTGTCTTGGTTTAAGGCTCGGATGGCCTTAGTGTTGGGAAGTTGTGTGGTTGGAGCTTGGAGTATGTTGTGAAGGTTGTATTGTATGGTTTGTGGTTTATCTTCTGTTTGTAGGTAACCATTTAGTCCACGGTACAGAGGAGACTATGTCCGTTTGTCGGGTCCGGACTTACCTTTTTAGCGTGGGG
This sequence comes from Ehretia macrophylla, assembly GCA_037974665.1. Lineage (NCBI taxonomy): Eukaryota > Viridiplantae > Streptophyta > Magnoliopsida > Boraginales > Ehretiaceae > Ehretia > Ehretia macrophylla. The sequence continues at coordinate 73,327,240 of CM075773.1, forward strand.
CTGGGTCGGGGCGTGACAGTTATCCTCTTCATCTTTAAGACCATGAATTGTCTTTTTCCTTCGTCTAATAATAGTTGAAAGATGGTAGAACTTAGTGATCTTATCGCTATAAAAGATACATTAACTTTATGACTTCTGAACACACAAAAGCTCTTCTTGAGCCAAGATATTTTTAAATTAGCACGTAATTTTTTTTCCAAACGCAGCAAGGAAGAATTATAACTGGTTTCAAGATCTCTCTAAATCCCTTTTAATCTGGCTAAAACTCTCCTCTTGTTGGCGTGAATATTCCCAAAAGATGATTTGTCCAGGCTTGAAGGTTAGTTGTAATATCATAAATAGCCTCCTTAAAAGTTTCACGAGTACATCAAGCTAATTCAAAAAGAAAAGGGCTAGAGGTACTCCTAGCTTGGTCTAGTCCATTAAGATCAACCAAAATAGGAAGGTGGTCAAAATAGATACGAGGAAGGTGATGGACACAAGTATTAGGATACAAAAGGTTCTATTCTATGCTTGCATAGGAACGATCAAAACACTCTATAATACATTGTCCATTCTCCCAAGAGTTAGACCAAATGTAACGAGGGCCCACAAATCCAAGGTCCAAGAATTTACAATCATTTCTCCATTTTCAAATTGGAGCATATTCTTAGTTCTTCCAACAATATCACCTGGATCTCTAATTGATTAAAATCCCCTATGATCAGCCGCGAGACTTGGAGGATTTTAGAAACTTCGCGAAAAGACTTCCAAAGACAATTTTGTAGCGAATAATGGGGGGCTAGCATTAGCTACTGAGATGAGCCACTTTAGAGAATCCGTCACAAAAACCATCACATTAAGAATTTGATTTTCTGCTAAAACCACACAATTATTATCCCAAAGAATCCAAATCCCAACTGAGTAACAATTAGTTTCAACTCTGTAAGAGCAAGGCATACACAAAGAATTAATAACCTTGTTAGCTAGTTCTCTACTTATTCTGGGCATCATCACCACTATAATCCACGGTTTGTGCCAATGTACTAAGTCAATCAACATCTGTCTAAAAGACTCATGAGCCATCCCATGAAAATTCTAGACAAGAATTTTCAATCCATCAATCATACCTCCTAACCTAGAAGGGTACTTAGGAAGGTTGTGCGACATAAAGAATTAAGGAATTAATGGTGAACTGAGCCATTAGCCAAGACTATCTACCCTTGGGGAGCATCATGACAACTTTCCACATTAAGATTGATCATCATGGTACTCACTAGATCACTCGAATCCATCATATATGCATTGGTATCATTCAGCGGACGACCATTAAGTTGTGTGGTAGACGACTTAGGCTCGTGATCCTTTACATAGAGATGATGTTATGCCCCTTGCTATACCTCTTGCTGCAGCACGTGCTATGAAGATTGATTGGCTTGTGTTTTGCCAAAATTATGTATTGACTGAATTTAATTATGGTATATGCATATATGTTTAGAAAACTGTGATTGACAGGTTTACCATATTTACAAGAGAGTTGAAAAGACAAATTGACATCTAATTAAAGGTGATTGAAGTTTCCTTATTCAAGAAAGGAAGGTTGCCTTATTCAAGAATTGCTTGGAAAAAAAAGTCATTCCATAAAACTCAAGGCCCAAGCACAGATTACCTTGTGGAGATTTCAGCAACTAATTCAGCATATATACAAAGCCTCACACGACTGGAAGGAGTGCGAGAGATTGAGCTGAAAAAGAAGATTTATTTGAGAATTTCGAGCGTCAGGTTTTGTTGTAGCAGATTGACGATGTACTGCAACAAAAGTTAGTAACATAGGAAATCTGATAGAGCATGTGTTGTTGCAGCAGACTGTGAAACAAACAGCCTATTTATACTTCCGCTATGCTTATTGTTTTAATCTTTCATAGGAAGAGTTTTTAGTTTGTTTATCTTGTTCATTCTTCGGGAGAAGAAGATGTAGTTATCGGGAGAGAACATCGCAAGTCGAGAGGAGCTCGCCAAACCGAGGTTCGTTAAGGAAGTTCGTCATCAAGGCGTCAAAGATCAACATGGAGTCTTTACTTGTATAAGTCCGTTGATATTGTAACTTATTGTTTATTAATTGAACATGTTTGTTGAACCAGGAGAGGTCCCATGGACGTCGCATGGTTGAACCACGTTAAATTTCGGTGTCCTTACTTTTTGCATGCGTCTATTTATTTTGTTTTAACTTCTATTACAACAAGCTAATAATTAGAAACTAACAGAGGATAAGTCTGAGAATTGTGGGTGCCAGCAATGGAATCTTGTTCATACTCTGCAACTGAATGATGGCTAGCAATCAAAGTGATGCCAAATGATTTCTTCTCTTCAAATGATAAGTCATGCACCACAATATACCTACAAGCTTGTCTTTCCACAGAACTGGTTTGGCTAGTCCTGCTTATCTTATTTGTATGCCTCTTCTCCACAGGTCGACTGCCTTGACCCTTCCTGCTGTTAATTTGCCCTGCCTCACGAAGTCCTGATATATTGACAAATATTTCCTCACGATTAGGCATAACAGTGTGATCAATATTTTTCCTACTAGCCCTGTGCCTTGAATTTCTAGCACCATTGCTTGAGTCTTTGCTTCAAGTAATGCCTGAACTATCCACAAAGTTAAAAGCTGCCTCCTCTTCATCTAGATTGCCAAGGACCGAAAACGAGAGCTGTGGTCATTAGTCTGCTTTGAGTTAACATTTGGCGATTTAGAGATAGATGTTTTGAAGATGTTCTGGCCATTAATAGTACCACATCTCCTTAGCGTCTGTGGGTTCATCGATTCATTGTTATCCTTTTTAAAAGTAGAAGGTCGTCGAGGACCTCTTTTCTGTACAAACATCCACCCACCAAACTCATCAGTAAGGTCCCAATTTTTAGTGCCGCTAGTACTTTCTCTAGAAGTGGGGTATTGCTCTGAACTATGGTTAGCAGGGGGATTATCTTTATGTTCCTTACTATTAGGGCAATTTTCTTTCCTGTGTCCATATAACCCATAGCCAAAACAGACCATATGAATTCCTTCATATTCCATCAGCTGCGTAGTGTGTCTCCTAGTAAACTTGGCTAGAAGAGGTTTGGTGCGATCAACTTGAATTGCAACTCTCGCAAATTGCCCTCTCTTCCCAGCTTCCGTTATCCTATCCACTTTAATAGTTTTCCGTACCATGTTTCCTATTCTGAAAAACAATTTTTCCTTATAGTACTTCATGGGCAATGCTGGGAATCAAACCCAAACCACCACGGTAGTAATCGAGGCAGAGGCTAAATAGAATTTTGGTTCCCATTTACGCACTGTGAAGTAGTGATCAGCCAGTAACCATGGACCACCAGTGATGACATGATTGTAGGTCCAAACAAGAGGCAAATCGAACCATAAAATAGTAGTCAGATCTTCAGATGTGGGTTCCTCGCCCACTTTAGCTTTCTTTCCGACTCTAGTTTGGTCTTCTCGTTCATGGTTCTTCCTAACTCCAGAAGGAGCTGGTATAGGGCTATGGAAGGGTTGTATCACCTCTATACGGTGGAATACTAGAAAGATAGGCTATGAGCGGTTGAGAAAAGGGTAAAATGGCTAGTTAACGTGTCAAAGGGCCAAGATTGGCAGGGTCTGGGGTGGGGACGCAGCCACCTAGGGTTTCGGGAGGACAACGTTAGCTTGAGCGAGAAGTCAACGTGATCAACATACAAATATTATTCAATTTATGATTAAAAATATTGTAGAAATTAATTGCATTTCTATTTACCAATTCTAAAAGAGACTAATTGCTTTAGAACTTGAGATGTATGTACTAACTTTATGACTTCAAAAGTGTTATATTAAGCTAAGCTAAATAGTAAACTGGAAAAAGATAACAAGAAAGATTAATTACAATATATCATGTAGGTAAAAATACATGCGTCTTACATAGATTAAGAACATATTTTGTAAAGAGAAAAAAAAGATAAGATTTTACTTTATAGTTGAGTTGATTGATTGATAAAATCATTGTATTGTAACAAAAGTTATTGATATGCATGATTTTTTTTTGTTTAGCAATAAAATATTAATAAGCCTTAGAAAGCATACTAAATAACTGCACAGTTTCAATCATCAATATGTCTAGATATGAATTGAAATGTACTTTAAATTGTCTAAAGAAGAGAGAAAAGGGAATGGGAAGACAAGGAAGAACAGGTCTAAGTCTAGATATACTAAAGTTTAGAAAAATTTTCTTTCATGAACGTGATGATTTAAGCATAATAGGTATTGAGAATGTTTTTTTATATTTAATGAACTAACTAAAAATCTATATGTAGCTTTTATTTGGAATCTGCTTACTAAAATAATAAACATGGAGGATTGTTTTTCTATATGTTCTCAATATTGTTTTGTAAAGCATTTTCTTGAGTAAACTTTCCCAGAATTTGGAAGAAGCTTGAGCCATTAATCAAAAGAGATAGTGATTGATGTTTTATACATTATAACTTTTATAACAAAATTAAAGCTTTGAAATGATCCCTTGTAATTGGTAACACAAAGAGAAAAAAAATGGCGTATAGAGGAATGCAAGTCACTAATCATATCTATATTTGTTTCAAAGTGAAAAATTACAGTATCCATACTTTCTGCAATGTATGCATTGAAACAAATTAAAAACGATACTACAAAGAACAGACAAAAATAAGGATCTTCGATAACTATTATAATAGCAAAAGGTTAATTCATTTATTTATCACAAACTTATGTAAATTTTTGAAATAAAGACAAAGAGTAATCTCAACAAAAATATAATTTCAGAGAAGATATGCTTTTTAATAGAGTAGAAAAAATGACGCTCAAGAACTGAATATATATATATATTTGAGTCAGAAAATGAAATTCCATACTCTTTCTTAACGAATTTTAACTAGTGCTTGTCGCGTTGAAGGTGTTGATGGTGTTGCCAAAGTTGGTTTAACCTGATCCTCAAGGCTTTTAATTATTAATCTAACCTCAGCTAAATCCTACTGCCCTCCATGCTGCAATATCAAAGGGCCTTTTTGGGTTTCCGCAATTGCTTCTTTTGGCATTGGCACCTCATGATTATCGTCTAAACTTCTTGAAATCTCAATGCCTTTTATATTGGCCTGGTCATCTACAGCACCTTCCTTTCGCGACATTGGTATCTCAAGACTCTTTCTTGCCTCTGCTGCTGTTGTGGCCCTTGGAATTGGTAAGTCTGGATTCTTGTTTAACACCCTTCTTGGGGGTGATGCCGGTAACCTTTGGACGAAGTTTTTCATTGGGAAGTCCTCAGCGTCAGTTGAATCATCATCCTCAAAATTAAGAGCGTAACTGAGCGGATCATAGCTAAAATCTGCAGAAACGTAGCGACGATGTCGAACCATACGAGACATGAAACTTCTACGTTTTCCTTTGATCTCTGGTGGAGACCTTCTTGGGCTGGTCGTTAAAGATGATGATGGTAGCTCAAATGAATCAAATCGGTGTTGACCACTGAAACAACACGAGAGGCTCATAGAAGACTTCTTGCGCCTAGTCCTCAAAACCGCCGTTGTCTCTTTCTCATCCTCCATTATTCCAAGGACAAGGAAATTGCAATGAAGATTGCTGCTTCGCTAAAAAGGAAAAGGAAATTGTTGCTTTATGGAGATAGAAATACAAAAATAGAATTTTGAGAGAGCGAGAGAGAAAGAAAATAATGGAAAAGGTGAGGGTGGTAAATGAACGGGTTGATTGCGCGTACATTATTTGTTTACTTTTTTTTTTTTTCGGTCATTCATTATGTGTTTATTGGAGAAGCGAGAAAAGCGCAAGATTACTTGCATGTAGATTATGTATTTTCGACCTCTTTAGAACTTAATTTTTTTCCTTTGCTTTTTCTTTCATTTTATCTTCTTTTTCTTCTCGTCATTTTTTTTCTTTTATTGATACTGATTTTTTCCCTTCCTTCCTTCTTCTTTTAGCACATATTACAAATAAAAATAGCACATTCGACGTTTTGAAGGTTTATATAAACAAAATTATAAGTGGAATACTAAGAAAAAAAACTAAGATGACCAATGTTACTACTATTGCAACGCAAACATTCTAAATAAATGAAAAAACATTAAAGTTATCATACGTATTCCAACAAAAATGATAAAACTATGTGTCATCCAACGTCACATAGACAACATAAAACATCCCAAAAGGATCTCAAAAACAAAATAAAAGCTGATGAAGGGGGAGAATAGATGTCTGCCCGAGCTCAGTGTTTTGACCTCAAGTTACCAGACCTGCAAAACAAGAGAAGGAATTGCGGGGCGGCGGCCCTTGTTTCCTCTCGAGTGTGAGAGTGATTAGTATGACCAACCTAAACGGTAGATAGTTGAGGGTAATAAATGCACGAGTTACCTGATAATGAAAAATGAGTGGACTATTTATACTAATTTTGATTTCGGGCAGTAATTAATGCTTAGCCCTACCCGGTACTGTTCATACCTGCCTGACATTGTTTGCCTTTATGTCACATCAGATGTGACAACTATGCCAAGAAAACAAAGCGAGGTCGGGCACGGAGCTCGCAACACAACCCCAGGTTGGGAAGGCCTTACTGGGCTTGGATTTACACCCCCATCATTCCTCCCTCCCCGAAGTCTAGAACTTAGAAGGGGTTCTAGAGAAGTAGAGTACTCACTCGAGCCGGGCATGACCGACCTGGGTAGGATAACAACCTCGTCATCCTGCCTTTAGCTGAGATACTGACACATCACCACTTTGACACGACGGTTGGTATTCCCGAGCCGGTTACGACTTTTGCCTATAAATAGGACTTGGCTACTTCATAATTCACTTTTATCTTTTTGCAATCGAGAGCAAGGAACCCATGGTAATACCGTTAAGCTCGGAGTACTCAGCTTGGAGAACTAGGAGTCTTAAGCTAGGTTTGATTAGCTCAAACACTTTCAGCCCTCTTAGGCGTTAGGTACGTCATCAATTCCTTCTTTTGAGTTCTTTTTCTCTTAATATCTATACCTACACATGAGAAGGTCAAATTCTGAGGATAACCAAGCCATGGAGGCTATGTCCTATGGCGGAGAAGAAGAGAACCCTTCCAGCTCGGGGACCCTAGATCAACAAGATCAGCCAGAGGAAAGCTCAAGTACTTCAACCCCTCAAGACGAGAGGTCAAGGCTAGTTTCACCTTGGGAAAATAGTAATGATGAGTGCCAGATCCTCGAGGTCAGATAGACTCAGGGTGAGGCCGAGGTGGACCACATGGCCGAATTCATCGATGTAGAAAAAGGGGTCGACAATAGATTGCCTTGAACAGGTTAAATGGGCTGAAGATAGCGGTGGAGAATATGGGTACCTTGTTTCAAAAGATAGTCCATGTCAAACCGATAGCGGTTGAGCCTTATCCGAGCTCAAAAATTAGAACGAGTGGAGAAGCTCCTACCTCATCGGGTCGGGGCAAGTAGATATTTGCCTGTTGCTAGAGGGAGTGTCATTCCACCATCGCTACCGCAAACAAACGGGTGAGTGAGTGGGTTCGTATCCGGCAACTCCTCTGCATCCAAAGTAAATGTTCAAGCCTGAGCTCGTTGTACCAACACTGCATCTGCCGCTCTAGTCTGCCCCGTCTACTTTGATGTCTGCCCCTAAGGATTGTTATATTTAGGGCAATCTTTGACTCTGTGTTGCTCACTTCTGCAACCCGTGCACTTACCTGATTTTCTCCAGCAATTCTCATTTGTTTGTCCCCCACGTTGGTAGAAGCTGCATTGTTGGTTTTTCCTTGCAGCAGTGCCTCCTGTAGAAGCTCTATATGTGGAAGTAGCTGTACTACCCTGCTGAGACCTAGTTGTAACAGGTTTAGTCTAGCTCTGTGGCTAGCTCTGTGTAGGTCTGACCTGTGATTGTGACTGAATCAACCCCTGATAACTCTGTGTTTGGAACTGTCGCTACTGTTAAATCTGAACCAGACTGGCTGACTGAGTTTGACGAGGTGCCCACTGTCTATGAGAAACTGCCTACCTCTTATTATGCTGGCTAAAACTAGCAATCAACTCGGCCTTATGCTTCTCAAACCTTGAAGCCGCCTGCACTGCCTCTGAAAATGTGGCATATACACTACAAGAAAACAGCCTTGAGGCTACCAAAAATGGTGACGAAAAAAGTTTGGTAGCCATTTGCAACGAATGGCGACGAAAGGGCGACAAAATAAAATATTTCGTCACCGTTTGGTGGCTAAAATGTGCGAAAAAAATATGTTAATGGGAAAATTATAAATGGTCGCCATTTGGTAGCCAAATGGTGACGAAATAGCGACAAACAAAGATAATTTTTGATTAATTAGTTTTTGGTCGCCATTAGGTCGCCAAATGGCGACCACATGGCCACCGTTATCATTAATTTTTGTTCGTATCTTAATTACCAAAAATAAATTATAAAAAATAATTATAAAATAGAAAAAATATAAATATGGTATCCATTTGGTCGCTATTTAGCGACCAAATGGCGACCAAAAAACATAAAAATTTATAGAAGTAAAAATTATAAAAAAATAAATTGAGAAAAAAAAGTTAAATAAATAAACTAAATAAGGGTCGCCCTTAGGTCGCAAAAGGGCGACCCATACGCGACAAATATCATTTAATTTTTTAAAAAGAAATTACAAAAAAAGTAAAAAAGTTATAAAATAAAAGAATTAATTATATCAACTAAATTCTATATTTTGAATGATAGTTCGTAGCCCCGTGGTGGCCATTGGCCACCAAATGGAGACAAAACGTAAAAGTTTGGTCGCCCTTTGGTCACTAATGGCCACGAAGGGGCTCCGAAGTATCTATGTTCATAAAATGTTAGGTAGATTTAAAATATAAAAATTAATAATAACAAATACATTAGAAATTTGTTCAAAATCTATTTCGTTTTGATTGAAAATATATTATAAGGTTTAGAAGAGCTATTTAAAACAAAATAAGTGATTATATGAAATAAATTCCATCTTTTGCATAATAGTTTGTAGCCCCGTGGTGGCCATTGGCCACCAAATGGCGACGAAAAGTAAAATTTTGGTCGCTCTTTGGTCGCCAATGGCTACGAAGGGGCGACGAAATGTTCATGTTCATAGAAGTTAGATTGATTTAAAACATAAGAATTAATAATAACAAGTATATTACAAGTTTGTACTAGATCTATTTTCTTTTAATTAAAAATATATTTTATGGTTTATTTAATGGTATGAGATTGCACATATTTAAAATATAAGAGCACGAAAATAAATTGATGATTAATACTTCTATATTCTAATTAACAAAAAGTAGTGTTGCTGAAATACAAAGTGAAAAACAATGAAGATTTTATGCATTGTCATTAGTTTTTCGTATACCAATCAAAAATTTAACTTTGCACTAGTATCAATGAATTAACGTAAATTGAAGATTGACTATAATAAGAAATGATATTTAGTTTAGAAGAGTCATTTAAAACAAAAGAAGTGATTATATGAAATAAATTCCATCTTTTGCATAATAGTTCGTAGCCTCGTGGTGGCCATTGGCTACCAAATGGCGACGAAAAGTAAAATTTTGGTCGCCCTTTGGTCGCCAATGGCTACGAAGGGGCGACGAAATGTCCATGTTCATAGAAGTTAGATTGATTTAAAACATAAGAATTAATAATAACAAGTACATTACAAGTTTGTACTAGATCTATTTTCTTTTGATTGAAAATATATTTTATAGTTTATTTAATCGTATGAGGTTGCACTTATTTAAGATATAAGGGCACAAAAATAAATTGATGATTAATACTTCTATATTCTAATTAACAAAAATAGTGTTGCTGAAATACAAAGTGAGAAACAATGAAGATTTTATGCATTGTCATTAGTTTATCGTATACCAATCAAAAATTTAACTTCGCACTAGTATCAATGAATTAGCGTAAATTGAAGATTGACTATAATAAAAGATGATATTTAGTTTAGAAGAGCCATTTAAAACAAAAGAAGTGATTATATGAAATAAATTCTATCTTTTGCATAATAGTTCGTAGCCTCGTGGTGGCCATTGGCTACCAAATGGCGACAAAAAAGTAAAATTTTGGTCGCCCTTTGGTCGCCAATGGCTACGAAGGGGCGACGAAATGTCCATGTTCATAGAAGTTAGATTGATTTAAAACATAAGAATTAATAATAACAAGTACATTACAAGTTTGTGCTAGATCTATTTTTTTTTTATTGCAAATATATTTTATGGTTTATTTAATGGTATGAGGTTGCACATATTTAAGATATAAGGGCACAAAAATAAATTGATGATTAATACTTCTATATTCTAATTAACAAAAATAGTATTTTTGAAATACAAAGTGAAAAACAATGAAAATTTTATGCATTGTCATTAGTTTTTCGTATACCAATCAAAAATTTAACTTCGCACTAGTATCAATGAATTAACGTAAATTGAAGATTGACTATAATAAAGATGATATTTAGTTTAGAAGAGCCATTTAAAACAAAAGAAGTGATTATATGAAATAAATTCCATCTTTTGCATAATAGTTCGTAGCCTCGTGGTGGCCATTGGCTACCAAATGGCGAAGAAAAGTAAAATTTTGGTCGCCCTTTGGTCGCCAATGGCTACGAAGGGGCGACGAAATGTCCATGTTCATAGAAGTTAGATTGATTTAAAACATAGGAATTAATAATAACAAGTACATTACAAGTTTGTGCTAGATCTATTTTCTTTTAATTAAAAATATATTTTATGGTTTATTTAATGGTATGAGGTTGCACATATTTAAGATATAAGGGCACGAAAATAAATTGATGATTAATACTTCTATATTCTAATTAACAAAAATAGTGTTGCTGAAATACAAAGTGAAAAACAATGAAGATTTTATACATTGTCATTAGTTTTTCGTATACTAATCAAAAATTTAACTTCGCACTAGTATCAATGAATTAACATAAATTGAAGATTGACTATAATAAAAGATGATATTTAGTTTAGAAGAGCCATTTAAAACAAAAGAAGTGATTATATGAAATAAATTCCATCTTTTGCATAATAGTTCGTAGCCTCGTGGTGGCCATTGGCCGCCAAATGGCGACGAAAAGTAAATTTTGGTCGCCCTTTGGTCGCCAATGGCTACGAAGGGGCGACGAAATATCCATGTTCATAGAAGTTAGATTGATTTCAAGCATAAGAATTAATAATAACAAGTACATTACAAGTTTGTACTAGATCTATTTTCTTTTGATTGAAAATATATTTTATGGTTTATTTAATGGTATGAGGTTGCACATATTTAATGGTATGAAGATTTTATGCATTGTCATTAGTTTTTCGTATACTAATCAAATTCTAACTTCGCACTAGTATCAATGAATTAGCGTAAATTGAAGATTGACTATAATAAAAGATGATATTTAGCTTAGAAGAGCTATTTAAAACAAAAGAAGTGATTATATGAAATAAATTTCATCTTTTGAATAATAGTTCATAGTCCGGTGGTGGCCATTGGCCACCAATAGTGACGAAAAGTAAATTTTGGTCGCCCTTTGGTCGCCAATGGCTACGAAGGGGCGACGAAATGTCCATGTTCATAGAAGTTAGATTGATTTAAAACATAAGAATTAATAATAACAAGTACATTGCAAGTTTGTACTAGATCTATTTTCTTTTGATTAAAAATATATTTTATGGTTTATTTAATGGTATGAGGTTGCACATATTTAAGATATAAGAGCACAAAAATAAATTGATGATTAATACTTCTATATTCTAATTAACAAAAAGTAGTTTTGCTGAAATACAAAGTGAAAAACAATGAAGATTTTATGCATTGTCATTAGTTTTTCGTATACCAATCAAATTCTAACTTCGCACTAGTATCAATGAATTAGTGTAAATTTAAGATTGACTATAATAAAAGATGATATTTAGTTTAGAAGAGCCATTTAAAACAAAAGAAGTGATTATATAAAATAAATTTCATCTTTTGCATAATAGTTCGTAGCCTCGTGGTGGCCATTGGCTACCAAATAGCGACGAAAAGTAAAATTTTGGTCGCCCTTTGATCGCCAATAGCTATGAAGGTGCGAAGAAATTAGAAACATATAAATTAAAAATAAAAAATTATAAAAAAAAAATTAGGGTTTTTGGGCGACCAAAGTGCTCATCGCCCTTTGGTCACGGGAACCACTTAAATTAGAGGGAGCGCTACTACCCTCTAATTTAAGAGGGTGACCAAAGGGCTTGGTGGCCCTTTGGTCGCCCCCTTTTACTAAAAACAGGGGGTAGAACGTTGCCCCCTAGTTTTAGTAAGACTTAGATTTTTTTTTCTTTTAAAAACCCCACCCCATCCCACCCTATCCCACCCCTCACCCCACCCTACCCTACCCCATCCCACCACCCTACCCGACCCCTCAAAGGTATGTATTATTTTTTACTTTGTTTATTACATTATGAATATAGTATGTATGTATATGTATATCTATATATATATATATGTGTGTGTGTGTGTGTGTACCTATTTGCACACACACACACACATATATATATATATATATATATGTATGTATATATATAGCTTAAACTAGATATATGTATAGCTTAAACTTTATACATATAGGTATATGCATTCTTTTTTCTGTTTTTTTTTTTATTTTCGTTTTTGCCTTTTTTTTATATGTAGATTATATTTTTTATATAGATTCTATATAAATATGTATAATATATTTATGCTTTTTGTTTTTTTCTTTTTTTTTTAATTTTCGTTTTTCCCTTTTTTCTATTTTTTTTTATTTTCGCTTTTCCCTTTTTTTATATATAAATCCTATATATATATATATATATATATATATATATATATAAATATATATATATATATATATATGTGTGTGTGTGTGTGTGTGTGTGTGTGTGTGTGTGTGTGTGTGTGTGTGTGTGTGTGCTTTTAGCTTTTTTTTTACTGTTATTTTTTTATTTTCATTTTTTCATATTTTTTTAAATATACATTTTACCTTTTTTCTGTTTTATTTTATTTTATTTTATTTTATTGTAGATTTTTTTTTGTGTTTTTATTAATGTTGGTTCTTTGAAATATTTTTTTTGTTGGTTTTGGGTTTATTTTGTGTGATAGACCAGACTATTACAGCTCAAGTTAGTCTTCTAATTCACTATCTTTTATATTCGTGTTGAGATATTATATTTGAAATAATGTTGTAGGTGAGATATTGTTATGGTGTTTGTTGAGATAATAATTGCGTATATAATTGATTATTTATGATGTTTGTTGAGATATTTAGCTAAAATTTAAGTTGATTCTTGAGTTATTTCTTGTATATGAAGTGTATATGCGTACTTGTATCAATATTACATAGCATAATGACCTTACAACGCAAAATGGTAGAAATGTTTGTGGTGTTTGTGAGCTGAATTTTCCAGTGCCGACAGTGGGTTTGCCGACGCTGGTTGGGCTGATTTTGGGGGCTATTTAGGCTACCCTCGGGGTGGTTTAGGTGCATTTTTTTTTGCTGGGTCAGCAAGAATGGATTTTATAAAAGATGAATAGAGATTACAGGGAATATACAAGCCCGTAGGCAATCAAACATGCGTGAATAAATCACCGCATGAAACAGAAGGTAAAAACAACAAATTGCACACAGGCAATAATAAAATAAAGCAAAGTTGCACGCAGGCAATACTTTAGGAAAGTAATCCAAATCAATAGATGCAATGATTTCTTCCTCAGGAGATGGAAACATAAATAATCTGAGAAAAAGATTATGTAAGGAAGATATCCATTGAAGCACGCGCCACAAAGTGGCGATTGAAAGATGAGTCCCTGAAACCACTTCCAACTTTTGTCTTTGTCAGTACTTCTTCTTTAATGTTGGAAAGGATTTCTTCTTCAGTAGCAGCAATATTCTCGAAAAGTCTGTTGTTCCTTTCTCTCCAAATATGGTAAATAGAAGCACAGAAGAGAAACCGGAACATGTATTCCCTGATGTTTCCTTTACCTACAAAAGATTGATGAAGCATTATAATATCAGAAAAGGAATACATATTAGCATCAATATAAAGTAATTGCAAACCTCCATTCCAGATTCTTTTTGTGAAGCAGCATTCAAAGAATAAGTGATCCCGGGTTTCTGGGCCTTGATGACAGAAAATGCAATGAGCATGGGAGATAGTGCCCCAACAAAGAAGGCGGTAGCGAGTAGGAAGGCGATCCAGGCAAGCAAGCCAAGCAATGAAACTGTGACGGGGAATGTTGCGAGTGAACCAAGTAATGGAAGACCAATTAACATAAGGACCTCTATCTCTGATAAAGTCCCATGCTTTACGAAATGAGAAGGAGCTACCAGTTGTAAGCTTCCAAGTAAACGTATCAGGACAATCAGGATTGATAGTGGGAAGATAGGTGGAAGGGTCAAGACTAGCAATATCAGGAGGGTGAAAAGGCCAGTTCCAATTATTATTGATAAACACATCTGAAACTTTTGCATTCCAAGAAGGGTAGAACACATCAATCCCAAATAAATCGGAGAGGACTCCACGGGGATGCCAGTTATCATGCCAAAAGAAAGTGTTGTTGCCATTACCAATTTTGTGAGAAATAAGCTCTTTTACAACTGGTCTCAACTGAAGAAGTTTTCTCCAAGTCCAGCTGGTGTCAGCGGGAATATTCATAGTCCAAATGCATTTGTCTTTGATGTGATTGTTCCAAACCCAACGACTCCAGATAGTGCCTCTCATAGAGTACATCATCCAAAACAACTTCATAAAAGCAGCACGATTGACTTCATCAAGGGATCTAAGACCGAGACCACCTTCATTGAAAGGCTTGCAGATCTTGTTCCAAGCAACTTTAGGGCCAGTACCTCTCCAGAGGAAAGCAGCAAATTTTCTCTCAATCTCAACAAGAATGCTTTTAGGGATAAGAATAACCGAAGCCCAAAAGAGGTGCAAGTGGTTGAGAACAGACTTGATGAGTTGAAGCCTTCCAGCAAAAGTGAGCCAGTTATGGGTCCAATGATTAATTCTATTCGAGATTTTATCAAGCAAATTTTGACAATCTTGCTTTCTCAGCATGCCAGAGATAAGAAGGACCCCTAGATAACGGACAGGGAGTTTGCCTTCTTTGAATCCCAAAAGACCAATAATGGATTGCCTAAGAGCAAATGAACCTCCTCCAAAAAAAACTTCACTCTTGTCCGGATTAAACTGGAGACCAGAAAGACGATGAAAGGTGTTGAGAGTGTTGATAAAGTCTTGAATTGTAGCGGGCTCAGCTTTATAGAAAATGAGGAGATCATCAGAAAAGCAGAGATGGTTGAGCTTCATCATTGAGCAACGAGGGTGAAAGCCAAAGTTGCTTTTCAAGGTCAAGATATTAAGCATGCATGTAAGAACCTCTATGGCGATGACAAAAAGATATGGAAAGATAGGGTCCCCTTGTCTGACACCATTTGTACCGTAAAAATACCCCTCAAGACTGCCATTGATTGAGACAGAGAACTGAGGAGAAGAAATACAAGCACTGATCCAGCTGATGAAGACATTGGGAAAACCAAAGGCTTGCAAAGTCAGAAGAACAAAATCCCAACGGAGCGAGTCAAAAGCCTTTAAAAGGTCAACCTTGAGAGCACATCTAGGAGTTGGATTCTTCCTGTTATAGCCCCTCACAATATCTTGAGTAATCAGAATATTCTCCGAAATGAGTCTCTTTTCAACAAATGCAAATTGGTTCCCGGAGATGATAAGAGGCAGGCAGCGTTTGATACGATTGGTCAAAATCTTAGTGATGCACTTGTAGATGGTGTTGCAGCATGAAATGGGCCTGAAATCCTTAACCATACAAGGGTTTGCAACTTTAGGAACCAGAGCAATAAATGTAGAGTTGACTTCTTTAAGGAGAGAGGAAGATTGAAAGAAAGACTGAACATCAGAAATGACGTCTCCTCCGACAATGGTCCAAGCAGTTTTATAAAAGTGGGACGTGAAGCCATCTGGTCTCGGGCTTTTACTTCCATTTAAACTAAACATAGTAGCTTTGATTTCATTAGCAGTAACTGGCAATGAAAGATCAGTGGCAAACTCAGAGGGGATGGTTTTCTGCACAATGGACTTGATGTCATCCAGGCTGAAACGTTCCCTGTGCACATCAGATGAGCCAAGTGAGTTAGTGAAAAAATTAAGAATTTCATTTTTTACCTCATCATCCCTGGTGAGAACATTTCCATTGTCGTCCACAAGTCTAGAAATGGTGTTCCTGGCAAACCGGCTTTTGATAGCTTTGTGGAAGAACGCGGTATTTGAATCCCCATCCTTAATCCATTGAATTCTAGATTTTTGGAGAAGAATTGAATCAAATGAATTTGAGAGGGATTCAAGTTCTAGGCCAAGAGCATTTCCCTGAATAATATCATCTATGGTTGCTGTACCTGAAAGCATTGCCTGTTGGAAGAAAGCAAGTTTTTCTCTGACAGAGAAAATTTGATCAGCAAGATTAGAGAAATACAACTGGTTAAAACTTTTAAGCGCTAACTTGAGCTTTTTCTGTTTCAGAACAAGTCTAAACATGGGGGAACTGATAATGGGGCAGTCCCAAACCTCCTGAACAGTATCAAGGAATTTATCATGACCAGTCCAAGCATTAAAAAACTTAAAGGGTTTGGGTTTGGGGAGAACAGGAATAGAGGTGTAAAGGACCAGGGGGGCATGATCAGAGGGACCGAGGTTCTCAATATGGATAGTAGAGTGATCAAACATGTCAAACCAAAGCTGATTAACAAGGACCCTATCAAGTTTAGAGGCTTTAAAATTATCCCCCGAGCTTTTGTTGCTCCAAGTGAAGAAAGAGCCTGAACTAGGGTGGTCATAAAGAGAAGCTGATGAAAGACAATTTATGAAATCAACAAGGGAAGAAGACTGGGAGCAATTTTCAGTTCTGTCTTCAACTTCAAGAATCTCATTAAAATCACCTAAAACACACCAGGGGAGTGAATGAGCATTCCAATGAGATATTCTAGACCAAAGACTCCTTCTTTCGGAAACAGTATTCCTTCCATAAACAAAGGTAGCCAAGAAAGACGAATCATCAATAAGGGAGTGAACCTGGCAGTGGATGGCTTGATCCATGGAGTCAAGTTTAATGAGATGAGCCCTGCGTAAATTCCAAAAAATCCAAATACGACCAGAGTGACAGGAATCATGGTTATGAATGAAACCAAATTGTTGAAAACGATTACCAATGACTGAGTTAGCTTTAAAACTTTTAACTTTGGTTTCAAGAATGCCAAAAACATCAATAGAGTGTTTATTTACAAAATGTAAAACTTCTTTCTGTTTGAAGGGTTTATGGAAACCCCTTATGTTCCAAGAGCAAAAATCATAAAAAATGGGAAGGGGTAGCAAGAATGCCCGGAGGGACTCCTGTAGAGGGCAAAGGAGTCTTACCATCCACCAGAGATTTAATAGCTAATGAGAGATCACTAGGAGTTGAGGTATTCAAGGGATCTTCAATGATCTTATCACCACCCACATTTTGGAGAGGGTTGAATTTATTCATGCTTGGGTTGGGAGGGGAGAAAGGTTTAGGAGGTAAGCGAGAAGTTGAGGGGAGGGAAGAGGGGGTGATAAAGCTTGGGGTAGGGAGAAGCCCTTTTTTGGGGATGGGCCGCAGGTATTGGAAGGGGTACAAAGGTACTGCCAATGGTTGAGGTTGAAATTAGGTTCTCACCAGTTTTCGGATTCATAGGGATAATATTTTCTTTCGGGAGATCGTTTCTGACTTGAGTTTCAGATTCAGGTATCGTAGCTTGGTACCTCCTAGGAGCATACTGATTACCCTTTCGGGAGACAGATTTCCATTCATCATTCTTTCGTTGCTGCTTTTTCGGACCATCAGCCACATGGTCTTTGACAGGTTGCTTAGGACAGTTGTTATTGTTGTGACCAACAACATTACATTGGGTACATCTTGAAGGTTTCCAATTGTATTCAATATCAATCTTCACACGTTGGCCGTACCTATTATAAGCCCAGGTATGATCTGGTAGGTCTTTGCTGATATCCATTTCGATGCAAACTCTAGCATACCCGAGGTGAGCTCTAGCCTCAGTCTTAGCGTCCATTTGCAGAGGAAACCCAATGGTGCTGCCAATATAACTGAAGCCTTGTTGCGACCAAAGGTCAAGTGGGACATTTTTAAATTTCAACTTAATGGGAACTTTTTCACAGGTTAGATTGACCAGCTGAGTATCTGGAGACCATCGTCGGAGAAGGAGAGAGCGATGATTTACGTGCCATAGTTCCTGCAAGATAGACTTAATGACATTTTCATTTTCAAAATGAAAGACAAATAGATCATTGTCAGTTCGTTTGACATCAATGTTGCCAAACTTCTTCCATTGAATGGACAGGAATTTCTCGATCAGAAAGAAATGAGGAGGCCTATCAATGAACTGGCCGATGAAGCAGCAATTCCAGTAATGATAATTTTCTTCATAGACATCAATAGGCAGGGCAGCAATTTTCATTCCAAGTTCCTCACAATTTTCACATTCCTCAAAGCTAAGTTTAAGGTTATTCTTGAGGTTACCAACAAAAACGCTCTTCCAGTTTGAGATAACATTTGTACCAACAGCATGCTTGTATGATAGCAGGCCACTGTTGGAGCTAGGGTCCATAGCATTCTGATCATGAATCAAAGGAGCATTAATTTTTTTGCCAGGTGCACGTAGAGGAGGAAAGTTCGTGTCCGGAGGGAGAGGTTGGGAAAATGAAGTGTTTGTGAATTATGAATGCAAGGGATAGGGATGGAGGGAACTGGAATGAGTGTGATGAGGTAGAGTGGCGACATTAGGGTCCAGATTATTCGAATTTTGGCCAGTTTGGCCAGGAATATACGAATAATTTGGCAAAGTGTCCACATGCACATTGAGGCTTGAACCGAATGAATGTTATGACAAAACGTTTGAACCATGCGTGACATGTGCAGTGGTAGTAGGAGCATTCACGGTATTGGCAATAGGAATAGAATTCGTTGGTTAATTGATAGGTGGTTATTTGGGTGTTGTTTGATTGAGTAATTGCGGATTGTGTTGCTAAAAAGTTGAAGTATTGTTAAAGAAAGTTAGTTTAAGTGTTGTTTTACATTCTTTTGTGTTGTGTTGTTAGAGCTTGAGTTGGAATCAAGTAGGGTCGGAATTGGTTAATATATGGACATATATGCTTGAGGTTAGGTAACTTACTTCGTTACCTAATCAATGTGTTTTAAGTGATTTTTATATGTGGAATTACTAAGTGTTGCATTATTTAAAGTGTTGAAGTGTTATTGTTGAAGTATCGAGGGGCATCCTCTTTGAGTCGTGGAAACTCACCCTCATTTACTAACATTAATTTCAGGTGAGCCAGAGTTGGGATTCATGGCTCAAGAGGCTGAGGTCGAGAGCCATTTGATGTCATGCATTATGTGAATAAGTCTTATGCTCAAGAGCCCCATCTTTGTTAGTGCTTGCTTGGATATTTCCTATGTTATCTTTGTGTTTATGGTTATAATGTATGAAAGACTTGCACTTATGTAATATGTAATGTTGTAGCTTTACTTTAAGTTAGTAGTTTATAGTCTTTTTGTTGAATGATCAAAGTAAGCATGACTTGAGGAGCAGCAACTGGCGCACTCGAAATTGCTGAGCATCGTGACGCAATTGCAGGATAACATGACCCGGATGCGAGACAAGCGCCCATCCCCTGATCTAGACCAACACGATAATTAGTAGGTTTTAATTTGTTTAAAAAAAAATTCTAAACCTAATATTATGTACTTTATTTTAAAGATCTTTTAAATATTTAAATATGCATATATTAAATTAATTTTGGTTTTGTAAATATTAAATTTAATTTTTATTTTTTTAAAAAATTATTGTGTGGTGATGAAATGGCGACAAAAACTTAGCTACCACATGGCGACTATTATTGGCTACCACATGGAGATGAAAATTAATGAATAAAAAAAAATAATTAAAAAATTTGGCTACCTAGTGGCGACGATAAAATAGCCACCATATGGCCACCAAAATGGGCTAAAAATTTTGGCTACCAAATGGCGACCAACGTAAATAATTAATAAAAAAAATTAAAATTTTTGGCTATCTAATAGTGACGAAAGTATGGCTACCACATGGCCACCAAATTGTTGCTACAAAAATTGGCTACCACATGGCCACCAAATTAAATAATTAACAAAAAAATATTAAAAATAATTTGCGACCTAATGGCGACAAAAAATGGCCACCATGGGGCGACCATACATAATTAATTGATACAAAAATTAACGAATTAATTAATAAAATTGCTAATTATAAAAATTAACTAATAATTTATTTTTCTAAATATTGCGACCAAGGGGCTACAAAATGTAAAAAAATTATATATATATATATATATATATATTTCTAATTTGGCCACCAAAATGCGACCAAATGATAAAATGGCGACAAGAGTTTTCTCAACACTCGGTTTTTGGTCGCCTTTTGGTCGCCCAATGGGTGTAGGCGACGAAAGGGCGACGAGAAACCTTTGTTGCCCCAGACCAATTTTCTTGTAGTGAATGTCCTCTTTCAGTCCCCGAATGAACCTCTGAATTCTGCGTCTCTCGAGTCAAACCAACTCTGGCAGATAATGGGACAATCGATCAAATGCAGCCTCGTACTGGGCGAAAGTCATACTACCTTGTTTTAGATTAACAAATTCATCCTCCCGTCTCTCCCGAGTCACCTCGGAGATGTATTTTTCCCCAAATTCACTCATAAAATTAGCCCAGGTACGCTGTATGGCCTCATCCGCCCATCTCTCCTGTACAGTTCACCACTCTTCAGTATCAGCCTCTAAAAGAAATATGGCAATGTGAATCCGCCTATCATCATTATATTCAAGTACATTAAAGATTTTATCAACTTTATTGAACCATCTCTCAACTATTTCATCATCTGGTTCACCCAAGAAGCTCGTTGTTCCATGTTTCAGAACTTTCTCAAGTTGATTATTACCCCCTGTAGCACCAGTGCCCTCGACCCTGTCTCTGCCACGGCTAAGATTAGCTGCAGGCTAAGCCTCCGTCTGACGCTGTTTATCTATGAACTGAGTAATCTTGTCAATTGTTGTTGCCATAGTAGCTATCACTTGTTCATTAGTTGGCTGTGGACCCAAACCTGGTTGTTCAGCATCTTGTACCCTAGTTCGTCTATGGGGTCCCATTGTAGAAACTAGAATGCAAAAGTATTACAACAAGCATATATATAGTCCACAGATAAATTACATAAGAAGAAGCTCAAATAAGTTAACATGAAGTCATACAAAGTCATATAAAACACTTTATTCATAAAGTTTCACATAAGTCACTTAACATTCTTTTCATTCCAAACTTTTCACATTTATACAATAACTCATAAAAAAAACATTTCATATTCTCATATTCATGCTAGCATGTTCTTTACCTAATCAATCTTTCACTTATTCAATCAAAGAAACACTTATTCACACAATTAATCTTTCACATAATAGACCTCTACCCTACAGATCA
Organism: Ehretia macrophylla; assembly: GCA_037974665.1. Classification (NCBI taxonomy): domain Eukaryota; kingdom Viridiplantae; phylum Streptophyta; class Magnoliopsida; order Boraginales; family Ehretiaceae; genus Ehretia; species Ehretia macrophylla. The sequence goes on from CM075773.1 coordinate 73,348,829, forward strand.
AGAAGCCTATCTCGGCTCATGCACTCTATAAGCTCTGATACCTCCTAAATGTAACGCCCCAACCCAACCCCACGCTAAAAGGTTAAGTCTGCACCTGACAAATGGACAGAATCTCCTCTGTACCGTGGACAATCTGGTTACCTGCAAACATAAGATAAAGCCACAAACATAAATCCATAACCTTCTCCAACTCTAACTTCATCAATTCCTAGCTTCAAGGCCATCCGAGCCTTAAGCAAGACAAGACATTACCACACACAAACATGCAAGATTAAGCCATTAAGATCCAATCATTCTAGTCTACTTATCTTACCACTCTAACATTATCATATAAACATTCTTACAATTTAAAGCTAATCAACCAACCAACTTCGTTATCACACAAACATGCAACAAAATAGTAAGCAGAGTTATAAGTTATTACATGCCGCTGCTACACAACCATACTACATCATTCTATCTTTTACAAACCTTCAACTACACAAATATACATAAGACATAGGCTCAAAATCGAACATAATACAATACAAGTAAGTCTTTACATAATCCAACTAGCAAACACTCCAACCTCAAGCAATAAGCACACAGTAATCAAGGCAACTCCTCCAACTGCACCTCCTCCTCACCCTCTACGACTAAGAGTTGGGGATCAATCTCCGTACTTCTTGAAACATGTTTAGCGAGGTATGAGTAACCATAATTGCTCAGTGAGGGATATAGTCTACCGGGACGTGCTCGTGCAATGCAATAGTTAAATACAAATAAAGCAGTTAAGTAACTAAAGTACGAACAAACAAAATTAACCACACATTAAAAAGGATACGATCTTTGACCCTTATCACTCTGACCCTCGAACCACGATCCACGATCCATGATATGCCAGCATCCCAAACACCAATGGGTACTCCAGATGTACCAAATCCTACGACCCAACACCCCCTGGCATACTCCATACCAGACAAGCGAGAGACTAGGGTACGGGACTAGGGCAACCAACACTGGTAAGCCTGACACCGCCCAGCGAGGCCCGTCACACCTATCCCGAACACTGAGGTTGCATAACCATCGAGCAATACCACGAAACACAACAATATAACAATATAATGATAAAAGCTACTAAACACATAAAAGAGGGACAACAAAGTAGGTTGCCCTTAAACATGGAATTCAATATATAAACAACTCAATAAACATACAAATGGCATGATAGGGTAGTTTTTAAATCATTACTATCAATAAACTCCATTTTGGCACATTTCCCATTTGTCAACTAACTCAATGTAGGCTTCTATCGAATCACAAAGCACCATCTACCCAAACCAAGTATCCTACATCCCAAAGGACACTAAAACACACCCATTAAAGCTTTGAAAACCCATTTTTAACACAGAAGCTCGGGAAGGCCTCGAGGGTGCATTGAACTATAGCTACCCAATCCGCCCCGCAATTCAACGTAACAAAAGCACCAAAAGTATTTCCATGCCTAGTAGAACCCCAAATTAACTTCAAAATGTGCCCAGATTCACTTTACAATTGAAACCCCCTTTCTAAATTTGGCTAATTTCACGTTTTAACTAAGTTTTGAGCAATTAAACTACACGGGGTCATTAGACTATCTTCATTAACATCTAAAGCACCTAATTGAAGCATTGAATCAATCTCTAAAGCACATTTTATCAAAACCCTAAAAATTATACTATTCATTGTCTTCCTCAATAGCATATACAATAAATTTCCATAACCAAGCTTTAAGACTTCACAAACAAGGTCTCTAGTACATGTAAACATCATATATCACCATCTTTAAACATTCAATAAGAAATTACTAACAAATCTAGGAATTCAAGAAGGTTGTCAACATTTTAAAGATGCAAGATATGTGCTAAAATCCCTCACCAAATGCAAGTATGAGCTAGGAATATGCTTGCAAACTCTTGAATCCACTAGAAAATGGCTTGGCTAAGCTTGAAATCAAGATTTGATGAAGCAAAATCTTTTCCTTTCTTCCTTGGCTGCTCTCGGGTTTGGGGGAGGGGACATGGAGGGTATTAAATGAAATGTTTTTGAGCTAAGTTTGCTTGTGTAGATATATTAAAATGTATATGTATTGTATAAACTATATAGTTATATTGTGTTGACTACAATTTTGAGTCAAAATAACTTGTGGGATCAATTAAATGAAAGCTCAAAGTAATAACTTCATTTAGTCTACTATTCACTCAAATCGTGAAACATTTTCTAAACGGGCTCTCCTAACGCGAATTACTCAAATGCTCACTTTTCTCTTTCCTCAAGTAAGTAATATAACTTAGGGAAATTATTAATTCAGAGCAAATAGAAAGTCAAAAATCAGGTTGAATAGTAACTATTGACAAAATAAATAAATGCACATAAAAATGCACAATTAGACATGAAACAATTAATTGTAAGAATGATAGATGTCCCGGGCGTCACAATATCTACTTCATAACCTTCACTGATGATTATTTTCGGTATAGCTATGTGTACTTGATGAAGTATAAATCTGAGGCATTTCAAAAATTCAAAGAATTTAAAGCTGAAGTAGAAAACCAAATGGGAAAGAGAATTAAAACTCTACGATCTGATCATGGAGGATAGTACTTGAGTACCGAATTTCTAGAATATCTCAAACAAGTCGGAATAACTTCACAGACCACTCCACATGCTATATCATAATTAAATGGAGTATCTAAACGTAGGAATCATACATTGATAGATATGGTACGATCCATGATCAGTTACACCGATCTTCTAATTTCATTGTGGGGTTACGCACTTCTTGCGGCTATTTACTTGTTGAATAGGGTTCCAACTAAGGTTGTTCCTACTACATCGTATGAGTTGTGGTTTGGTAGGAAACATTAGGATATGGGGCTATCTCGCTTATATAAAAAAACTTAAGATGGACAAGTTGGAAGGTAGATCTGACAATGGGAGATTTGTGGGATATCTTAAGAAGACTAAAGGATATTATTTCTATTTTCCCGATGATCAAAAAATTTTGATCAGTCGAGAAGCTATCTTTCTTGAAAAGAAATTCATTCAAGAAGGAGGCAGTGGGAGGAAAATAAGAATTGAAGAAGAGTCTTCTGAATCACAAACTGACCTGAACCATGATCCTAAACCAATTCAACAAAATTCAAAACCAGTCATCACACAAGGACCTCAAAGATCTAGTAGGATATCCCGTTCTCCAGAAAGATATGGTTATCTTCTTGAGGAAACACAAAGTTTGTTTGTAACAGGTGATAATGATCAAGTAGATGATCCTACTAGTTATGAGGAAGCAATACAAGATAGTGATTCCGAGAAGTGGAGGTAGGCTATGCAAGCAGAAATAGATTCCATATATTCAAACGACGTTTGGACCTTAGTTGACCTACCTAAAAGTATTGTACCTATAGGTTACAAATGGGTCTTCAAGAGGAAACTTGGAATTGATGGACATGTGGAGACATATAAGGCAAAGCTAGTTGTAAAATGTTAACGTAAAAAATAAGGCATTGATTATGTCGAAACTTTTTTGCCAGTCGTTATGGTTAAATCCATCGAATCATGCTCGCTATTGCCGTACACTATGATTATGAGATTTGGCAAATGGATCTTAAAATTGCATTCTTAAACAACTATCTTGAGGAAGATATCTATATGGAATAGCCGGAAGGTTTTAAATCCAATAATAATCAAGTATGTAAGCTTAAAAGATCAATATATGGTTTAAAGCAAGCCTCTCATTCTTGGAACATCAGATTTAATAATGAGATCAAGGAGAACCTTGATGTCCTCATCAGATTGGCTTCATTAGAAATGATGATGAACCTTGTGTATACAAGAAGATTAGTGGGAGCACGACCACTTTTTTGATTCTGTATGTAGATGACATTTTGATCATGGGAAATGATGTTGGACAGATGATGTCCACTAAAGTTTGGTTAGACAGCAAGTTCTCCATGAAAGACTTGGGAGAAGCTTCTTACATCTTAGGGATTTGTGTCTATAGAGATAGAACAAAAAAGTTGATTGGTTTGCCTCAAAGTTTTTACATAGACCAAATCTTGAAGAAATTTAAGATGGAGAATTCTAAGTAAGGACTACTACCTATCAGACATAGAATACATCTTTCAAAGAATATGTCTCCTAAATCTGAAGAAGAAAGGCAACGTATGAATCGTGTGCCTTATGCTTTGGCTGTTGGCAGTCTCATATATGTCATGTTATGTACACGGCCTGATATAGCATATGTTGTAAGTCTTGTGAGCAGATATCAGTCTTATCCAAGAGAGGAGCATTGGATAGCAATAAAGTATATCCTTAAGTACTTGCAAGGACTAAGGATCTTGCATTGATTTTTGGAGAAGGAGAACTCTTGGTAGATGGGTATACTGACTCAGATTTTCAATCTGATAGAGATGATAGAAAATCTACGTCTGGATTTGCAACACCCCGATCCCTCACGAGACTGGAACAACAATCCAAGTATATCCTTAAGTACTTGCAAGGACTAGGGAATCCCTGCACGCAAAAGAAATGGTCCACAACAACAAGATAACACTTATACAAGCATTTTCATTAGTTATTGAAACACTGGGTCATAGTTCTGATTATCATATCACTCTAATATTCTGTACTTATCTAACTTTGATATTAAGTCATTCAATCAACTTTAACCTAATCCCATTCATTTCTGATTCAATTAGCAGTCCCAGGACCTTTTTAGCAAAAATGGATTAAAGTATTCTAGTTAGGTTACGACTAACTAAAGCATTAACTACATTATTACATGCCGACATACTAGTTATCCTTCACTTGTTACATTCCTTCTAACAACCAAACATATACAAGGCACATAGGCCTCAAAAGAATACATAACTATCACAAATTTACATTGAAACAACCAACTAGAGCTAAAACATCTAATCAAGGAGACTTCCGAGCCTTCTACTTCTCAACCTCTGAGGGTACCGAACCTGTCTCACTTGAAATGGTTAGAAAGAGGGAATAAGCAAACATAGTTGCTCAATGAGGGAGGGGAATAAATATCCGAGGAGTTTTGAAAATGATTTCGTGCAATGCAATAACCAACAATAAAGTAAATTAATGACATGAAACTAAGATACAAATAAATGAGTTAACAACACATATCAAAGATAGGAAAGCAAACACGATAAGACAAGTACATAAAGTAACCACGACATACAATCAAAGGTAATTCTCCAAGGACTTAGGGCCCAAGCGAGAGTTACTTAATTAAAAGGATACAAAGTTGATCACGAGCACAAACCACGAGCCATGATCCACAAATAAGATGCAATAATTTCGATATCGATAAGTCGGCATCCCTAGCGAGAGAGGGAATAGCTACGAAGGATGAACAACCACTGGCAATGACCCAACTTTCCCAGGACGGCATCCCTAGCGAGAGAGAGAGAATAGCTACGGAGGATGAACAACCACTGGCAAGCCCATTGCCACCCAGTGGTGACCACCACATCCGAGCTGAATGGTTGCGCAACCACGATAACAATGACAAAAGTTGTGAGTTTTCACTCGATGATATCTATAATTCCAAGGAAAACCGATTCGATAGTCATACAAGACAAACATAGACAAGATAATTTACAAGAAATATAGGCAAGATAACAATATAAGCAAAATACAAGCATATTCTAATAAAGTAACTAAGCAACCCATTTTATGAAACTTCACCAAGTAGTTGAGCACACTATACAAATACATTTAAACATTTAACTAAACAATTAAGGGTCAATTAATAGCAACTAATCCAATTTCCTATAAACTAGCCCCTATAGTCGAAATACAAGCACATATTAAACAAAACCCAAGCAAACTACAACCCAACCATTCCATCTTTCTAAGGACATTTTATGAGCCCATTATAAACTAAGAAAACTCACTTTTAATTTCATCTATCATAAAAGTCCCAAAAGCCCCATAGACACTTTACACTACAACTACCCAAACCACCCCTCTAATCAATGCCATAAAAGCATTTTAGGCACTACCTAACACAATTAACACTAATCAAAGCATTTAAACACACCCGAACAACAAACCTATACATGATCCCTTTTGAATTCAATCCAATTTAACAAGTTTATTCAAGTTTAAACCATTCTAAGCACTAACCTAGGTTCAATAACACCCATGATACCATTAGATAGCAACTAATTAAGTTAACATCAACAATTAACAAAAAACCCTAGAAAAATACTATTCATTATCTTCTACAATCAACCTTTTACAATAAATCACAATCCAAGCTATTCAATCATATAAAACTAGTCTATATAGAATGTAGACACTATATTAAACCATAATCATGCTTTACATTACCAAATATCAACAAATCTAGAAATTGCAACATTTGATATAAACTTTAAAATTCTAGAAATTACAACATTTGCACGTGCGGAGGAAGCTTGTCCTAGCCAAGATCTTCTTTTGTGCATTTTTATGTTCTCCACGTGAGGTATATCGAGGATGTATTTTGTTTCTATCCATTTATATATATATGTATATAGTTTCATGTGTAGCTTAAATGTACAAGTTTATGGACTTATCCTCGAGAAACATGTAAATACAATTGTCTATCGTGCGAAGTTTTAAAAGTCTATAGCTTTTGTTGCGCATACACATGTTATTATTTGCACGTATCTCGAGACGATCCCATTGCGCTCCCCTTTCAGTAAATGTCAAGCTTGTGTATGCTATACTTGATTCAAGGTTGGAATTGTACTTAGATGATATTATAAGCATGTTAAGTGTTTGTTTTCGTGTTGTAGTTGTGTGTATATGAGTTGCAAAAAGGAAGAAAATGGTGTTAGAACATAAGTTTTTGTAAGTTGAACTTGCTTGGTTGAGAGTTGGCAGTTGAGGGAGCCAGTTGAGGGGCTCAACCGACTCACTCTTCTGACACTCTTTGGACAAGCCAGATGAAGGAACCAGGCCAGTCGCTCGCCCGACTCCCCTGTTTTATTTCATGATTTTGGCTCATTTGTGTTAGTCTAAAGTTAGGTTTTGATGTCTAACTACTAGCATGATGAAAGGAAGGTGTAAGCAAGTTGCAAGCCAACATACTATATCATGTCTCTACACATATATATGTTAGATTCAAGATCTTAAAGATACGCATGGATACATAGCTATGGCCGAAACTAGGCAAGCTATATTTCAAAAAATTTCTAGCATAGATCAACATGCATTCTTTCATATATGTTCATAAACTACTAACTAACATCATATATCAAATATATAATGAAAAAGCAAGGTCCTTAGGTATACCTTTCGTAGAGAACTTGGTTGATGGTGTGGCTTGAAGTTGGAACAATGGAGTCCTTCTAACTTGAAGGGTCTAGTTGGTCCACAAGCATCCAAAGTCCACCTTCTACTTGAAGACAAAAATGTGCTAGTATATCTTCAATGTATCAAGCTATGTGTATGTGGTGTGTTCACAAAATAGCAAAGCTTGACCTTTCAACTTGCCATGGCCGAAAATCACTAAGCTATGTGAAGAAGATGATCTTTTTCTCTCTCCTATAGCCTTGGTCGAAAATGTGTATGTATGTGTGTTAGAGAGCTTGTCATCTTTTTATCAAATAATATATAAACTATCTCAAAAAGTGTAGCCAATCACATTTGCTAACTTTTCTTGATAATGCATGCACATCGTAGGATTACAATCATTGCAATTAGATGGCAAGATGAATGTCTTCTCTCTTCTCTTCCATATGGCCGAAAATCGTAGTGGAAAAAGATAGAATGTTATCATCTTTTATATATTATTTAATCTCAATAATATAATATTGTCTTGCATGTATAAAGAACCAATCACCATTATTCTCTTTCTTGCTTGAATTAACCAAGCCATGCATGGCCTTGGATTGTAATGATTACAATCCAAGGGACAACTTTTTCTCTCTCATGATAATTGGCAAAAAAGTTCTATCATCAAAAGCAATGGACTAGATTCTTTTGTCTTTATTCAAAAGTCAATCTCATCCATCCAATTCAAATTCAAATGACTAGGATCGATGACATGGACTATCCTACATCTCACATGCCACATGTCAATGCCCTATCATTAATTTGCCTTTTTTATTTGATGACTAGGATGATGATGTGGCAATTCACAAATTACATCATCATTGCACATATACATATATAAACACCTTTATATATATATATATATATATATATATATATATATATATATTATTTTTTCCCATTCTAATCTCTATTAGAATAAATATATTGAAACTACTTTTCAATAATTACAGTTTGGCCCCAAAAGTTTTGTAATTATAATTTGACCCCAAAACTTTTTGAAATTATACTTTTGGCCCAAATACCAACATTGATGACTCTTAACACCTTAAAGCCACCAATCACATAATACAAGCTCCCGATGAACTTATTCATGATACTTATTAGTGTGTGACCTTCTAGATTTATAATCGCGTACCGATGAGGGAATTGATAAACCTCCTTATCTATTTCGAAAATGTCTCCGTCATTTACCGAAATACCCTCATGCTCATGATTGACACACTAGCAACGAACGTACCATGAGAATGTAAATGACAATGAAGACGACGTCTTTCATGAATCTATTTAGCCGTCGAGAATTAACGTGCAGTCCAATCCTTCTGTTAAAAGTGCCCCAATTGGGAAAAAGACTATGACATGGTTAAGCCCACATCCGATACAATGTACAAATCTGAATCGGTGAAACGAGAGATGACTACCATGAAAAAACTCATTTCCATCACTTCATACTCGCCTTGGCCAAGGACTTGCTCGTTTACCAACTGATCTCAAATATCATAGGACATTGCCTCACGTCGGAGGTTAACAGATCCTATGTTGGCAATTATTTATCGATTCATACTACAAGACTAAAATGCGAAAGGCCATAACCCACCTTATAGAAGATGGGTATTGTCCAGACGTAATATTTAGCCCTTGATATAATTGGCAACCGTAATTTCTCAAGTCTAAGGATTAATTTGTACAATTCCCAACTAAATAGTAAACTATTAACCTGAAATCATGCAGTTCACTATTTATTATCACATTCAATGATCCGTACACAGACGATCACTCATATGTTTATTAGTCCACATCATCATGTTGTTCTGGCATTTCGCACGCCATCCTTTATCATTAACATCACTATGTTAAATAAAGGTAATAACATATGATAACCCGTACTCGATTATTCTAGTCCCGGTTGAATAATCTGAAGGTCTATGAATCGATTCTTAATGCTTATCATATTGAAGAAAAAAATGCAAAATATCCTAAACCCTTTTAGAACATTTTTCTTCTTGGATAAGCATTAGGGACATATTCATATTGAAGCGGGGAATATGAATATCCTACAAATGACATAGTGCATAAAAAACATAAATATATTCTTATTAAACCCTAATAAGGTCATCTCAAACTATAGCATTAGGGCATATCCCCAACACATGATTCAATAAGTATTATGTAGGTTATTCGTGGCATTATAAGTATGTCTACAAATGTTATTCTTGCATTATATATGGAGTCATATTTCAATGAGAATCCCTCTATAAGTCTTGAACCTTCTTTGTGCTTGCAAGTCACCATTTCATGTTTAAATGCTTATACGACAGAGGCAACCTACTTTGTTGCCCTCCGTATGTGTTCTAAATGTTCTATATGTTTAAATGCTTATGTGACGGAGGCAATCTACTTTGTTGCCCTTCATATTGTATTTTACATGATTCAAATGTAAATGTGATCATATTGTATATACGACAAGGTTGCAACCTTTTTGGCATGGTAGCATTCGTTTTCTCTGGGTGGCATTAGACTTGCCAGGTATGGTCTCGACTACTATGGTCCAATTCCCTCTCTCGCTTGGGCCCTTATTCCTTGAAGAGTTGGGTCGTAGGGTTTGGGGTACATCCAGAGTACCCCTTCTTGGCGTGATATGGGGAAGATGTTGACAGATAATTCAAGGCCGACCATCTCCAGCAAATGCAAATGTAAACTCATTTTTCTATGTGTATGGTTACCTACTCTTGCTTGGGCCTTTGTTCCTTGGAGAGTTGGGTCGAATGTTCAAGATTATGTGTTACCTACAATGTGTAAAATTAATTCTCATATGTTATTTAAATGCTCGCTATTATGTGAAGTATATGACTTCTTGTGAACTTATGTGGATGACATGATTTTCATAAAATGTTTTCAATATGATAAAATGTTTGCGAAAACCCTTCCCGATTTCCCCTTCACTGAGTTAGGTGTATCTCACCCCTTTTTTTCATCATTACAGGTTGTTCGAGATTGAAGCTTAAGAGTAGACAAAAATGCAAGTGGAGTTTGTACTTAATAGTTGTATGTGAAGAAAATGTATATATAATATTAGTGATGAAGTTTGTATAATATGTATTATATGAATTGATGTAATAGTTATATGATATAAACAGGCCATTTCGGAATCGATGGATATAATGTAAATGCAATTTTGTAAACTTAGGTTTTAGTATTGAGATCATTTTACGTTGTTTGGTTTTTTTATCTACCTAATTCATTCTAGTTCACGAGAGATTTTAGAGTCCTAACTTGGTTTTAAGAAGGATCAGTTTGGGGATATTACTTTGGCTAGAATGTATTTGAGATGTTTTAATGGCTGGATGTATTATTTTATGGATAATAGTGCTCAGGCTAATGTAGTGTGCCTTAGCGGACTTAGGAGAAATGATCTTCTTAAGCTTGTGACATTACGATCCCAAGATTATAAGTTTGGCTATTATTCCTTTCTTTATGGTATTAGAGACTGCATTAGTAAAAAATTGGGGTTGTGACATATATCATCTTCCTTTAGATATTCCCCTGATCCGAGCATATCTGTTGTTGTGTGTTCCGAGCTGGAGAACTTCGGGGGTTAGTTGACACCCTTCTTTAAACCAAGCGTTCAAGTCCTCAATACCCCTAGGCTAGTGGCCGACCAGACAAAACAGTAGTTGTCATGCCAACCCTTGTTGGAAGATTTCCATTGCGTGAAGAGTACTTGGTTTGGTCGGGCACATAAGTGGAACCATCCCTGTAGCCCCGAATTTATGCTTGCACACGAAGAATTGTCTGAACAGGTTCAGTGTCGGGACAACATTCTTACGTCGATAGTGGATGTAAAACGCCTTCATAAATGCCCAACTACTAGGAGCCAACTGACTCGGACTGAGGCCAAAGTGGTCTAAGATATCGGTCATGTATGCAGGTAGAGGTAACCAGATGACGCTGAAAGCCAAATCGTAAATTGTGAAGTAGTCTTTCGGCAGGTAGCAAGCAAAGTCATGCCAACCTGGCACCTTGAGCTTGTAGTCCATTTATCACACCTGTTTGTGCACAAAATACTAATTTGAAACATGATACATTGTTGCATAAGATTGTGGTATACACATCTGTGGGTCCAAAGTTTGTTACTGAGTCTTTTTGTAAGACATGCAAGGATGGATAGGGTAGAACAGAGGCCGGAAATGATGCAACCACTAATTGCTCCGAATGCTCCAAGGAGGAATAGATTGCAGCAAAGAGTTGAAGATGTTGATGAGATCGATGAGGAAGGTTTAGATGAAGAGTTTGATAGAATTTCGGTGGGCAGCAATAGGCGACATGGTCGGGATAGAGATGCTAGGGATCGTGTTGATCGAGTTGATAGCAACTTAGGAAGCATCATGATGAAAATTCCTGCGTTTCAAGGAAGGAGTGATCCGGAAGCCTATCTTGAGTGGGAAAAGAAGATTGAGTTGGTGTTTGATTGCCACAACTATTTCGAGTTGAAAAAGGTAAAGCTTGTTGCCATTGAATTTACAGATTATGCTATTGTGTGGTGGGATAAATTGTGTCTCAATAGGAGGCGGAATGGAGAACATCCTATGGCAACTTGGGATGAGATGAAGAGAGTAATGAGGAGGCAATTTGTACCCAGTCATTATTACAGGGACTTATACCTCAAGCTGCAAGGTCTTCATCAAGATAATAAAAGTGTGGATGATTATTACAAAGAGATAGAGATGGCTATGATTAGAGCCAATGTAGAGGAAGATCGGGAGGCGACAATGGCTAGATAATAAAAGTGTAGATGATTATAATACCATTGAGTTGCATCATTATGTTGAGTTAGAAGATTTGGTGCATATGGCAATTAAGGTGGAGAAGCAATTGAAGAGGGGTGGTTCACGACCAAGGCCAGCCCCGCAATACTCAAGTGCGTCACCTTGGAGGTCGAGTTACCCAAGAAAGAAGGAGAGTTCGACTACTTCCAAGGTCAAGCCTGAGCCCAAAACATCCACCCATGCCACAACTTCTCAAGGTAAAATAGCCCCTCCTACAACTCGTTCTAGTGATATTAAATACTTTAAATGTCAGGGACGAGGGCACATAGCTAGCCAATGTCCAAACAAGAGGGCAATGGTAGTTTTGGAAAGTGGGGAGATTAAGTCTGAAGATGAAACGCAATCTGATGACATCCCATACTAGAGGACACCGAAGTAGGTGAAGAAGAGAAATTTGGGGCAGATTATGGAGAGATGCTTGGATTAGTGGTACGACGAGCTTTGAGCTTGCAAGCTAAAGAGGTATGTAGTGTTATTATTGATGGTGGTAGTTGTACTAACGTTGTTATTGCTTCAATGGTTGACAAGCTAGGGCTCACAACAATTAAGCATCCATGTCCATACAAGCTACAATGGTTGAACGATTATGGTGAGGTAAGGGTTACAAAACAGGTTGTGGTACCGTTTCGCATTGGAAAATATGAGGATGAAGTATTGTGCAATGTGGTACCTATGCATGCTGGACACCTTCTTTTGGGAAGGCCATGGCAATTTGATCGACGTGTGCAGCATGATAGCTTCACCAATAAGTACTGATTCATGTTCAATCAATGGACAATCACTCTAGTTCCAATGACACCAAAACAAGTTTATGAGGATTAAGTGAGGTTACACAAATTGAGTGATCAAAATAACTTGAGTGATCAAAAGAATCTGAGTGATCAAAAGAATTTGAGTGAGCAAAAGATGGAGAGTGGAAAGAAAAAGAGCAAGGCCGAATTTGGAAAGGTAGTGAGGAGAGAAAAGAATTCGGCCAAGGAGGTAAAAACATAGGGAAAACAAAGAAATTTTTATGCAAAAGCAAGTGAGGTTAAGAGAGCTTTGATTTCAAAAAGGCCAATGGTTGTACTTATGTACAAAGAGGCTCTTTTAAACACTGACCAACTTGACTCTGCATTGCCTAGTGTTGTTGTTTCTCTCTTGCAGGATTTTGAGGATGTGTTTTCTGAAGAGATACCACATGGTCTACCACCTCTTCAAGGGATTGAACATCAGATAGATTTCATACCTGGAGCCTCAATTCCAAATCGTCCAGCTTATAGGAGCAATCCAGAGGAGACAAAGGAGCTTCAAAGGCAAGTCGAAGAGTTGATGGAGAAAGGGTACGTAAGAGAAAGCATGAGTCCTTGTGCAGCTCCTGTAATTTTAGTGCCTAAGAAGGATAGGACATGGAGGATGTGTATTGATTGCAGAGCCATCAATAACATAACAGTAAAGTATAGACATCTTATTCCTCGCTTAGATGATATGTTAGATGAATTGCATGGTTCTTGTGTGTTTTCTAAGATTGATAGTAAAAGTGGATACCATCAGATAAGAATGAAAGAAGGAGATTAATGGAAAACAGCATTTAAAACTAAATATGGATTGTATGAATGGTTAGTCATACCTTTTGGATTAACTAATGCACCTAGTACTTTCATGCGCTTAATGAATCATGTTTTGCGTGCTTTCATTGGTAAATTTGTTGTTGTTTATTTTGATGATATTCTGGCTTATAGCAAGAGTTTGCATGAACATGTTTCACATTTAAATTCAGTTTTGGATGTGCTTAGAAAGGAGAAGTTGTATGCTAACCTCAAAAAGTGTACTTTTTGCACGGATAAGCTTGTTTTCCTAGGTTTTGTTGTTAGTACTAAAGGTATTAAGGTTGATGAAGAGAAGATCAAAGCCATCCAAGAGTGGCCAACCCCCTTAAGTGTAGGTGATGTTAGAAGTTTCCATAGACTTGCTGGCTTTAATACGAGGTTCATGAAAGATTTTAGCACCATCGCAGCACCACTCAATGAAGTTATCAAGAAAAACGTTGGGTTCAAATGGGGTAAAGATCAAGCGAAGGCGTTTCAGCTTATTAAATACAAACTTACTCATGCTCCTTTACTTGTTTTACCTAATTTCACTAAAACGTTTGAAATTGAATGTGATGCTTCAGGTGTAGGTATAGGAGCTGTTCTTATGCAGGAAGAAAGACCCCTTGCATACTTTAGCGAGAAGCTTAGTGGCGCTACACTTAACTACCCAACCTATGACAAAGAGTTGTATGCTTTGGTTTGAGCTTTGGAGACATGGCAGCACTACCTGTGGCCAAAGGAGTTTGTAATTCGTACAGATCATGAATCCTTGAAGCAGTTAAAGGGTCAACACAAGCTAAATAAGAGACATGCTTGGTGGGTTGAGTTCATTGAGACTTTTCCATATGTCATTTGCTATAAACAAGGTAAGAAAAACGTGGTTGCAGATGCATTGTCAAGAAGGTATGCCTTAATCTCTACTCTTGATGCTAAATTTTTGGGTTTTGAGCATATTAAGGACCTATGTCAAGATGACCACGACTTTAATGAAGTTTATAGGGCTAGTGAGAAATATGCAGAAGGTAAGTTCTATAGGCATGAAGGGTTTTTGTTTAGAGAAAATAAGTTGTGTGTGCCTAACTGTTCTTTAAGAGACTTGTTAGTTAGGGAATCTCATTGTGGTGGTTTAATGGGACACTTTGGGGTTACTAAGACTTTAGCTATTTTGCAAGAGCACTTTTATTGGCCACACATGAAACGGGATGTTGAGAGAACTTGTGGAAGATGTGTTACTTGTAGGCAAGCTAATTCTAGGGTTCAGCCACATGGATTGTACACACCACTACCTATTCCTAGTTCACCTTGGATTGATATTTCAATGGATTTTGTTTTGGGTTTACCTAAGAGTAGGCGTGGAAGGGATTCAATTTTTGTTGTTGTGGATAGATTTTCTAAGATGGCTCATTTTATCCCTTGTCATAAGACTGACGATGCTTCTAATGTTGCAAATTTGTTCTTAAGTTAGTTTTGGAAGACTTTGCGAGGCAAGCTAGGGACAAAACTTTTGTTTTCTACAACTTGTCATCCTCAAACTGATGGTCAAACAGGAGTAGTTAATAGGACTTTATCTTCATTATTGAGGGCTATCATAAGTAAGAACATTAAGACTTGGGAAGATTGTTTACCACATGTTGAGTTTGCTTATAATCGTACATTTCATTCTGCTACTAAGTTTTCACCTTTTGAAATTATTTATGGTTTTAATCCTTTAACTCCTTCGGATTTATCACATTTACCTGTGTCTGAGCAAGTGAACTTAGATGGTAAGAAGAAGGCAAAATTTGTGAAACAACTCCATGAGCGAGCACGCCTCAACATAGAGAGAAGAACTGAGCAATATATCAAGCAAGCTAACAAGGGACGTCACAAACTAGTCTTTGAGCCTGGAGATTAGGTGCTGGTACACATGAGGAAAGAAAGATTTCCAGCACAACGACGTTCTAAGTTGCTACCTAGAGGAGATGGTCCTTTTCAAGTTCTCGAGCGGATCAATGACAATGCCTACAGACTTGATTTTCCAGGTGAGTACAGTGTTAGTGCTACTTTCAATGTTACTGATTTAAGTCCTTTTGATGTAGGTGACGATTTGAGGGCAAATCCTTCTCAAGAGGAGGGGAATGATGAGGACATCAAGGCTGCTAGGAATGTTCCAGATTTAATGCAAGTACCAGTTGGTTCAGTGACAAGAGCTCCCGCTAAAAGGTTCAAGGAAGAGCTGAATAATTTG
This sequence comes from Ehretia macrophylla, assembly GCA_037974665.1. NCBI lineage: Eukaryota > Viridiplantae > Streptophyta > Magnoliopsida > Boraginales > Ehretiaceae > Ehretia > Ehretia macrophylla. Next base: position 73,364,818 of record CM075773.1, read on the forward strand.
GTTGAGAAAGTTCTACAACAAGAGGAAAGCGTGTTGGCTAGTAGAGATGAAGAAAGGCTGGTGTTACTCCTCCAAGTAGATCCACAAGAAAGCCAACTAGGCATCCACATTCATTGAACCTTTTGGGTGAATTTTCCAGCAAAGACTCAAGTCAAGATTCTATTTTCAAGATTCTTCAAGAAATTTCAAGAAGATTCGAAGATTTAGTCAATATTTGATTTCTTTGTAATTTTATCCTACTTTTAATTTCAGTTTTAGTTTAATTCCCTATGGATAAATTTAGGTGTTCACACTAGGACAAAGACTTTCTTGGGCTGCAAGATTAGGTGTTCACCCTAGAAAGGAGCTTTTCTTGGGCTGGAAGTTTGCTTCCTTTTTAGTTACTATTCATGCTACTATTCACATTAATTGTTAATAGGAGTATTTTCTTGATCTCCAAGTTTGTTTCCTTTGACCTAGTTACTATTCACATTTTTCTATTTTAGCTAGGGTTTAGGAGTCTTTTCTAATTAGGAAACTTATTTGTTCTTTGCCTATATAAGGCTGATTTACAAGAAATAAAAGCAAGACAATTTTGATATTAAATCTATGAGATTATTCTCCTTAAGTTCTCAAGAACTTTTTCGAACTTATCAAGATAATTGTTGTGGCATTCAACCTTGACTTATCAAACAGGTTTCCCATCCTCGTGTGTGGCGTCTTCTTCAATTATACCAAGGTTCTTTCTTTGCTAAGCAACGGGTTGCGGTTTCCATCATTCTTGAAAAGATCTTGGGTTTGTTTTACCAATCTTGGTGTTGGGTCTTGGCACATGTTGACCAGGTTCGTATCAACACCTCACCACCAACCACAACTTGAACAACAAATAACACATTCAACCACTTCATAAACCATCCATACAACATTCCAACAACAAGACGTATGCCTCCGTCTCATCAACATACATCAAGCTACACTATACATAAGCAAAATAGATAATAAAGCTAGTCTAGCAACCTATTCATATTCCAAAAGAAAGACTACTAAACTAACATTATACAATCAACTAACTGTTAAGGTAAGTGATACATTACAAACTTAAAAGCTTTATACAATATTATGAGGACATCAAGGCTGCTAAGAATGTTCCAGATTCAATGCAAGTGCCAGTTGGTCCAGTGACAAGAGCTCGCGCTAAAAGGTTCAAGGAAGAGCTGAATAATTTGGTTGATAAAGTTCTACAACAAGAGGAAAGTGTGTTGGCTAGTAGAGATGAAGAAAGGCTGGTGTTACTCCTCCAAGTAGATCCACAAGAAAGCCAATTAGGCGTCCACATTCATTGAACCTTTTGGATGAATTTTCCAGCAAAGATTCAAGTCAAGATTCTATTTTCAAGATTCAAGAACTTCAAGATTCTTCAAGAAGTTTCAAGAAGATTTGAAGATTTAGTCAAGATTTGATTTCTTTGTAATTTTATCCTAGTTTTAGTTTTCAGTTTTAGTTTAATTTCCTATAGACAAATTTAGGTGTTCACACTAAGAGAGAGACTTTCTTGGGCTGCAAGATTAGGTGTTCACACTAGAAAGGAGCTTTTCTTGGGCTGCAAGTTTGCTTCCTTTTTAGTTACTATTCACGTCACTATTCACGTGAATAGTTAATAGGAGTCTTTTCTTGGTCTCCAAGTTTGTTTCCTTTGACCTAGTTACTATTCACGTTTTTCCTACTTGGGCTAGGGTTTAGGAGTCCTTTTCCAAGCAGGATACTTATTTGTTATTGCCTATATAAGGCACTTTTTGTGATAATAAAGTTAGACAATTCTGAAATTAAATTGTGAGATTATTCTCCTTGAGTTCTCCAAGAGACTCTTTCGAACTTATCAAGGGATTCCTTGTGGCGTTCAACCTTGACTTATCAAGCGGTTTTCCATCCCCGTTTGTGGCGTCTTCACCATACCAAGGTTCTTGCTTTGCTAAGCAACGGGTCGCGGTTTCCATCGTATTCACTATACCAAGGTTCTTGTCTTTCTAGGCAAAGGGTCGCGGTTCCATCCATTCTTGAAAGATCTTGGTTTTGTTTTACCAATCTTGGTGTTGGGTCTCGGCACATGTTGACCAGGTTCGTATCAGTTGGTAATCAGAGCTTAGGTTTATCAGGTTTGCCTATCCTTTTCTTGTTTTTCTTGGTTAATTCCTTGAGTCTAGGTCTAGGTTTTAATTCCTTTCTTCGTTCTTGATTGTGTCATGCTTCCAATTCGTTTTCTTGGTTGTGTCTTAATTCCGTTCTTGTTCTTTTAATTTCGTGTCTTGAGTCTTGTTCTCCGTTTCTTGAGTCTTGTCTTCAATTTTGTTTTCTTGCTGTCAATTTTGTTTCTTGTTTAGCTTTCAATTGGCCAAACCCTAGAATCTTGAATTAGGGTTTCTTGTGCTTCTAAATTTGAATTCTTGTGACTTGCTCATTGTGTTTCGTTTCTGGAAAAAAAAAAAAAAAAAAAAAAAAGAAAAGAAAGGTCAAGAAAAAAATCAAAAAAAAAAAAAAAAAAAATTTCGGAGCTGAAAAAAAAAAAAAAAAAAAGCAAAACAGTGAACAGTAAAAAAAACTTTTTTTTTTGGTTGAATTAGCCTTCGTGGCCAAGCTTTTCTGAAGGGAAACGACGTTCTGAGCATAACCCACAGCTTAGCTGTGGGCACCACCCTCTTAGGGCCAAATTCCAACGTTTGCTATGAGTTTTGGGCATTTTTGTGTTTTAGAATAGGGTTTTTGCAACTTTCCTTATTTCCCTAGGTTTCCTTCTTTGAGTTTTATTCAAGTTTCTTTCTCTAACCTTGTTTCCAGAGTCTTAGAGGTCTAAAAAAAAAAAAAATCATCAAATTTCGAAAAAAAAAAAGTAATACGCTGCTTTAGTGCCTATCTTGGTACTCTTGATTAGTTCTAGGGAACTTGAAGGAGAATACGAGAGGAAAAAGGCAGAGTGCGTGAGATTAATAGAGGGTAAAAGCCAAATTGAGTTGAGTGAAACACGTGAGGGAGTGAAAATTAATCATGTCTCAAAATCAAGCAGACAACATTAATGAAGGTGTTCAACAACCCATTGGACAGAACTTACAGATGCAGGCATTGATGGGAGAGATGAGACAAATGATGAGGGCTGAATTGGAGCAGATTCATGAGAGGTTGGATAGGGTAGAACAGAGGCCGGAAAGGGTGCAACCACTAGTTGCTCCGAATGTACCCAGGAGGAACAGAATGCGGCAAAGAGTGGAAGATGTTGAAGATGTTGATGAGATCGATGAGGAAGGTTTAGATGAAGAGTTTGACAGAATTTCGATGGACAGCAATAGGCGACATGGTCGGGATAGAGATGCTAGGGATCGTGTTGATAACAACTTAGGAAGCATCAAGATGAAGATTCCTGCGTTTCAAGGAAGGAGTGATCCGGAAGCCTATCTTGAGTGGGAAAAGAAGATTGAGTTGGTGTTTGATTGCCACAACTATTCTGAGTTGAAAAAGGTAAAGCTTGCTGCAATTGAATTTACTGATTATGCTATTGTGTGGTGGGATCAATTGTGTCTCAATAGGAGGCGGAATGGAGAACATCCTGTGGCAACTTGGGATGAGATGAAGAGAGTGATGAGGAGGCGATTTGTACCCAGTCATTACTACAGGGACTTATACCTCAAGCTGCAAGGACTTCATCAAGGTAATAAAAGTGTGGATGATTATTACAAAGAGATGGAGATGGCTATGATTAGAGCCAATGTAGAGGAAGATCGAGAGGCAACAATGGCTAGGTTTCTGAATGGGCTGAATCGAGAAATTGCCAACACCATTGAGTTGCATCATTATGTTGAGTTAGAAGATTTGGTGCATATGGCAATTAAGGTGGAGAAGCAATTGAAGAGGGGTAGTTCACGACCAAGACCAGCCCTGCAACACTCAAGTGCATCACCTTGGAGGTCAAGCTACCCAAGAAAGGAGGATAGTTCGTCTATTTCCAAGGTCAAGACTGAGCCCAAAACATCCACCCATGCCACGACTTCTCAAGGTAAAACAGCCCCTCCTGCAACTCGTTCTAGTGATATTAAATGCTTTAAATGTCAGGGACGAGGGCACATAGCTAGCCAATGTCCAAACAAGAGAGCAATGATAGTTTTGGAAAGTGGGGAGATTGAGTCTGAAGATGAAACGCAATCTGATGACATGCCAATACTAGAGGACACCGAAGTAGGTGAAGAAGAGGAATTTGGGGCAGATTATGGAGAGATGCTTGGATTAGTGGCACGACGAGCTTTGAGCTTGCAAGCTAAAGAGGAGGAAGAAGTAGTGCAACGTGAGAACATCTTTCATACCCGCTGCCACGTGAAAGATAAGGTATGTAGTGTTATTATTGATGGTGGTAGTTGTACTAACGTTGCTAGTGCTTCAATGGTTGACAAGCTAGGGCTCACAACAATTAAGCATCCACGTCCCTACAAGCTGCAATGGTTGAACGATTGTGGTGAGGTAAGGGTTACAAAACAAGTTGTGGTACCGTTTCGCATTGGGAAATATGAGGATGAAGTGTTGTGTGATGTGGTACCTATGCATGCTGGACATCTTCTCTTGGGAAGACCATGGCAATTTGATCGACGTGTACAACATGATGGCTTCACCAACAAGTACTCATTCATGTTCAATCAACGGACAATCACTCTAGTTCCAATGACACCAAAACAAGTCTATGAGGATCAAGTGAGGTTACAAAAATTGAGTGATCAAAATAACTTGAGTGATCAAAAGAATTTGAGTGAGCAAAAGATTGAGAATGAAAAGAATAAAAGCAAGGCCGAATCTGGAAAGGTAGTGAGGAGAGAAAAGAATTCGGCCAAGGAGGTAAAAATAGAGGGAAAACAAAGAAATTTTTATGCAAAAGCAAGTGAGGTTAAGAGAGCTTTGATTTCAAAAAGACCAATGATTGTACTTATGTACAAATAGGCTCTTTTAAACACTAACCAACTTGACTCTACATTGCCTAGTGTTGTTGTTTCTCTCTTGCAGGACTTTGAGGATGTGTTTCCCGATGAGATACCACATGGTCTACCACATTTTCGAGGAATTGAACATCAGATAGATTTCGTACCTGGAGCCTCAATTCCAAATCGTCCAGCTTATAGGAGCAATCCAGAGGAGACGAAGGAGCTTCAAAGGCAAGTCGAAGAGTTGCTGGAGAAAGGGTACGTGAGAGAAAGCATGAGTCCTTGTGCAGTTCCTGTAATTTTAGTGCCTAAGAAGGATGGGACATGGAGGATGTGTGTTGATTGCAGAGCCATCAATAACATAACGGTTAAGTATAGACATCCTATTCCTCGCTTAGATGATATGTTAGATGAATTGCATGGTTCTTGTGTGTTTTCTAAAATTGATCTTAAAAGTGGATATCATCAGATAAGAATGAAAGAAGGAGATGAATGGAAAACAGCGTTTAAAACTAAATATGGATTGTATGAGTGGTTAGTTATGCCTTTTGGACTAACTAATGCACCTAGTACTTTCATGCGCTTAATGAATCATGTTTTGCGTACTTTCATTGGTAAGTTTGTTGTTGTTTATTTTGATGATATTCTGGTTTATAGCAAGAGTTTGCATGAACATGTCTCACATTTAAATTCAGTTTTGGATGTGCTTAGGAAGGAGAAGTTGTATGCTAACCTCAAAAAGTGTACTTTTTGCACCGATAAGCTTGTTTTCCTAGGTTTTGTTGTTAGTGCTAAAGGTATTGAGGTTGATGATGAGAAGATCAAAGCCATCCAAGAGTGGCCAACCCCCTCAAGTGTAGGTGATGTTAGAAGTTTCCATGGACTTGCTGGTTTTTACAGGAGGTTCGTGAAAGATTTTAGCACCATTGCAGTACCACTCACTGAAGTTATCAAGAAAAACGTTGGGTTCAAATGGGGTGAAGATCAAGAGAAGGCGTTTCAGCTTATTAAATACAAGCTTACTCATGCTCCTTTACTTGCTTTACCTAACTTTACTAAAACGTTTGAAATTGAATGTGATGCCTCAGGTGTAGGTGTAGGCGCTGTTCTTATGCAGGAAGGAAGACCCCTTGCATACTTTAGTGAGAAGCTCAGTGGGGCTGCACTTAACTACCCTACCTATGACAAAGAGTTGTATGCTTTGGTTCGAGCTTTGGAGACATGGCAGCACTACCTATGGCCAAAGGAGTTTGTAATTCGTACAGATCATGAATCCTTGAAGCATTTAAAGGGTCAACACAAGCTGAATAAGAGACATGCTAGGTGGGTTGAGTTCATTGAGACTTTTCCATATGTCATTCGTTATAAACAAGGTAAGGAAAATGTGGTTGCAGATGCATTGTCAAGAAGGTATGCCTTAATCTCTACTCTTGATGCGAAATTTCTGGGCTTTGAGCATATCAAGGACCTTTATGAAGGTGACCACGACTTTAGTGAAGTTTATAGGGCTAGTGAGAAATCTGCAGAAGGTAAGTTTTATAGGCATGAAGGGTTTTTATTTAGAGAAAATAAGTTGTGTGTGCCTAATTGTTCTGTAAGAGACTTGTTAGTTCGAGAATCCCATGGTGGTGGTTTAATGGGACACTTTGGAGTCGCTAAAACCTTAGCTATTTTGCAAGAGCACTTTTATTGGCCACACATGAAAAGGGATGTTGAGAGGACTTGTGGAAGATGTGTTACTTGTAGGCAAGCTAAGTCTAGGATTCAGCCACATGGATTGTACACGCCACTACCTATTCCTAGTTCACCTTGGATTGATATTTCAATGGATTTTGTTTTGGGTTTACCTAGGAGTAGGCGTGGGAGGGATTCAATTTTTGTTGTTGTGGATAGATTTTCTAAGATGGCTCATTTTATCCCTTGTCATAAGACTGACGATGCTTCTAATGTTGCAGATTTGTTCTTCAGGGAGATTGTTAGGTTGCATGGTATGCCTAGGACAATTGTTTCAGATCGTGATGCTAAGTTCTTAGGTTACTTTTGGAAGACTTTATGGGGCAAGCTAGGGACAAAACTTTTGTTTTCTACAACTTGTCATCCTCAAACTGATGGTCAAACAGAAGTAGTTAATAGGACTTTATCTTCATTATTGAGGGCTATCATAAGTAAGAACATTAAGACTTGGGAAGATTGTTTACCACATGTTGAGTTTGCATATAATCGTACTGTTCATTCTGCTACTAAGCTTTCACCTTTTGAAATTGTTTATGGTTTTAATCCTTTAACTCCTTTGGATTTATCACCTTTACCTGTGTCTGAGCATGTGAACTTAGATGGTAAGAAGAAGGCAGAATTTGTAAAACAACTCCATGAGCGAGCACGCCTCAACATAGAGAGAAGAACTGAGCAATATATCAAGCAAGCTAACAAGGGACGTCGGAAGCTGGTCTTTGAGCCTGGAGATTGGGTGTGGGTACACATGAGGAAAGAAAGATTTCCAGCACAACGACGTTCTAAGTTGCTACCTAGAGGAGATGGTCCTTTTCAAGTCCTCGAGCGGATCAATGATAATGCCTACAGACTTGATTTGCCAGGTGAGTACAGTGTTAGTGCTACTTTCAATGTTACTGATTTAAGTCCTTTTGATGTAGGTGATGATTTGAGGGCAAATCCTTCTCAAGAGGAGGGGAATGATGAGGACATCAAGGCTGCTAAGAATGTTCCAGATTCAATGCAAGTGCCAGTTGGTCCAGTGACAAGAGCTCGCGCTAAAAGGTTCAAGGAAGAGCTGAATAATTTGGTTGATAAAGTTCTACAACAAGAGGAAAGTGTGTTGGCTAGTAGAGATGAAGAAAGGCTGGTGTTACTCCTCCAAGTAGATCCACAAGAAAGCCAACTAGGCGTCCACATTCATTGAACCTTTTGGATGAATTTTCCAGCAAAGATTCAAGTCAATATTCTATTTTCAAGATTCAAGAACTTCAAGATTCTTCAAGAAGTTTCAAGAAGATTTGAAGATTTAGTCAAGATTTGATTTCTTTGTAATTTTATCCTAGTTTTAGTTTTCAGTTTTAGTTTAATTTCCTATAGACAAATTTAGGTGTTCACACTAAGAGAGAGACTTTCTTGGGCTGCAAGATTAGGTGTTCACACTAGAAAGGAGCTTTTCTTGGGCTGCAAGTTTGCTTCCTTTTTAGTTACTATTCACATCACTATTCACGTGAATAGTTAATAGGAGTCTTTTCTTGGTCTCCAAGTTTGTTTCCTTTGACCTAGTTACTATTCACGTTTTTCCTACTTGGGCTAGGGTTTAGGAGTCCTTTTCCAAGCAGGATACTTATTTGTTATTGCCTATATAAGGCACTTTTTGTGATAATAAAGTTAGACAATTCTGAAATTAAATTGTGAGATTATTCTCCTTGAGTTCTCCAAGAGACTCTTTCGAACTTATCAAGGGATTCCTTGTGGCGTTCAACCTTGACTTATCAAGCGGTTTTCCATCCCCGTTTGTGGCGTCTTCACCATACCAAGGTTCTTGCTTTGCTAAGCAACGGGTCGCGGTTTCCATCGTATTCACTATACCAAGGTTCTTGTCTTGCTAGGCAAAGGGTCGCGGTTCCATCCATTCTTGAAAGATCTTGGTTTTGTTTTACCAATCTTGGTGTTGGGTCTCGGCACATGTTGACCAGGTTCGTATCACAATACAACTTAACAAAAGTTGAAAAACAACATATGAAACATCTAAGCAAGCATTCAAGCCTCAGCTTGTCCACATTATCAGACAGTACAAACTCCACGTACCCGAAAACTAGAGCGCCTGAAAGGACAACAAAGAGGGTGAGCTTATATATAATAAAGCTCAGCAAGGGTTCAATAGAAAGTTTTGAAAACACTTTCTTTTACCACTTGGGAAAACACCCTAGAAGCAATGAACACAAGAAACATTAACAGCAATACAAATATAACAATAAAAGTAACCAAACAATAAGGATACGATACACTTGTTCTGTTGAAGCCATTCTCCTCGTGCACCAGAAGCATTCCAGAACTACACCAACCTAGAGATCACGAACTCTTCCTGTATATGCCTATCAAGTTTATCCAGTTGCCCTGGACTAAATGACCCAAAACCCCAGCCAAACACTTTCTACACAGGTGAGAGAGACGGACCATATACAACCCAACACCGCGGGCTAAACACTTTCCACACGGATTATGGGATAACACATGATAGTTGTGCCAATTCCAACCTGCCAAGCCCAATACCGCCCGAGAGATAACACACACTATTATGACTCACAACAATTAACACAGAACACTTATTATTCTGAGAAGACAACAAAGTAGGTTGTCTTCCAGTACAACAACAAATAACAATCAATTAAACAATACTTCAACATCTCCACATTAATTAAACAACTAAAACACTCAAGTTAGATGACAAAGTAGGCCGCCCAACTCAACACACACTTCAACATACATTCAAACCCGAGTCTACTCAACACCAACGCAAGTATCAACTACACAAACAACACCAAACACTCAAAGACAACACTTAGACATTTCAAAGAAAGACTACTTAAACTTCTAAACAACATAACTAACAATCTAGAAATCAAACAGCCCCCGAACCTTCTCCTACCACTCACCCACTCAAGCAACTACATAACCCCCCTCGGAAACCAACCAAAAACCATCCAAAACAAGCCCAACAAGTCCAAAATGGCAATGCGTTCAAGGCTGAAATTTCAGACTTTTACCATGGCATTCAAATTAAAATTTTGGCATTACAACATTACTACACAATAATTAACAAGCTTATAGAAGCAACTACAACATGAAAACAACCACTACGACTACAATTATTCAAAATATAAGCCAAATTATCAATTTAATACCCAAAAATTAAAAATACATCTTTCTACCGTTTAAAGTGGCTACAATTACACTAAGTTGGTCTACAACACCTAACAAACAATAATCTTAAGACAATTTAACAAAATAACAACTAAATATGCAACAATAATTTCTTGGTAAAAACTTTAAAAATATGATATAGTTTTTCCCTCAACTTTGATCCAAAGTAATGTTAGGAATAGGTAGAATAGGTGCCCAACAAGCAAAGTCTAGCCCAGAATGAAAAGATTTGGCCTTGAAATTAAGTTTTTCTTTGAAAATTTCTTTGAAAAACCTTGAAAATATTTCTCTTTTTCTCCTTGAAGCACACGGCCTAGTATGTGTGTATTTGTGGTGTTTTGAACTTTTTTTAAATGTATAATTTTTTTTTTGTTAATTCAGTGGTAGTATATTAAAATGAAAATAAAAGTACATCAAGGTACAATCAAAGTACAAATAAGTTCATGAACAAAAATGAAAACAAAAAATTGAAAAAAGCCAACATTGAATCAGGCAAAATCGTAAATCCCCCAATCAAACAAAGTTCGTATGTTGAGATTGGAGGGAACAAATTTTCGACCCATGATGATCTTCGATGTGACATCACTACGAATGTTGTTGAAAATGTGTTCCTCAATGTAGGCTTCCTCATTGAACAATCGTCGATTTCTTTCCATCCAAATGTGGTAAATTGCTGCACAAAGAAAAGTTCTGAAAATTTGTGTCTTTGCATCATAGTTCTTGTGTTGGATAGTATGTGAGATGTCCATGAAGCTCGAAAGAGTATAAAGTGTTTGATCAAGAGAGAGAGCAAGTAGACCTCGTTGCCAAATTCTTTTAGTGAAAGAGCATTCAAAGAAAAGATGCTCATTTGTTTCACATCCCATGTAGCAAAGAATGCAATTAGAATTGTTTTGAATGCCCCAAGAGACGAGTCTTTGAAGAGTGGCTAGTTTATTCTGAAAAGCAAGCCAGGAGATGAAACTGTGCTTTGGAATGCAGTTTTGGAACCAAACAAGTTTATACCAATGAATTTTCACTCTAATTTCCCTTATTCTGTTCCAAGTTTTCTTGAATGAGAAAATCTCATTATTGCAATGAGCCCAATGAAAAGTGTCACCTGAGTTATTTGGCACCAACTCATTGGGAAAAAGACGAGCAAAAGAAGGGGGATGATGAGGCCATATCCAATTGTTATTGTGAATAATCTCACCAACTCTAGCATTGATTGGAGGATATGAAACATCAATACCGAACTCATTAAACAAGTTAAACAAGTTACCTGAGGGGTGCCAATTATCATGCCAGAAATAAGTCTGACTACCATCCCCAATGTGATGGGTAATGAATCTCTTTGCTTTGTTCCTGACTTGAAGGATTTTCCTCCACGTCCAGCTAGTGTCTTGGGGAATTTTGATAGTCCAAATGCATTTGTCACTGATATAATTAGACCAAACCCAAGAGCCCCAAAGAGAGTCACGCATTGAGTAACACCGCCAAAAGAGCTTAAGAAGAGCAGTTTGATTGATTTCCTCTATGCTTCTAATACCAAGTCCACCTTCATCAATCGGCTTACAAATACGTTCCCAAGCAATTTTAGGTCCACTGTCCCTCCATAAGAATGCTTTGAACTTACTTTCAATGACTGAGATGACACCTTTGGGAATAAACAGTGCACTGATCCAGTGAGAGTACAAGCTTGATAAGATTGATTTGATCAATTGAAGTCTACCTGCAAAAGAAAGCCATCTATTTGCCCAATTATCAATCCGCTTTGAAATTTTGTCAATGAGAGCCTGGCAATCAGATTTACGGAGTCTTCCAGAAATAAGAGGAATCCCTAAATATCGAACAGGCAATTCACCTTCCTCAAATCCAAGATTAGCATTGATAAGGTTAATTGTATCTGGATTGCAGCTACCAAAGAAAATTTGACTCTTATCAGGATTATACCTCAATCCAGAAAAATTGTGAAATTTATCAAGTGTCTGAATAATGCCTTTGACAGAATGAAGATCTGCTTTACAAAAAATCAAAAGATCATCCGCAAAACAGAGATGATTTAACTTGATTTTGGCACATTTGGGATGAAACTGAAAATCTCCAGCAGTATGAAGCTTATTAAGCATCCCCGTGAGAATTTCCATGGCAATGACAAAAAGATAGGGTGAGAGTGGGTCACCTTGTCGGACTCCTTTAGTACCAAGGAAGTAACCTTCAAGACTTCCATTAATAGCGATAGAGAATCTGGTTGTTGAGATGCATTCAAGGATCCATTTCACAAAGATATCCGGGAATCCAAAAGCCTTAAGAGAAAGAGCAAGGAAATCCCAGTTCACAGTATCAAATGCTTTCATGAGGTCAACCTTCATTGTGCATCTAGGAGTAAGATTTTTCCTGCAATAGCTTCTAACGAGATCTTGGGCAATAAGAATATTCTCAAAGATAGATCTATTCTCAACAAAAGCAGATTGATTATGAGAAATAATGTGGGGCAAGCAGCTCTTCATGCGATTGGCAATAATCTTAGAGATACACTTGTAGATTGTATTACAACAAGAGATAGGTCTAAAATCTTTGACCATTGAAGGGGATTCAACTTTAGGAACCAGAGCAATAATAGTTGAGTTGAGTTCCTTCAAAATAGAAGAAGAGCGAAAGAAAGAAAGAATAGCCTCAATAACATCATTACCCACAATGTGCCAGGCAACCTTGTAGAAATGGGAAGTGAACCCATCAGGACCAAGGCTCTTGTAGCTGTTGAGAGAGAACATAACCTGTTTAATCTCATCAGCGGTTACAGGAGCTGATAACATGCTAGCAACTTCCATTGAGATAGTTTTAGAAACAAAAGGCTGAATGTCCTCCAATGTAACAGCAGGTTGACTCTGAGAAGGACCAAGAAGGTGAATATAAAAATTAACAATTTCATCACGCACCTCAATTTCATTCATTATCTCCCTGCCATCAGAACACTTCAATTTTGTGATAAGGTTGCGTGCTTGTCTTCCACGAATAATCTTGTGGAAATAAGCAGTGTTAGAGTCACCATCCCGAAGCCATTGAATTCTTGATTTTTGCTGAAGAATCTTGTCATGAGCCTTAGAAAGAGAATCCATCTCACTAAGAAGATAATTTTCCCGACTGAAAGTTTGTTCATCAATATTACCACAAAAGATGGAATATTGGATTGAGCTGATTTCCTCGTGGAGGCTTTGAATCCTAGCTGGGATGTTGGAGAAGAAAGAAGCATTGAAACCTTTAAGAGCTTGCTTAAGAGCTTTCTGTTTCTGAACAAGTCTGTACATTGGGGAACCTGCAATAAAGAAATTCCAGTTCCGTTCGACAACTTGTAGAAAAAGATCATGAGATGTCCAAGCATTGAAAAATTTAAAAGCTTTAGGCCTTGAGCTTCTTGGAAGATCAGTGTAAAGAATAAGAGGACAATGATCAGAGAGTCCTGGCATTTCAATATGGAGCTTAGAATGGTTGACCTGCTTCATCCATTCTGCATTCACAAGTGCACGATCAAGTTTGCTGGCCTTGAAGTGTGAGGAAGTGCTTTTGGTGCTCCAAGTATAAAGAGGGCCATTGCTGGGATGATCAATGAGGTTAGCTTGACAGATACAATTCTTGAAGTCAAGAGCAGAACTAGGGAGATTTTGAGATGATCTTTCATCCTGGAAAAGTGTTTCATTGAAATCTCCTAAGATGCACCATGGCCAAGTAGCACAAGTTGAACTCCAAGCAACAATCTTGGACCAGAGGAATTTTCTGTTGATTGCAAGATTGTCTCCATAAACAAAAGAGGCAAAGACTTGCGTATTGTTCACTCTAGATGTAATCATACATAAAATAGCTTGGTCAGTAGAGTCAATTTGAGTAATATCAAATAGGCTTTTGTTCCAGAAAATCCAGATTCGACCAGAAGGGCTAGAGTTGTAGTTATGCATGAACCCAAAGCTACTAAACTTACGAGAAATAATATTACATTCATTACCCTTCTTGACTTTTGTTTCAACAATACTGAAAACATCAATTGAAAACTTATTTACAAGTTTAAAAACTTCCTTTTGTTTTTGGGGGTTATTAAGCCCCCTAATATTCCAGACTGAAAAAATCATGGTAAACTGGGTTGAGCCGACAAGATGGGAGAGCCAGGCTGCTCAGTTTGAGGCTTATCAGATTGCTTAGCCACCTCAGTGTCATCTTTCAGAGGAAGAATTTCTCCAGGTTCTGGATCAGAACGACCATCATCTGGATTATCATTCAGGTTGTCAAGGGCATCATATTTATTAGCAGTTGGTTTTTTAAATGTATAATGTATGTATAATGTGTATATAATGTATATATATGCAAAGTCAACAAAATATACCTTGGTCAAAGTTGACAACTTTAGTTGTTTTTAGTTGTTTTTGCCTACAATCCATATATATATACAATCTAACATATACTATAAATCTAATAGACTATTTTTAGTTGACAACAATATATATAAGCATACATTTACATACAACTAAGGTATAATGCTCAATTTTGCAAAAGAAGATGAAAAGTCATGTTATTTGTTTTTCAAATGTCTTTTGAATGCACAATTGATCTAAGATCATTTAATAAGACATATATATACATACATATTAATTATAATAGCACTTAAACAGGTGAAAACACATAATTGCAAATAGGGCAAATTTGGGGTCTCACATTCTCTCCCCTTTAAAACAATTGCGTCCTCGCAATTGTTCTTTGATCCTCAGAATAACTCAAGTGTTGTTCGCTCAAATATACGAAATGAAAGACCGAATACCAAATTCCGAATACCAATTGAGAACACCAAGCAAAAACACCAAACAAAATCATCGAATAAGAATTCTCGAATGAGAAGCCTGAATAAAAATGAAGAATAAGGACATCAACTAAGACTTTAGAATAAGAATTCCCAATAAAATTACCGAAGAAGAATGCCAAGTATGAATCCCGAAATAGAACACCGATCAAGAATACCAATTAAGAACTTCGAACAAGATGACCGAGCGAGAATACCAGATAATAACCTTGAAATGAGAACTCTGGATAACACCATATAAGAATTCCACATAAGAATACTGCATTGAAAATACCACAGAAGAATTCCAAAGAAATATACTGAATAAGAATCTTCATATAGAAATCCCGAGGAGGAATGTCAAATAAGATCACCATTTAAGAATCCCGATAGTCAAAATGTAGTCGTAGTGTAGTTTGATCCTTAATCGTATTTTTACACACTTCAGCTACACATACTACTCAGTCACCAGCTAATATCGTGCATGTGCTAACTTCAATCATAGAAGGCAAACTTTCTACTTGCATATTAACACGTTACACACAATAAGATGTGATAAAGAATAGATAACACCAAAGTCAAGAAGTACTTTAACCAACTATTTAAAATTAGAGCTTACCGTCAACCCTGGCTGCTGGCACCCCTGCTTGAAGTCCGCTTTTGAGCCTTCTTAGATTTTGGGCCATCCTTTGCCCCATGCTCGCTACTACCACAACTTACGCATCTCCCTAATCACATCAAACAACTAGACTCAAGATAGCTTTTTCGGCTGCAGAAGGTACAATGTTTAACTTGATAGGTAGCACGATTCCCAAAAGAACCTAGAGCCAAGAAAGTAACTGAACCATCTTGTTGAGCTCTCACAATAGTAAACTTTCCCTGGGTATCCCTAACTATAGTCAACCCCCTATCATTTTGCCATTTACGACAGTCCTTTTTCATGTGTTGATCACTGCCACAACCTACACACTTTCCCAATTTCCTCTAGCATCTGGTCTCAACATAGCCCTTTTTGGTACAAAAGGCACAAAATGGGACATAAAGAGCAGCAATGTTACCCACAAAATCATGAACTGGCAAAGCCACTAAACTGCTCTGTTGTAACCTCATGACCATTGGCCTATTCTGCCTCTAAAGCTGACTATTCCGATTTTGAGGATGTAAATATCCCTGCTGGTCTTGAGGCTGAGAAGGTCTCTTACTTGGATGACTCGGCCCTACACGTACCTCACTCTTTCCTTTCTCAACTCTTGTTGCAGCAGTAAGGGCTTCACCATATGTAGAAAACTGAAAAGAAGCCAAGTTGTCTCAAACTTCCGGCCTCAACCCTCGAATGAATCTCTAAATCCTCTTTTCAGTAGCTTGCACTATCCCCGGAGCATAATGTGACAGATTATGAAATCGGGCCTCGTTCTGCGTAATAAACAGGCTACCCTGCTCAAGGGACATGAATTCATTCATACGGAGTCTTCCTCTAATTCCGAGAGCTCTTACCGTTATCTTTACTTCACCCAAAAGAGTCACCCACAATTATAGCATATATACAATTATATCACATGAAAACAAGTACAACATAATGCATAATTAACATATAATACAACATTATCACATAACGCACAATTCAGCACATAAGAAGCCAATATCACGTAAATAGGTTATATCACGTAAGCAAGTTATAAACAATTAAAGTCACATAAGCAATAAACTGCACATAAAACAAGTTGGTCACGTAACTCACGTTAGTCACTTAAAGTACATTAAGCACCTAAAGCACGTTATTTCACATAAGCAAGTTATAAACAATTAAAATGACATAAACAACTAACTTCACACAAGACACTTCATGTCACGCCCCAACTCGACCCCACTTATGACCAGTCAGGACACAAATTTTCAGAACTTTTCTTTGTGCAGCAATTTACCACATTTGGATGGAAAGAAATCGACGATTGTTCAATGAGGAAGCCTACACTGAGGAACACATTTTCAACAACATTCGTAGTGATGTCACATCGAAGATCATCATGGGTCAAAAATTTGCTCCCTCCAATCTCAACAGACGAACTTTGTTTGATTGGGGGATTTACGATTTTGCCTGATTCAATGTTGGCTTTTTTCAATTGTTTGTTTTCATTTTGTTCATGAACTTATTTGTACTTTGATTGTACCTTGATGTATTTTTATTTTCATTTTAATATACTACCACTGAATTAACAAAAAAAAAAAAAAAAAAGCTCAGTGAGGGTTCAATAGGATGTGATGAGAACCATCCATGAGTATCCAAATTCAATGAACCATTTATTTGGGCGAATTTTCCAGCAAAGATTCAAGTCAAGATTCTATTTTCAAGATTCAAAACCTTCAAGATTCTTCAAGAAGATTTGAAGATTTGGTCAAGATTTGATATCTTTATAATTCTATCTTAGTTTGAGTTTTAGTTTAATTTGAATTCTAATTTATTGCCTAGAGTCCAATATGGACAAAATTAGATGTTCACACTAAGAAGGAGTCTTTCTTGGCCTCCAAGAAAAGGAGACTTTCTTGGGCTCCAAGGAAAGAAGTCTTTCTTGGGCTTCAAGTCTACTTCTTTGACCTAGTTACTATTCACGTCACTATTCACGAAACACTATTCACGTCACTATTCATGTTAGGGTTTAGGAGTTCTTTTCCAAAAAGGAAACATATTTGTTCTTTGCCTATATAAGGCTGATTTTTGTGATAAAAAAGGCAGACTTTTTGACTATTAAATTGTGAGATTATTCTCCATGAGTTCTCCAAGAGACTCTTTCGAACTTATCAAGGGATTCCTTGTGGCGTTCAACCTTGACTTATCAAGCGGATTTCCATCCCCGTTGGTGGCGTCTTCACCATACCAAGGTTCTTGCTTTGCTAAGCAACGGGTCGCGGTTTCCATCATATTCACTATACCAAGGTTCTTGTCTTGCTAGGCAAAGGGTCGGGGTTCCATCCATTCTTGAAAGATCTTGGGTTTGTTTTACCAATCTTGGTGTTAGGTCTCGGCACATGTTGGCGTGGTTCGTATCAGTAGGTAATCAGAGCTTAGGTTTATCAGGTTTGCCTATCCTTTTTCTTGTTTTCTTGGTCAATTCGTGCGTTTAGGTTTAGGTCTTAAATTCCTTTTTCTTTGTTCTTGATTGAGTCTTGTTTCAATTCCGTGTCTTGTCATTTTTTCAACTCTGTTTCTTGTCTTGTTTTCAAATCTGTGTCTTTTCTACTTTTCAGTTCCGTTTCTTGGTAGGCTTTTCAATTTTGCTTCTTGTGTCCAAATTGGATAAACCCTAGAATCTTGAATTAGGGTTTCTTAAATTCTTGATTACTATTAATATTATTATTATTTATTGTTGTTGTTATTATTATTATTATTTATTATTTATTATTTTTATTTTGTTATTATTATTATTATTATTATTATTATTATTATTATTATTATTTATTGTTGTTGTTATTATTATTATTATTATTATTATTATTATTTATGTTTATATTGTTTACGATTATGTTTATATTTATTCTTATTTTTAATACTATAATAAAAAAAGGAGAATTATGGCATATTATATAAGTCATTCGTATTACTACTCTTAATTCCTAGAGCATATCAAATATGTCATTCTCATTCCCAAGTTCATTCCATTCCCAATTTCATTCCATTCATTGGTTCATTCCATTCTTGCCCAAATTTATTCCAATGTACCAATCACTACCTAAATAATATATATGACAATGAATATAAATAGAGTAGGAAGAGAGAAATCAAACTCAGTATTTTCAAGTGGTTCGAACTTTCGAATGCCTAGTCCACTATCTAAGGTCTTCCTCCCCTTAGAATTTCCATAAACTCCACTACGTGTTGCTTCTTCAAATGTTGGTAAACACAAACCAACTTAAACAACCTTCTCTTGAGTCCACAAGAGAAACACAAGTTTCTTCTAATGTAGGTACAACTAAGAACCTACTACAACAATCTCTTGAGTCCACAAGAGATCAAGCAAAGCCTTTTCAAATATAGGTGAGACTTCAAACCTACTCACTCTTCCCTTTGAATCCACAAAGGATTTTCCGACACTCTTCTCTCTTACAAGGATTTAGTCAATCCTATTCTAAAGTCCCAAAAGTGTATACAATACAAATAATGTGTATAAAAAGTTTAAATTCGCAGACTATCAGTCGTGTTCACAATTGTATTAATACGATCGAGTATCCAGATCGGTAAAATTGCAACCATGCTACCCAGGGGATGGTCTTGATCACCTGGCTTGATATGAAGACTGAGTATCACCTCTGGGTCACACAATTTTATGCAAAACTTTATCCAAAACATTTGATATCAAGTCTCTTGAAGATATGAAGTGTAAACCTCTTTACAACTCTTCTTCAAAAGACTTTTTCATGACATTTAACATCTCAAAACATTTTTAAAACTCTTTATGAAAGATTAAGACCTATTTTTGCAACTTCAAGAGTTTAAAACAAATTTTCAACTGAAAATTCAATCTTTTGAAGATAAAATGTTTAAACCTTTTAAGAACATTTTTTCGAAAGATGTTCCAACCCATTTAACCTTTTGAAATATTTTCAAAAACTCTTGATGAAAGATTTAAAGGCATTTTGGAAATACCAAGAACTTAAATCATAAAAATGCAAAACTAAGGCAAACAACATTTTAGGCCGCTACCCCTTATATCGCCACATCTCTATACTTATGACATCACTTCATGTTCATCTCTTATATTCTTGATTTTCAATTTAGATCTTAACTTCTTTAGTTCTTCAAGACTTCAATTCTTCTTGCTTGAAATAGATATCTTTGCATTCTTTGATTGTTCTCAATATAACTTTTCATTTTCTCAATCTTGCATCTATTCTTTAATCAAAATCATTTATCTCTTCATGCAAGATTCTCTTTCTCTTTCAACACCAAGCATTCATACCATATTTTGGCTTACAACATCATTAGTACAATATAGTCCCACACAAGCTAAAACATATAAGTGCCAAAGGCTCAAAATGATATATACATTTAATGCACAAATACCAACAAGTGTGTATTTAAGAATATAAGCACATTAGCACAAACACGCTTACAAATCTAAATTTTCTTGATTTGTTATCATCAAAATTATATCTTTTGGCATAAGGCAACAATATGTTTCAATTATTGGCAGCCTCATGTATGCAATGCTATGCACAAGACTATATATTTGTTGTGTTGTAGGCATGGTCACCAGATATTAGTCAAACCTTAGACTAGCACATTGGGTCGTTGTTAAACACATATCAAATATCTCCAAAAAACAAAGAACTATGTGTTGGAGTACTGTACAGATGAGCTGACGTCATCAGATTATACGACTCGGATTTTTAATTTGACAAAGGTTCTAGGAAGTCCGTTTCTAGATATGTCTTTACTCTGTGAGGTGGGGCTGTCTCGTAGAGAAGTTTCAAGCAGAATTATATCGCTGATTCAATCATGGAAGTAGTGTAAGTAACAACGTCTAAAGCTACAAAAGAAGTTGTCTTGCTCAGGAAATTCCTAACATATTTAGAAGTTATGCTTGCAGTCAACAGACCTATTGTCATATATATATTGTGACAATAATGGTACAATATCACAATGTAATTAGCCTAGGAATCACAGAAAAGGAAAACATATAGAGAGATAATATCATCTTATCCGGGAATTCATCCAGGAATGGGATATAGTGTTAGAACAAATAGCCTCGGAAAATAACTTAGCAGATCCATTTACTAAAACTTTTACAAATAAAGTGTTTTCCACACATGTAGAGTCTATGGGTCTTAGAATAGGCAGTAGTGGATTTTAGTACAAGTGAGAGTTTGTTAGGATTCGTATGCCCTAAAGGCCCTTAGCATATAACATTTTAGAATAGATGTATAGATGTTGTAATACACTAGTATTGAAGATAGCATTCATCATCATTATCTCTATTATATTTATATGTATATGCATGTATAGAAGTCATTGATTCAAGTAAGTGACTTAGGTCCATGATGAACAAGCACAGAAGGTCTAATTATGGACACTTATTTTTAGATCTTGTTCATAACCTATGATGGAGTTGGGCACTCAATCGGGATAAGATTAGAGTGAGAAAGTCTCTTGTGTAGGATGACCTGCCTTGGTCATTGGAGGTTTTTCTGACTTGTCTCACTAGTGTGTCTATGTCTGACATTGAATCGCATCACTTAGGTAGGATCCTCAATATCATAGACAGAGATCAAATATACCTTATACCACTAAGTGGCCAATGTTCTTAATCTTGAGCATATGTGGATGAACTGACGAAGTCAAACACCCCGATCCCTCACGAGATCGGGAATTCTATTAATCAAGCTAATCTCAACCCGATACCAAACCCAGACACAAAATTTAGAAAAAACAGACGAAGTTTTCCCTGTTTATAGGGCAACAGTTTACCTGCACACGGAATATAAATGGACCAGTACCATGTCCAACATTCAAATTCCTCAATGTCATCCGAGCCTTGGTTCTCAACAAGTATACCCAACAACCATACAATCCTAAACCAAACTCCAAACCAACCTAGCTCTTTTCCTTTAGACAATACATTCAAGCTTTGCATTTAAACTATACTATCCCATTATATAAACTATCTTATCATACCACTCCAATAACGTAGTTAAACTTAAATTACATTTCCCTTAACAATAAATACATATAACTCAAAAGTAACATTTTTACAATTTCCCGCAAACAAGCCACGTAAAACATTGACTTCCATGCAAAAATAATCAACATAGGCATGAACATTCCATCTATCACTGCAATACCTAAAATATGGTGGTGAGGAGTGAGTATACAAAACACGTATACTTAGTGAGGGCGAAACAGATAACAAGGTGGAGAGAGAAGAAGACCGTGCAATGCAAATAGAGACAGTTAAGTAGTATAATCAATAAAGAGAGCAATCAATGTAAACATTAAATCAATAAAAGAACAATCAAGGAAAGCATTAACATAACCAACCAAAGCTATACCATACTTTGAAGGTTACGGTTCGCTCACACAAGCTATATACCAAGCGATTTGATTCCACAAGCGATACATCAATCTCGAGTTTGATGTTAACAACGATGACAATAAGCGCGCATCCACCTTATAACTTCAACTAGGTGTACTCCAGATGTACCTAAACACATCCCTAGCGAGAATGGGAATAGAACACGGTGCTAGAGCAACCAACCCTGGCAACTCGAGGCTACCCAGAGAGGCCCATCACTCACGCGCCTGACACTATGCAATGTAAGACACGATACAAGGCGATAAACGAGCGATAGCACAAAAGTGCAGATTAATAACAATATTCAATATAACAATTATTCTCAATCAATAACAACAATATAAGCAAGATTAAGCATAAAACTAAGCAAATATTACAAATCTAAGTTACAAACTTTAAAATGCTTAAATACATGCATTCCCTCACCTCGAGAAAGCCAATATGCGAGAATCTAGGCCAATAATCACTTCCTTTCTCCAATTTCACCATAAACTTGCAATTCAAATAGAATTCATAATTAAGAGCAATTTAGATTTGATTGTAGTTAACTAACACATCAAACTTAATTACTTTACATTATCTCACTAACATGTTTGAAAACATTCTTTACCTTATATCATGGTTTGTAAACATCTTAAATTGTTGGTCAACAACATGCATATAACTTTAAATACTCTTTAACTATGGCATTTATTAACAATCTAACCATCTAAGTTAACTTTACATTTATTCTCGAGTATTCCACTTAGCATGCATGGGGTTCTAAATCACATAGACTAACTAGACATTTAAAATACTAGAATATATGTAGAACACTTAAAATACTTAACTAGAACATTTTCAAATTTCTACTATAAAACACTTCATTCAAGCATAAACTCAACACTTGGTCTTCAATATATACATTATTAACTAATCCTTGATCTAACATGAAAATAACCATAAAAACTTCTAAACTATCAAAAGAATACTCTTACTCACTTATGAACTCTAATATACAAGATAGATATGGAATACAACACATAGCAAGTAGATCTTCATGAAAACATGCCCATTTTCAAAACTTCTAATAGAACCCTAAATTTATCAAATTTAATACCTATTCTATTGACCTCTAAACTTTCTAAATTTTACATATAAACATAGCTCTTTGAGTGTAGATGATTTTAGAATCAAATAGTGCCTAATTCCGAGTTGAATTCCATGAGTTATGGCATTTTCCGTGCAACTACTCTAAACTGCCCTGCACCAGCGATTTCAGGACACATTTCGGAAATGCTTAAATCAGAGGGTCAAAACGTTAGAATTAGCCTTAGTACCAAAAATCAACATTTGCTCAAAACTGCCTAATCTAGGTATTGTAAATTTTCGTTAATTTCTGAGCTCGTTTACTATGTCAAAAAGCCTCCAAAAAACAAGGACAATGCACTATCCGAAATTCACATTTTGCATACTTTGAATTCTCTTGGTGTTTTCTTGCATTTGATCTATCTATAGGCATTAATCTAGCATGTGACACATCCTTATACTTCACTTAGAACATTAAACGAACATCTTGTCTACATTTATATTCATATCTAGCAAAGCATCAACTACAACTAAAATCAACTCTACACAAGCAATAAAACAAGAAATATGTTCTCTAGCATCTAAATAACAAGTATTAAGCATAGATTTAGCAATATCTAACATAAATAATGACTTTTGAAAAATGGGTTAGAAAATGTCCTCACATTTTTTGGCAAAATAAACGGAAAATAAACTGCTAGAAAGACGCTCCACGTCGCCACAAACTCAAAAATGCTGGAATTGCGCCTTGATTCCACTCCAAACTCAAGATAGTAGCTAAAATGTAGAAGGGTTTACTATGCTTGTTGGTTGCAGCTCTTGGATGAAATGAAGAAGAAAAATGGTTGATTTTTGTGCTTTTTTTTTGTTTTATAAGCTTAAGTGAAAGTCAAAGCAATGGTCAAACAAAAGGTAAATTTCCATGTAAAAAGACTGTTTTGCGACATGTTACGAAAATGGCCATAACTTCTTCTAGAAAACTTCAATTCATGAACAGTTTGAAGCCCTAGAAACTAGACTCGTAGAGATTTCCAGCCATATATAATTTGCCATCTAACTCTTCCCCAATTGGTTCAAATTTAATTCCAAACTTGACCTAAAATTTGACTAACTTAACCTTATATTTTTTTTTCTAATCCCAAGTTTACCCTTCATTAAACATTTTAAAAATTCCCACCTTGTCCTAGTTGGTCAATATAGATGAAAAGTCAACTAGTTTGGTCAAAGAAGGTGAAAGGTATTAAGATGCAATTTAAATGAATTTTAAATGCTATTAAATACGTGTCGAGTTCGGGGTATCACACCTTATGAGTGAGACCTCGATTGTGGGTCAATAGTTCTATGTATTGGGTATAAGGGTTTGATTAGTTGAAACGTGTATGCAATATAAAATCCATGTCATCGCGTAATGCAGTAATCACTCCCTTGTGATAATTTGAAAGATTATCTTAATCTAAGCTTAGTGGTATATTTCGTTCAGGGGTATTTGGCTTGAGGGTTACTTCCTAGATCAAGTGTTCCATATCTAGTGGATAGTTATTTTATAGATTAGATATCTTAAGGAGAAGATGCAATCAAGAAAAGATCGTACAAGGTAAAATATCTTTCTTGATTGTGAGTGTTACATAGAGGAGTATTTTGGTTATTTTACCTAGTAGGTCAAAGACAAAAGTCGTATGTAATATACATAATATGACAAACTTCTGTAGATTACAGTATTCATCGTGGTGTGCAATCATAACTCTTTAGTGCAATGAGTTAAGTTGAAAGGTCAAAATGTTGCTAGGGGTTAGCATAGGCATTTTGGTCATTTTAGGAGTCGGGGTATTTATATTTTTTGCTCCCTTCTCTATCCTATTTCTTATTTGGGGGTGTTGTTGTATTTTGGAGTTGCCAAATATGGAGTCCTAATGCAACTAGAAGTCTACGTTAGGAAGGACTTTCTATTTTGGTAATGGGATTTCCTAATTCGAAAGTTGAGCTCATTATGGAATCTTGCTAGAACAAATTTAACAACTTGGCATGAGAAGAGAAGCTAGGCGTGTGGTATGTGGCGTGTGGAGAGAGCTTGTAGGCTTCTATAAGATCAAGATAAGTCCTTGAAGGGATTAGGAAGGACAACTAAAGTCCAAGAATCATAAAAGTGTCCAGGTACATTCTTGACAAGATTATGGCATTTATCCTTGTGACGCCCGAGAATTAGCCATGCATTTAATTACTGTTGCATCTTTGTTTACGCATTTCCTTCTGTGCATTATTGACTGCCTTCTTGGGTTACTATTCATTCCATTTCTAAACTGTCTTCTATTAATTAATTAGCATTTTTATTAAATCATATTAATTGTAAAAGTAGTGGGAAAAATGCGCATTTGAGCTAAAGGCGTTAGGAGGGCTCATTTAGAAAATAATTTTAGAAGTCAAGTGAATAGTGTTACGTAACTAACTTAGGTAATTAATTAGCTGGCATATATTTTACCATCTAAGCTCGTTTTAAAGTTTACTACGCACATTTTATTAGATCACTTAAGCACCAAATTGACCCCACCTCAACTCAACCCCTTATTATATCACTTAAACTCACAAAATGCAAAAGAAAAAAAAAATAAAAAGCTGAAACAGCAGCCCCAAACCCGACAGCCCCTCCTTGCACTTGGGAGCATTTTTCCATCTTCAACTCTTCAATTCAAGCCAAGCCAAGCCTTGAGCAACTAGTGTAGGGTGTTTGCAAGGTTCCTAGGTGCTCCTACGCGTAGTGGTGAGGGATTTCACGACTTGCTTTTGCATTTTTAAATAGTTGCTCATTTATTGACTTGTTGAAAATATGATTATATGCCATTATAATTGTTATCTATGCTAATATACTATCTATATGAATGCTAGAGAACACTTTTGAACCGTCGTTTCGCAATTTAAACGGTTAGAATCGTTAGTTTGATTTTTAGGGTGAATAGTGACGTTTTTTCTAGGGTTTTGTGTAATTGCTCGAATTGGCTTGAATTAATGCTTCTAATTGATGCCTTAGGTACTAGTGAAGATAATTAAATAGCCCCGTACACTTGCATTGCCCTTAAATCGCCTAAAAATGGAAAATAGCCGACTTTAAGTTGGGGCTTTCGGGGTTAATGCGAATCCGGGTGGATTCGGGCTTCAATTCTAGTATCCTTAGGCTACCTAGGTGCTATAGATGCCTTGATATCCCTTGTTTGAAGCCCGGACAATGTAGGTGTGGTTTAAAGCCAAAAGAGGGAAATTGGGGCTTTCGGGGTAAACGCGGGCATTTGATTGAGTTCGAGGGTTGAGAGGGTACCTTGGGGGTTAGTTAGAAGGTTGGGAGAGTTTCCTTTGAAAATGAAATCATTAACTTTGGTTTAGAAGAGAAATAGTTCGAAAAACAAAGAGGTTTAGGTGCAATTTAAGTTGTCTCACACTTCTAAACCCATGTCAGGACTTCTTAAGTGTTTATATATGATTTTAAATTGATTTGGAGCTTTTGGAATGATTCTATGCTTATATGGTATAAGTTCATTTGTAAACTGCTTATTAGCTTCTATCTTTGCTTCTATCCTAATTGCAACGAGGTCAACCTACTTTGTTGATCCTCATATGTGTAAATGCTTATATTATTGTTATTAACTTGCCATCGTTGAGTGCATTGCATAGTGGTTGCGCAACCATAGTGTCGGGGCGGATGTGTTGAATATCGGCTGGGCGGCAGAGGGCTTGCCGGTGGATATTCAAACTCCGTGCCCTATTCCCTCATTCGCCTGGTCCGGAGATTGCCAGGGGATGTTGGGTCGTAGGATTTGGGGTACATCCGGAGTACACCCACTGGAGTGATTGGGGTTATGCCAGCTTATCGTGATCGTGCTCGTGGTTCGTGGATCATGATTGAAGACCAGTGAAGATTGGTGTATAGGGGATTGTCGAAATGTATCCTTTTGATTGTGTGGTTATTTAAGTTATCATTGTTTCTTAAATTGTTAAAGTGTTATTGTTGTGTAGTTGTATTATCTGTTGCATTGCACGCCCCGGGACTATATCCCTCACTGGGCAACAGTGGTTGCTCATACCTCGATATCTGTTTCAGGAGACGCTGAGGGTGATCCCCAGCTTGTTGATTTAGTTGAGGAAGAAGAAGTTCAGATCGAGCCTTTACCTTAGTTGCTGTGTCTGATTACTTGAGGTGGTTAATGATTTTGCTGTTATGTGGAAGACTCATCTGATTACTTTATGTACTATTTTGTAGCCCAAGGGCTATGTATATGCTTGTTGTATAAGTTGAAGATTAGTTGGTTGGGTTGTAGCTTTGAAAGTCTATGAACTGTAATAACTTTTATTCTTGCCTTATTTCCTTGCATGCTTGGGAGTGGATGGTTAATGTAGAATGCTTTATCCTTTAAGTTGTTTTATTGATTTCCTAGAATGTCAGGATTATAAGACTATGCTGACAACAAGTTCTCGCATGCTTGTGTGTTTTGGAGATATTGTGTACTATAAGGCTCGGATGGCCCTATAGCTTTGTTGTTTAATTAAGAAAAGCTTATATTGTATTGTTGGGACTTTGTTTAAGTGTTTACAGGTTTTTAGAATGTCCACGGTACAGGGGAGACTCTGTCCGTGTGTCGGGTCCGGACTTAACCTTTAGCTTGGGGGTTGGGTCGGGGCATGACAATCCTTATCTTACTTGGTTTTAGCTTCAGGCATTTCTCTCATCTATATAAGGAGTTCTCCCCATCAGCTCCACGTCCTAAAGCATTGTTCAACTTTTATTCGTTAAGGCGTGTAGAATAATGTATACATGAGGCCTGTAGAATAATATATCACACGTCCTAAAGCATTGTTCAACCTTTCTCTCGTCTATATAAGGCATGTAGAATAATGTGTGATAATCTTCAAAGCATTGTTCAACTTTTATTCGTTAAGTTCTAAGCTAACGAACTAAGGTAAAATTCAACAAGTACTGATTCTTTGATCTATACATGATTATGGTAGTATACATGTTTTTATTTATGCAATTTTCACATGTCAATTATGTGGTTTGATCCATATTTTGCATGCTATTAGTTTTCACTGCGTTAAATAAGTTTTTGAACTTCATCCTATCTATGTAGCTTGCACCTTCATAATAAACTATAATATCCATAACAGCTGAGATGTTTAAGTACATGTATTCTTTAAGGTATGCACCAAAGCCAAGAAGTTCTCACTTGTACTAAAGATCACTATTATTTAAGCCCATGGCCTCCACATGAGATATAAAGGAGAGGTTTGGTAAATGGGTCTACTAAGTGTTTTATTGTCAACTGCCTGCTAAGTTATAAGCTAAAGCAATCTACTCTACCATTAGATCTCCTTTTTGGAAAAACTACCTAATCAAGTGGTATTTTCCCTCAATATACTACCCTCTTTTGTGATTTCTTGGTTTTTTACATTGAGTCAGAACACCACTATTATCACTGTACATGACAATCGACTTTGGATAACTTGTATAATCCCAATTCCAAAATGAATTAAGAGTCATACAACTTTTTTAGCCTCTAAAACAACCACACCCTTTACTTTTATGGTAGAACTAATAATAAATGATTGCTTGACACTTCCCCGTGAAATAGCATCACCAAACAGAGTTAACATGTATTTAGAAATGGACTTTCTAGAATCTTTATCTAATTAGGGTCTAAATTTGTATACCTTATGAGTATTAAATCATCAGCTTGACACACAAGCATGTAATCTCTTATTCTTTGGAGATACTTGAGTATATTTTTAATTACTAACCATTGATTTGGCTAAGTGTATAACTGATATCTGATAACCATGCCTACATAAAATAGATATCCAATCTAGTATATAACATAACATACATGAGGCTTCCGATAGTTGGTGCATATAAAACCTTCATTATGCTTAGTATCTCATAATTTGTCTTAGCATATAGATTAAGGATAGGTTGGTGGGGGCTAATCGCCTATGGTGTGGTGGAATGGGGGTGGGCCTAGTGTGAGGGAGGTTAGGAGCTCATGATAGAGGGGTTAACAGATATGGCTGGTGGAGGTTAAGGTGTTAAGAGTTCATAGGTTGGATGGGGAGAAGTGGATGGGGTAAAATGGTATTTTTAGAATTTTTGTAAGGGCGGTTATGTCATTTAACGAATTTTATGTTATAGGCTAATTTAACCACATTTGAGAAATATTGAGGACCTATTTTAAAATTTTTAAAACTTTGAAGACTAATTGAAATAACATGTCAATATTGGGGACTAATCGGACAATTATGTAAAACTAAAGGTATTGATTTGAGTTTTTTTGTAAGACTTCGGCTATTATTTTGAACATTTGTAAAATTTTAGGAGTTAATTTGAACTTTTATTTAAAACATTGGAAATTAATTTGACATCTACTCTTTTTTATTTATTTATTAATTTTACCCTTCAAATACTAACAAGTGGGTCGTGCGTGACCAATTTTTTATTTTAATTGACCCTCTTTAAATAATAAAAACTAAATAAAAATTCGTATACCATTGAAAACAATTAGCACAATTAACTCTTTCTTCGAACTTCTTAGAGCCCATAACAAGCTTATGAATATATATATACTCTCTCACACACTCTTTGTTGAAATAGGATCTGTTTTATTATAATAATCTATTAATTAGTTTATGAGTGTAAAAGAAAAAGGTAATCTAATTATATCACCTATTAGGTATCTTCAAAGGGACTTTAAAAATATAACTATTTATAAAAAATTATTATTTTTAGTAATTTTTAAAAATTTGAGTTTTTATTTTAATTTAAATTTTTAATGGGTTTCATTATTTTTTTAGATATTTGAATTAAAATAGAGATTCAATTTATTTTTTATACTAAATTTAAAGATTTAAAAAGTGATTGAATCTCTATTTTAGTATAAATTTTAAAAAAGTAGTAGACTTTATTGAAAATTTAAAAAAAAATAAAAACTCAAGTCTCTAAAAATTATTAAAAATAATAAATTTTTGTGAATAATTATATTTTTAGAGCTCCATTAAGATATCATAGAGTAAAAGTTGGTCAATTTATGCTCCTTATAGAAGAAAAAGGCAATCAATTTAGCATATTGATTTACATTCTTCTTCAAAAATCTTAAAAGCGAAAGTATTCACATCTTACGGCCCCTAAACAGGTCAACATATTTTTGTATATATAATACGAGTTAGATTCACAATAATCCAGCATTCGACAGATTGAGAGAGAGAGAGAGAGAGGAGAGAGAGACACACACACACCAGCAGCATATCTGTGTGCTCCTCAGGTGAAATCTTCGTCCATCTATTTTCTGAATTTTATCTACAATTTTTTTTATCACCATTTTGTTCTGTTTTCATACATATCAAATGGAAATACACATGTATTATTCTCTTGAATTAGTGAAGATTGTTGCTGAATTAGCAGACCCCAGAAATTGGATTTTCTTAATTTTTTTTTTCAATTCTGTTTTGTTGCCTTCAAGGTTTCTTTGTGTGGATTGGTCAGAGAAAGTGGCCAAGACTTGATTTTGAGGCTTCGATGCTTTGTTTTAGCTACTAGGGATTAATGGGTTTTTGTTCATTTCTTGAATTTGATTAGCCAAGTTGTTTTACCTTGGGTTTCATGAAAAGAGTTGATAAAGATATGGTCCAAGACTTGACTTTTTAGGTGTCATCGTGTGATTTTATGTTAATGGGATTGATTGATAGGTTTTCGTTTGATAAAGTTTAGTAAAGTGATCAAGATTGCGTAAATTATTTTTCGACTATTGGGGTTTAAAAGTTCGATAAAGCAAATTGGGTTGTATTACTTTAGTAAGTATATCATTCTAACCTTGAGAATAGCGTTTTATGCACTTATTGGAGAATTTGATCTTCTCCTATTTGAACTTGTTGAAACCTTGTAAATGGTTGAAATTTTGTGGAATGTAATGATTTACTTGCTTAACATAAAAAAGAAAAAAAAATCATTTTAGCCTCAAAGAAGATGAGTGAAATAGCCTTGGAGCTTCCCGTTTTTGATTTAAAATCATCCCTCTAACTGATTAAGGTAAACCAAGACCGAGATGAATCTTTTGGATTTCTAGCTCTCCCTGTCATTGTTCCATAATTGCTCTTACAAAGTTTGAAATGTTCTGATGAGGAGCAAATAATTATTAGTGACGTAAGGACTTACAAAAGGCGTGCTTCTGTTTAGGATGCTGTATGTTCCTGTTATATTTGGCAATTCTTATAACCTAGATTGAGTTTGCCCATGAGCTATGTTACATAGACTATGGTACGAGTGTCAGATATGGGGATTTTTCAAGTGTGTAAAAAAGAAGAGAATTTAGGGATTCGGAAAAATTTTCATACTTCAAAAAATGTAACTTTACACAATGTGGAGTGGTTAAAAGTGTTGCTTTACCCATTTGAAATAAGAATATGCCAAAAGAAATACTAAAGTCACTCCATTTGTTTAACAATACTACATTTGTCTTGTTGCAACATCTGTGTGCCCAATCGGAAGTATCCCACCACTTTGTTGGAACATCAAGTATCCAACATGGGTACGCCGATTATGGAACAATCAGTGTAACATAGCTCATAAGAACTTTAATATGAATATTATTTGCCATCTACACTAGGCGAAAGTCACATTATAAAGCTAATCTAAAACAATATTGATACTTGATCAAAATGCATGTGGAATTTTTGTTTTATGCTTGTTTTGGTTGCTTTTGTTTTTCTAAAGTGGAACTAGTAGGAAAATTCCTGCTCTATTTCTATGATGTATCATTTTATCTATCTATATCAAGGTACAAAGATGTAGATGTTTAAGCTAGTATCTGGTGCCATATGCTGCACTTTTATGCGCATCCGCATGGTAGATACAAATTATATATGTGTTGGTAGTTCCTATTATTGAAAAGTAAATTATGCTGTATTGACTCCTATATTTATGGATGTGGGTGTTTTTTATCCACTCAGCACAATTGGGTGCAAGTGTTTGTTCATGCATATGAATGTAGTATGGTTTGCAGGTTTTAACATGTCTGGTAAGAATAATCTAGTTCCTTGGATGACTGGAACTTCTTTCTCTTTGGCTTTATATTGAAGCTTTGCCTGTCATATTTGTATTTTTTGGGTAGAAAGGTGTTTGTCAATGTACGCATAACTGTCATATAGATCAATATTGATTCAACCCTTGCTCATCTTGATGCTATGTTCATGTTCTTATCATGTATTCAGTTAGATATCCAAGCAGATGGGAAGTAATGGTGCTGAGAATGCAGCAATTTCAGGGAATGACATGGCCAAATGTTCTGAGACCACTGTTGAGATAAAGATAAAGACATTGGATTCCCAAACATACACATTGCGAGTGGATAAATGTGTAAGTACTGTTTCTTTCGATTTTCAGTTATAGATTCTATATCCCTTAAAATCAAAAGTTACTCTCGAATTTCAACATCATGGCAAGATGGAAGTCTAAACCTTAGAAGTTACGCTTCCGTTTACCCATCATTTGGAAGATTGCTTACCTTCACATCTAGGCTATAACTCTCTTCAATTGGCTCTCAGTGATCATGATCTTTGTTTCCCAAATGTGAAAACATTTGTTAAGCCTTTTATTTGTTGAATTTGTACAGATATACACATAGACTGCTGTGAAAACATTTGTTCAGCCTTTTATTTGTTGAATTTGTACAGATATACACATAGACTGCGCTTTCATTACACAACCTTAAAAGAACACTAAGCCTGACATACAATTGCAGACACTAAGATGTTGTTTTTTGTTAAGGACTTGAGTCTTATTAGATATTTCTTGGAAATAGCCATTACTGAATGTTTAAATCTCTTTCCTAATTATGCATTCACTGCAGGTACCAGTTCCTGCATTAAAAGAACAGATTGCTACAGTTACAGGTGTTCTTTCGGAACAGCAGCGCCTTATATGCCGTGGAAAAGTTTTGAAGGATGATCAGCTTCTTTCAGCTTATCGTATCCTTTACCTTTTTGTCTGTTTTCCAGAAATTTACTTGAGCATTTTGCTTTTAGATTTGAAGGTGACTTGATTTTTCTATTTGTTTTTATCTTATATTATTTACCAACATGTTCGTGAAATTCTTTGCTTAAAGTTGGACTGAATTTGAGAAAATTAGTTACTTTTTCTTAGCTAATTTAATGTATTTTTCTTAATAGCTTGCAGATAGGGTTGCCAACGGAGTGTGGCTCTAAGTTTAGTGGGTTGGGTTATCTTGGCAGACTCTTGTTGTTAACTATTGTGGTATTTGTTATTATACAAGGGAAAAACCTTGTGAGTCTTTAAGGTTAGGAGGTCTCCAGTTCAATTCTTTCCACCAACAGTGTAATCTTTGTCCATTTATATATTGGTATTTGCTCACTCTATTTGCCAGTTGATTTGTAGGATTCATGTTTTTAATGTACAATTTTCATAGTTCTCTCACTTTATGTTGGTTATGTTGTCATTGTCGTTTTATCTTAAAAAAGAGAAAAGAAAGAAAAAAGAAGAGCTCTGACAAGTCTGAATGAAAACACATCTTCTTCTGGAAAAAGTTGACAACTTCATCTAAAATTATCGTAGAAAAGAAGAAAAAGTCCTGAATACTTTTAGAGAGAGAAAAAGCGAATGCCCTATCCATGACGAATATATTGCTGTTACAATTACTTTATGGTGTTTCCATTGTTAATCAGAAAGCATTAACCTGAGATCAAAGAACACATATGTTATTCATGATTAATTGGTTTTCAAATATGTGAGCCAACCAAAGATATGTTGTGTTGTTCATTAAGGAAGAAAAAGGAAAAAGAAAGCCACTATTGTGCCAATAATATGTGTTTATTCTGTACCAATTGCTTATGTAGCCACCGATAATGTTTTTCCTGTTGTTGCTGTCATTTTCATTAATTAGGATAAGGTAAAAGTCGTAGTATTTTCTCATTGTAGAGAAGGATAAGGATAATTAATATCCTAATCGATTTGGATGTCTAAGTTCCTTAATTGAACAAATAGATGTGGAAGATGGTCACACATTACACCTGGTTGTGAGACAACCGGCTGTCCCATCAGCGGAGAATGCCTCAGATCATCCAGGTTTGACATGCTTCTTGCCCACTACAAATATGAGTTTGAAGTTCTGAAGTCCCTTTGTATGTTGATGACTGCTTTGCTTGAGGTATTAGCATTTGGCCTGTTATCATGGTTGTCTACTGCTCTCCTTTAATTATATTTTTCAAGAAAAGGTAGCACAGTTTTCGTTTGAGGGCTTGCTTGCAGCTTCTTTTAGCAACTTCGAGCTTATAGGTTAAAATAAGCAGCAAGGTTGTTTGTTGCAGCTTGTGAAATCGCTTTTAGCATTGCTAGCTGCTTTCCAGCTGTACGATGAACTCGTAATTTCATAATTTAGAATTTTGCTTTAGATTATCATAGTTACTTCAAAGAAATTTCACATGTTTTAAGATTCATGAATTCGATGTAAAGCCATTATAATCTTTGTGCTATCCACATGCACTAAAACCACCAAGTAGCTTCATGCTTTGACTGTTTTCATATCGTGCTTTTTTTCTTTCACATGTAGCTCTCATTGTAACGGTTCTAGTTGGAACTTAAACCCGATTATTGTAGGAATAGTTTTTGCTTTCTAATTGGAGACATGAAATTCAATTTGTAATTCCTATCTGACCTCTTTTTAATATCTTTCTTGATTGTAGTATGTTTTAGTTTGCGCCTTAAAATTATGTGTTCTATATTAATTTCAATATCACAGAGTTTAATAAAATTAAGAAACCCCACAGAGGTCACTGTCCCTAACTGGGATTGGAGGATGGGCAGGGGCAGGACCAGGACCAGGACCGGGGATGGGGAGGAAGGAAATCATGCTGTGACTAAACCACTTCATAATTTTGTTTTTATGCCTTCACGATCATTTAACACTCTTACACTATATCACTTGCTCTCGCATTGTTATCCCTCAAAACAACAATAGGGGTAGGGACAGCTTCATAAGATGAAAGTAACTATAATATAGAAGCAAACTATAAAGTAGGTTCTACGTGACACTGGGTGACTTAGCTCAATCAATTGCGGATGATAGTAGGCACAAAGAAAAGAAGGGAGTCACGGTTATGTCTGTTATCTTTCTTTCAATAGGCAGTTTTATGCGTTGTTTTGAGTTTTGTTCCCCTCCCTTACTTTCCAATACTCTCCTCTTCACTATTGAGGTGAAAGCAACAAGGACTAATTCTTCTAATGCTTGGTATGATTCTTTGTTCGCCAGAAGTTTTCTTCCAAGTGCTTATACACTTTATTTGACATAGCTGCCACCCCTGTGAATCCTTCTTTTAGTTTGTTATTATGGATTTCAGATATAGTTTAGTCGAAGTTTGTCTCTGCAAGTGTTAATCATAAAGCACATGTGAATGCAGAAGGTGATCCTGCATCAAGTTCTGGGCATAGTCCGGGAAGTCGAGTAGGTGCCAGTGTACTAGTTGGTTCTTTTAACATATCTGAACAAGGAGATGGGATTCCTGATCTAGGCCGGGTAAATATATGACTTCTCACAGGTGTTCCATGCCCTTTTTACACTTATGTAACAAGTTATTTCTTTCTTATTTTTTCCTTTTACCATTGCTTCCTTATTGCAGATTGTATCAAGTGTCCTCAATTCGTTTGGAATCACAGGTGGAGGAAGTAGTAGTGAAGATACTAATCTTAATGTAAGTTTATAAGACTTTATTTTTCTTTACAAACAACCGTTTGAAGTAAGAAATTACTACCTTCTTTTTGGGGGGTGTCCATATTCTTAAGAGGTTCGTGTTCTGCTTCTCCTTACGATTATTGTTAGTTTTCAGTACCTTTCCTAAGTTGTATGTCTCTCTGTGTATGCACATATGTACGTGAAATTCCTGTATCAGAAAAAATGTGTTCATGTTAATATGTAAATTAGAAAGCCTGTACAAATTCTATAAACACGTGCTCATGTTAAGAGGGTAAGGAGTAATAATATGTGGATTTCTGTGATTAATTGTTAAGCTGTTTCTGAAATACAAGGGACTATTAAATTAGCGGAATGTTTGTGGAGAGTGTTCAATGCCATTTAGATAGCTATGAGTAAATTCCTTAATGGAAGGGGCAATTCGAGTTTAATACTGGCTGTGTCTTCTCAAATGTCTCGTCAGGAACCTGTGCGTGAAAGAGCTACTATTTTCGCACTTAGTGGTCAGCGAATTTCTAGCAGACAGCAGCCTGACCAATCTGGTACAAGGAATCAATCTATTCCGAATATCAGCACTTCGTCGCATCCAACTGTTGATCCTTCGGAATCTTTGCAGCCACCGGTACTTTTTCTTTCTCAAACTTGTTTCGAGATGTGATACTGTGTAGGAAAAATCATGGGTTTGGTGGCTGATGAAGGGCTGCGGCGTTGGTGAATAGTTACTGTCGTGAACAGTAACTAGGGTTTTGTAATTTTTTTTGTTTTTGTTTTTGTTTGATGGGTAGAACTGTGTGGTGGCTAAAAATTTAGGGTTTAATGGCTCTGATACCATGTTATGATAAAAGAAGACACATTGAGAGGAAAAAGAGAAGCTATTATTATTATTTACTATAACGAATTAGACCCCTTTATATAGGGCCTAGTACACAAGACAAATATTTCAGACTTTCAATGTGGGATAAATAACAAACGTAATATAACCTAGCCTACTACTTCAACAATCCTCAAATTCCCATTCTCATCTCCAGGGTTTTATTTGGAGCAATTAGGTTCTTTTAGTTGCTTTAGGTCCACCAGTTTGGTCCTTGAGGTAACAGACGTCAACTTTTAGACGGAACAATGGCATGTCTGACGATGTTCCCATTACCATACGCATTATAGTACATTGGAAACCTTAAATTGAAGCATCAATCTCTTCTTCTCCAGTATGAAGAAGACAACCAATTTTTTTGTTGGTTTTGGTGAAGGTTGGGGAATGTGGTGGACTACTGGTGAAGAGAATGGATATTGACATCTTTGTCAAGTTGCATTTAATGATAAAAATGAAAAAACAGAGTGTCTTCGAATAAAGATGGCCGAGTGAGTGAAAACAGCATTGTTGTCGTGACTGGTCGCTGTGGTGGGCACCTCCATTTCAGACATGTCAAGGTCCCAATGATTGTGGGTTTTGTTCCTCTGAGTGTCAGGAATATTTTGGTAGCCTGCAAGTCACACGTGGGGTCGGATTGTCATAAATTTTGCTGTAACTGGCGCATTGCTGCCTTGTCTGGCTGAGTGGTGGAGGCCATTTCCAAGGTAAGATCAAACTTAATTGTTATGAGGTTTTTGTCTATGCTTCAAGGGGAGTCTAGTGGAATTTGAATCGTAGAAGAAGATTTGGTGTAGACTGAGAAATTGAGAGTTGAATATCACGGTGGCCTAAGTGGTCGCCAGAAGTGATGTTGTAGGTATGGGTTGGCATGACCCTGCTCCTCTTACCATGGAGAAGATGATAAGATGATTTTGGGTTGAATGATGCTTGGAGAAGAAGTTGGAGGTGGTTGTGCGAGGTAGGGAGATTGGAAAGAGAAGCTTGGGGAAGAAGGAAAGAGAAGAAAGAGAAAAAGAAAAAAAGATGAAAAGAGAAAATGAAAAGCTCAATATTACCCTTCGATTAAGAGTCTCAGCCAACTTCGCGTCAAAGAATTAGCAGATATTATACCTGAGTACTACTTTAGAGCACTTGAAACCTAAGGACCTAATAGCATCAAATTAATATTGAAGGACTAGTTCTGGAATTCAAGGATAGAAATTAAGTACCAAATAGGAAACTTATAGTACTATACAAATAAGATGTTTCACCCTGTACATCCAAAGGATGTGGTACTCAAGTTCTTTGTTATTCCTTTTCCATAGTTCATTGTTCTTCCTTGTCCCATCTTTTTTTCTAATTGAGGATTTTGCATCTTCATGCTTGTCTTGCAGGTTATCCCTGATTCTTTGACGACTTTGTTGCAGTACTTGACTCACTTGAGACAGGAGTTTGATATCAATGGTCAGAAAGTTATCCTCTTCTTGAGCTCCCCACCCCCCAAAAAAAAACACCCCACCCTCAGAACCCCTGTTACGCACACGAATAGAAGGAAAGAAGAAACAAATGCCAGAAGGATAAAAAGGAACTGCAAAAGAAGTAAAAATAAATAAACTGGAAAATATATTGTGGTCTGAGATGTTGATTTCTGCATTGGCAGTCAGAGGGTTGAACAATATTTCTCAAGCTGCTGAACCGCATGGGGTTGATGTACAATATATTGATGCCGCCTCACGTTCTAGTGGACCAGCAGGGCTGCCAACACCAGCATCCTTGGCGGAGGTGGTGATGTCTACAAGGCAATTGCTCAATGAGCAAACTGCAGAGTGCTTATTGGTATGTACTCAAGTTTTTAATGCTCTGTTATACTATCTTAATTTGAACAATTGCTTGGACATCAAAATTGTCCACAAAATGCATAGATGTGAACTAGTGACGTACCACATATGGTGAGATGTTACTATTAAATCCTTTTTACCCCTAATTTGATTATACATCTTTATCCATCCGACTTCTATAGTTGAGCTGGGAAAAGAAAATTTGATAGTAGTTTAGCCTGGAAGAATTACATGATCGTCGAGCATGCCAAATCTCCTTTTGTTCTAGGTGTGACTGTGTCATCTCCTTCTTTTTAGGTTTGACATTGTTAACACTTTATTTTGGAGGATAAAGAACCACAAAAATTTCTGGCAGCGAAAAATAATGGATAAAATGAAGGGGGCGATTTACGTTTAGATATTCTTTACGAAATACCAACCTTTAGAATTTCAAGGATGCCTTCTTTCTCATCTAAATTTTTACTGATGTAACCCAGAGGCTTCAGCTGTAATGTGATGTATACATCATATTGTGCATAAACAACTAGAGTTTTGTTGAAATCTGGTCTCAGTTACACTAATGGAGATTGAATTTTATCTGTGTTTTTTATTAGTGTTCCTGAATTTTATCTGTGTTTTTATTAGTGTTTCTGATGCTAAGCATGGTATTTTCATATAATTTGCAGCAACTTGCCAGACAGATGGAATATCAGGCTAATGTGACTGATCCTTCAGAAAGGACCAGAATTCAAACATATGCTTTAAGATCCGGAGCGCTTCTACAAAATCTGGGTGCTTCGCTGCTTGAACTTGGTCGCACGATGATGACATTACGAATGGGTCAAACATCAGTGGGTTTCATGGAGTTATTTCTGTTTCCATATGGTATTTTTGCCAGTTTATATTTTTTGATATTGTGCTCATACTGACTAAGAATCTTCTCAGGGAGATGCCATTGTTAATGCTGGACCTGCCATTTTTATATCCACGACTGGTCCCAATCCCATCATGGTTCAGGTCGTATTATAATCTAGTGGAAATATATCTCTTGTTTCCTTGTTTATGGAATTACAGTGATGACGTTAATTGTGTTCTGAACTTGATCTCTATGCAGCCACTGCCTCTTCAACCTGGATCAAGTTTGGGGGCCATTCCTGTTGGAACTGTGCAAAACAGCACTGGATCTGCTGGGGTATCTGTCCGTTCTGGTTTCGCTCCAAGGAATATTGACATCAGGATACGAACAGGTGCTTTACATATATCTTCTTCTGCTTCTTTTATTCTGGATAGTTCTCAGATGTTGAAGCTCAAAATGCTATAGTGCACAGGTCCAATGAAATTGTATCTCCTAAAGAAATGAATCTAGAATTTATTGGCTACCACAAGAAATTTCTCATTGCATCTATAACTGTCACTTTCTTCAGTATCCTCTATATGTCTGTGCGCCCTGGTTGTTGATGCTTTAATCTTTACACGGCCTTATTCTTTTCTATTGTCATTAATAATTTCGCTCTTGATATCCTCAGCTCGTGATAGAAGGGATCCAACAAGTTCACAGCATCAAGGGCAAACTGTTCCGCCAACTTCTGATAACGGCACTTCTGCTCAGCAAGCAACAGTAGAAGGTACCGGACCTTCTTCTGGTAGGGAGCCCGAAGTGCGGGTACTTCCTCTTAGAAGTTTGTTGTCAGCAGCTCCTGCTCCTATTGTACATTCAACTTCAGACTCATCCGGTCGTTCATTGGGAATATTCTTCCCAGTTTTAGCTAGAGTTCAGCATGTAACTTCTCGAAATTCAAATAATACGAGAGCATCGCAAGCGTCTGATCAGAATCATGCTCATAGTGTTGACACTGGAAGAAGCCCAATGCCTAATTCTGCAGCACATCAAGAACATAATGGAGCGCCCAATCTAGATGGTAAGCTTTACATGAAGTATATTTACTGGTATACTTCTATACATGCACAAATATACATAGATATACTGCACTTGTGCTGGTGCTTGGAATCATAAATGGAATTGGAAATTTGTTACCACGAGTTATACGCTGATCAGAATTGGCTATGGTTTCGATCCCATGTTGGACGGTTTGTGGATGAAGAAACGCCTGATACAAAGTGCTTTGCATGTAGATTCATATATAAGAAAGGCTGCTCAATAGATGATGTATGTGCAAATTGTGAATGGTAAAAGAACTATGTATATGTTGATGTATCCTAATGGGTTTTATGCATTTGGCAGTGTGGCACCCTTCTGTCACCAATCTTGTCATTTCTTAGATTACAGGGTTTAGCAAATGGATTTGATTGTAACTAGAAAATGAGGATGATAACTAGCTCAAGCTCAGGCATTAAGTATATCTCTTTCAAGCTCAACCTTCTGGCATTAACCAATATATGATTCTGAGTTGATGGAAAGACATTAGACTGGAAGATGTCACATAATTCTGAGCATTGCAGTTACTTATCTTGCTTGTCCATGTATGTCGAATAAATGAAACTGTGACCTTATATATCTATGGTGATATTGTTGCATTTTGTTTCCAGACATAATTTCCATATGTGAAGGAAAAGCACTGGTAGTTTTCAACATGTTTCTGCATATAAAGATTATTAATTTCTGGCAAACAATATTTCAGTTGGTGGTACATCAAATGGTCAGGGATTCTCTGCTCAGATTCATGATGGACTTAATCAGTTGCTTAGGACTATTATCTCTGGCGAGCATCTCCATGCTGACAATGTCGAATCTCATAATGTTGGTACCAGTTCTGTTGAAGTGCATACTGTAGTAGCTCAAGATGCTAATAGTTCACAGGAGGCCACACCGCCAGTGAGTGAAGAAGGACTCTTATTATCTAATATACTACGACAGGTTATGCCCATTATATCTGAAAGCATGGGGACAACATCAAATAGTTCCTCTGGCGATGGAGGAAATGCTGTGCAAAATAGACCTACACAAGCTTCAACACAGGTATAGAGATCTGTCTTACCAATTTCCATAATGTGAATGTTATATTAGGGCCTAGCTTAAATGCTTGGATTTGCTAAAAGCGGAAACAGTTAGAAGTGTTTTAAAGGGTAACTTTGTATGATTAATCATGAATTGTAAGCCTTGCTGTGGATGGCTCTTAGTTCTTATGGTTTGTGTGCAGGCTCCGACAAACCCGGATGAAGGGTGCCCTTCTCGTCGGCGCTCTTCCCGTCAGCGGCGTGAACCTCCATCACAACCAAGTCCTCCAAAGCGCCAAAGGGTATACTTCCCTATTTTCTTTTGTTTAATTACTTCCTCCTGCTCATCCTCAGTTTTTACTACTTTACCTAACATAAAAAACACAAAAAGAAAGAATTATCATGCTCAAAAGTTCATATCAAGATAGAACTTCTTATTGGGTCTTGACCTCTTTAGCAGTAGATATAGTGTAGGGAGGGTCATTGGCTGTACTTGGGCATGCATATAGGCTAGTTCTTAGAGTTGGGATGCAACTCTAGAGACTTTAAACATCTCTAGTCCTCATGACATGCGGTTGAGGTTGCAGCATGATATGTCAATTTCAACCGAGGAGGTTGGGAATGGTTTTAATCAACCTCCACTTTGGATGCCAATATTAGTGTACTAATTCTATCTAATGGAAGCATAAAAAACTCACTTTCCTCTTTGTAACAGCATCACTTCCTTAATTCTCAAAATTAGGCGCTCATCATGCTGGAACTAAAATTTTCCAATAAATGATGCAGAGGGAGTGATTAAATTTGGCTGCTTCGGGATTCTGACATGCTTTTGTTGGTTCTGCGGCTAAAGAAGGCGTACGCCCAGATTTGTACGATAAGTTTGAGATCCTGCTCCTGGCAACCGAATTGAGAACTAGTTATGTTAAATACATGAAGTTGCTATTATCTCTTAATGTTATATGGAGTTATTTTTTTTCCATTCCCCTGGCCCTTGGCACGCTTGAGTAAGCAAGCATGTAACATACAGTTGATTACCAGTTGAAGTAATTATGGTTTTGATTATGCTTTTCTTTTTAGATAACCTTCCAACGTTTAAGTTTTGTGATAACAAGGCTGTTTTTTTTTTTTTTTGGTCATAGTAACAAGATTGTAACTTCCAATTAAATGTTGAGAATAAAAAGCGGTCATAGATCTCATGAACATGAAAAAATTGATAACAGTAAAGCGAGAGATAGGTCATGTCAGGAAAGCGAGTGGTTGCTGCTCTTTCTTTTTTTCCTTTTTTTTTTTCTTTTTCCCCTCCTTCAGGGAGACTAAAGTCAATTAAACTATCTAATTATTAATCTGAGTGAATGTTTCGTCCTTTTTATCCTTTTCAAGTAATATTAAAAGAGAGTGAGGGATGGTGTTCACAGTGTGGGCTCCAAGTGGCTAATTGAGGGCATTGTTGCCAGCTGCACAAGCGTTCACTTTGCGATAAACATACTCAATATGAAATTCATCATTCACTTGTAACATGTTTTTGCAATCTTTGATTAGTTTGAGAGGATTGTTGGGAGGTGTTGGCCCCTTGATCAAACTAATAATCAATTGCGAATCAGGCTCAATTGTGAGTTTATGGATTCCCAAAGTAATAGTACGTTTAAGTCCTTCCCAAAGAGCAATCATTTCTGCTCTATTATTCGAAACAATTTCCAAATTCACAACAAAGCTTGCCTTCCAGTTCCTTTCCTCATTTCGTAATAATCTGCTGACCCCTGAAACAACCATCAATGTTGAACTTTCATCCCTCTCGCGGCTTTATCCTACCTATTTATGTCACCCTTTTCACATTGTTTTTGACTATCATGTATACGCTCCATGCATCCTTAAATTCCATGGCTTGTTTCTTAATGAATTCACTTATGAAAGCACCCGAGTGGACTCTCCCACCTCGAAATATTTCTCATTTCTCCACTTCTATATCTACCAAATAGTAGTCATAAACACAGTATTCCAAGCACATCCATCTTTTTTCCTCGTGTTTTCCATGTTGGTATTCCACTAGGCAGCCCAATCTAAGTCCCAAAAAATTTTAAGTTGTTATTCAAAAGGAGGGACCATACCTGTTTAAAATATGACACTCTTTAAAAATATGTTCCACATCTTCTCGCATAGCACCACATCTATAGCAAGTGATGTCAAGGTTGATACCCCTCTTTTCCAGTTGATCACGCGATGCAATCCTCTCGTGAATTGTTTGCCAGATAAAGACCTTGATGCATTGTGGGCATTTTATCTTCCATAAAGCATTCCATTGCATATTTGTTGGTGTTGGAGGATCAGCGATGATAGAGTAAGTTGATTTGATGAAAGAATTTCTTTTAGGCCCAAATTCCTATTATACAGTATCCTGCTTATTCTCGTCCACGAATATTCAAACACTAGCAATTTGTAGAAGGGATTTAAGAGGGATAAGTGTTTGTAAATTTGTCTAATCCCATGTACTATTAAGGTATAAATTTGGATGCGGCTAAATTTGGTAAGTTGACTAGATTTGACTTCCCGTGGACCTGCAAAAAAAGGAAAGGTGTCGTAGGACCACTCTGAAGCTTAAGTTAGTCGGGTGCTTGAAGAAGGAACGTGTGTGTAATTTCAAAATGAAACTATTACCTCCCCTGAAGAGTGTATGGGTGCATTTATACTTTTTGGATGAGAGAGAATCTGACACCTCCGTATTTCACGAGGTGTGTTGGCATTCTGCTAAGATTTAGGATGTCATCGGGAGGTCGGATTTTGGGATGTTATCGGGAGGTCGGATTTTGAACTGCATTCAGGTGAGGAGGTGGGTCTGTGTTGTAAGA
This sequence comes from Ehretia macrophylla, assembly GCA_037974665.1. Classification (NCBI taxonomy): domain Eukaryota; kingdom Viridiplantae; phylum Streptophyta; class Magnoliopsida; order Boraginales; family Ehretiaceae; genus Ehretia; species Ehretia macrophylla. Next base: position 73,408,795 of record CM075773.1, read on the forward strand.
CTTGTCCTACCTTCTGTTGAAAAGCACTTCTAGGGGCATATAAGTCTTTTTTGATGAGGTTAACAATTTCATCCTTATCATGTACTATCTTGCAACACATAATGAGACATCGACAATTTCTTCATATTTGTGTCCACTATCTGGAGTGCCACTTCCAATGAGAATGACATCACCTATCCCCCAATCTACTCAAAAACGAGTAAATTTGCCATTATAAATGTTCCATTTCAACCCTTTCTCTAAAACTTGGTACCCCAATGATGTGGGTAGAAATTTGACCTCATATGAATAGACGAAGTTGACCTTGGAATCTGGATAAGATAACGACCCAAGATCCAACACGAGATGGCCCAACCTGGCCTCACCTACTTACAGGCTTGTTGCCCAACCTGACCTCGCCGACTGATGGCTCCTTGCCCGACTGAGTATGATTTGGCCTGACCCGAAGACCTCCCAATTTGGTAGTTAATAAGGATGAAATTGCCTACCTCATCCGAAAGACTCTTATGCCCCTAAAGTGCTCCCCAATAAGAGGATAAGATAGGTCTTCCATGAAATACCTGACTTCCACACCTCGAGGCAGCTTCAAATCCAACCTCCCTATGACGTCCCAAATCTGACCTCCCGAGGACGTCCCAAATAGCTAGAACCAGCAAGGTATATGTGACAATTTCCAGTCACTCAAGGTTCACTATAAATATAAATGACCATCACAAGGGAGGTAACTAATAATGAGACATGCATGTCATTTACTCTCTCTCTCTCTCTCTCCCTTTACTCTCTTTTTATTTATATGCAATTTTGGGCCCCATAACTGACTTGGGCGTCGGTGTAGGCCCCTGGGGACAACCCCAAGGTCCTTTGTTTTGTAGGATAATCACCTCCTTAGCAGAGCGACAAGCTCATGAAGCCTAGAGCCAAATTTATCCCTTAACATGTTGGCGTCGTCTGTGGAAAATCGAAGAATTAGCCCACTGAGAAACCACCATCGCACGCAAGATAAGTAACGATAATATTCGCACTGTGCTAACTGCTATCTGTTTGCTACTTAGTACATTTTAGTTCGACATGCTTGCTTAATAGTGCACAACTCAAATCTAAGTCTCCTTAATGTGCTGATCACTTTATTCAAATATGTGCTATTAAATGGAAATTGCATCAATCTTGGCAGAGAATTGCTGTGAATGTAGACATAAAAAAAAAAAAAAAGACAAGCAATCATATGCATCAGAAGGTCTTCGACATACTCTATGAAATGATTACTCATAATTGACCCCAAGGTGCTTGTTAAAAATCAAAAGTGGGCTTTGCATTAGATAGTTATACAAAAAAGTGTATTTCTCCTGCTATGTAGTTAAGGTGTTTGACCAAATGCCGAATCAGACTGCGCACATAAATATTGTTGCTATGATCGTCAAGAATCGGTCAGAATGACACCAATTTGAATTGCAATTAGTTGCCAAAGATCTAGCTTGAGCTTCATGCGCAAAACACAGAGCACATTATGTGAGGCCCATACCTAATTCCCGAGCATTAAACATATTACTTGGGCAATATTTAAGATCAATTTGTACTTTGATTAATAGTAACCCACTATGTGTTCTTAGTTCTCATAATAGGAATTAAATTAAACTTAGAAATATATAAGGCTAGCGTATCAAAACTAAGCATTTGTTTCAATTAAAAAGAAAAAGGACTAACCTAGTATGCATATTAGAATCATATGAAAATACTTTTACATGATAAAAAATAGCAATTTTAACTTGTAAAAATGAAAAGGTTAGTATCTCAACTAAGTTGATGTGATCCAGTCTTAAGCATCCAAGTTCAATGAACCATTTATTTGGACAAAATTTTCAGCAAAAATTCAAGTCAATATTCTATTTTCAAGATTCAAGAACTTCAAGATTCTTCAAAACGTTTCAAGAAGCTTGGAAGATTTGGTCAATATTTGATTTCTTTGTAATTTTATCTTAGTTTTAGTTTTAGTTTAATTGAATTCTAGTTTATCAAATGTTCATACTAGGGAGAAGTCTTTCTTGGGCTGCAAGTTAGGTGTTCATACCAGAAAGAAGCCTTTCTTGGGCTGCAAGTTTTCTTCCTTTTTAGTTACTATTCACGTTACTATTCATGTGAATAGTTAATAGGAGCTTTCTTGGGCTGTCTACTTCTTTGACCTAGGTTACTATTCACATTTTTCCTACTTGGGCTAGGGTTTAGGAGTCCTTTTTCCAAGCAGGATACTATTTGTTATTGCCTATATAAGGCTGTGTTTTGTGATAATAAAGAAGACAATTTTGATATTAAATTTGTGAGATTATTCTCCTTAAGTTCTCAAGAACTTTCTCGAACTTATCAAGATTATTCTTGTGACGTTCATCTTTGACTTATCAAACGAGATTTCCATCCTCGTTTGTGGCGTCCTCATCTATACCAAGGTTCTAGCTTTGCTAAGCATAGGGTCGTAGTTCCATCCATTCATGAAAGGTCTTGGGGTCGTTTGCCATATTTGGTGTTGGGTCGCGTCGCATGTTGGCGTGGTTCGTATCAGTTGGTAATCAGAGCTTAGGTTTATCAGGTTTGCCTATCCTTTTCTTGTTTTCTTAGTTAATTTCGCGAGTCTAGGTCTAGGTTTAAATTCCTTTCTTTGTTCTTGATTGTGTCTTGCTGCCAATTCGTTTTAGGTTGTGTTTCAGTTCTGTTCTTGCTTCAATTTCGTTTCTTATCTTGTGTTTCAAGTCTATTTTCTTGTTGAATTCCGTGTCTTACTTTCAAGTATTTTCTTGTTTTTCTCATCAAATCCGTGGGTAGGGTTAAGGTTTTCAATTAGGACAAAACCCTAATTGGTTGTGTGCTCAATCCCGTATTGTCTTAGTGTCAAATTCGAATTTTTGGTGACTTTCTCATTGTGTTCGCTTCTGAAAATCAAGAAAAGAACATCAAGAAAAGAAAAGAAAGGTCAAGAAAAGATTTAAAAAAAAAAAAACAGTTCGGAGCTGAAAAAAAAAAAGCAAAACAGTGAACAATAAAAAAAAATTTGGAGAATTAGCTTGCGAGGCCAAACTTTTCTAAACGGAAACGATAATCTGAGCATAACCCACTGCTATTTTTTTTTGTTAATTCAGTGGTAGTATATTAAAATTGGCTTTTTTCAATTTTTTGTTTTCATTTTGTTCATGAACTTATTTGTACTTTGATTGTACCTTGCTGTACTTTTATGTCATGGGCACCACCCTCTTAGGGCCTAATTCCATTGTTTTCTATGAGTTTTAAGTGTTTTGTGTTTTCCAATAGGGTTTTCTCAACTTTTCTTGTTTTTCTAGGTTTCCTTCTTCGAGTTTTGGTCAATTTTCTTTAACCTTGTTTCCAGAGTCTTAGAGGTCTAAAAAAAAAAAGTCAGATTCTGAAATAGATTATTACGCTGCTTGGTATTCTTGGTAAGTTCTAGGGACTTGAAGGAGAATACGAGAGGAAAAAGGAAGAGTGTGTGAGAATATTAGAGGGTAAAAGCCAAATTGAGTTGAGTGAAACACGTGAGGGAGTGAAATTTAATCATGTCTCAAAATCAAGTAGACAACATTAATGAAGGTGTTCAACAACTCGTTGGACAGAACTTACAGATGCAGGCATTGATGGGAGAGATGAGACGAATGATGAGGGCTGAATTTGATCAACTACATGAGAGGATGGATAGGGTAGAACAGAGAACACCAAGGGTGCAGCCACCAGTTGCTCCAAACGTACCAAGGAGGAACATGTTGCATCAAAGAGAAATTGAAGTTGTGGATGAATTTGAAGAAGAAGGGATAGATGAGGAACTTGATCGGATGTCAATAGGCAGCAATGGAAGACATAGCCGAGATAGAGAAGCTAGGGATCGTGTTGATAACAATTTGAGAAGCATCAAGATGAAGATTCATACTTTTCAAGGAAAGAGTGATCCCGAAGCATATCTTGAGTGGGAGAAGAAGATAGAGTTGGTTTTTGATTGTCACAACTATTCCAAACTGAAAAAGGTAAAACTTGCCGCAATTGAATTTACTGATTATGCTATTGTATGTTGGGATCAGTTGTGCATCAATATGAGGCGGAATGGAGATCGTCCAATTGTAACTTGGGATGAGATGAAGAGGGTAATGAGAAGGCGATTTGTACCCAGTCATTACTACAGAGATTTATACCTCAAGGTGCAAGTTCTTCATCAAGGTAATAAGAGTGTTGATGAGTATTACAAAGAGATAGAGATGGCTATGATTAGAGCCAATGTAGAGGAAGATCGGAAGGCGACAATGGCTAGATTTTTGAATGGGTTGAATCGAGAGATTGCTAATACCATCGAGTTGTATCATTATGTGGAATTAAAGAATTTGGTGCATATGGCAATTAATGTGGAGAAGCAACTCAAGAGGGGTGGTACACGACCAAGATAAGCACCACAATACTTGAGTGCATCACCTTCACCTTGGAGGACGAGTTACCCAAAAGATGAAGAAAATCTGTCTACTTCCAAGGCTAAGCTTGAGCTCAAACCATCCACTATTGTCATGACCTCTCAAGGTAATACAACCTCTACTATGACTCGATCTAGTGAGATTCAATGTTTTAAATATCAGGGACGAGGGCACATAGCAAGCCAATGCCCAAACAAGTGAGCAATGGTAGTCTTCGAAAGTGGTGAGATTGAATCTGAAGATGAAACATATTCTGATGACATGCCTATACTAGAGGACAACACAGTGGGAGCAGAAGAGTTTGGGGCAGATTATGGAGAGATGCTTGGATTAGTGGCATGACAAGCCTTAAGTTTGCAAGCTAAAGAAGATGAAGAAGTAGTGCAATGTGAGAACATCTTTCATACTTGCTGCCACATGAAAGATAAGGTATGTAGTGTTATTATTGATGGTGGTAGTTGTACTAACGTTGCTAGTGCTTTAATGGTTGATAAGCTAGGGCTCACAACAATTAAGCATCCACATCCATACAAGCTGCAATGGTTGAATGATTGTGGTGAGGTAAGGGTTACAAAACAGGTTGTGGTGTCGTTTCGCATTGGAAAATATGAAGATGAAGTATTGTGCAATGTAGTACCTATGCATGCTGGACATCTTCTCTTAGGAAGACCATGACACTTTGATCGACGTGTACAGCATGATGGCTTCACCAACAAGTACTCATTCATGTTCAATCATCGGACAATCACTCTAGTTTTGATGACACCAAAACAAGTTAATGAGGATCAAGTGAGGTTACAACAATTGAGTGATCAAAAGAACTTGAGTGAACAAAAGAATTTGAGTGAACAAAAGATTGAGAGTGAAAAGAAAAAGAGCAAGGCCGAATATGAAAAAGTAGTGAGGAAAGAAAAGCATTCAGCCAATGAGGTAAAAATAGAGGGAAAACAAAGAAATTTTTATGCAAAAGCAAGTAAGGTTAAGAGAACTTTGATATCAAAACGGCCAATGAATGTACTCATGTGAAAGAAGGCTCTTTTGTTTAACCAACTTGACTCTGCATTGCCTAGTGTTATTATTTCTCTCTTGCAGGATTTTGATGATATGTTTCCCGAGTAGATACCACATGGTCTACCACCTAGGCTGGTCTTTGAGCCTGGTAGATTTGAGGACAAATCCTTCTCAAGAGGGGGGGAATGATGTGATCCAACCTTAAGCGTCCAAGTTCAATGAACCATTTATTTAGGCAAATTTTCCAGCAAAGATTCAAGTCAAGATTCTATTTTCAAGGTTCAAGAACTTCAAGATTCTTCAAAAAGTTTCAAGAAGCTTGGAAGATTTGGTCAAGATTTAATTTCTTTATAATTCTATCTTAGTTTTAGTTTCAGTTTAATTTGAATTCTAGTTTATCAAGTGTTCACACTAGGGAGAAGTCTTTCTTGGGCTGCAAGTTAGGTGTTCACACCATAAATGAGCTTTTTTGGGCTGCAAGTTTTCTTCCTTTTTAGTTACTATTCACGTTAATAGTTAATAGGAGCTTTCTTGGGCTCCAAGTCTACTTCTTTAACCTAGGTTACTATTCACATTTTTCCTACTTGGGCTAGGGTTTAGGAGTCCTTTTTCCAAGCAGGATACTATTTTTTATTGCCTATATAAGGCTGTGTTTTGTGATAATAAAGAATACAACTTTGATATTAAATTTGTGAGATTATTCTCCTTAAGTTCTCAAGAACTTTTCCGAACTTATCAAGATTATTCTTATGGCGTTCATCTCTGACTTATCAAACGAGATCTCCATCCTCGTTTGTGGCGTCTTCACCATACCAAGGTTCTAGCTTTGCTAATAATAGGGTCGCGGTTCCATCCATTCCTGAAAGGTCTTGGGGTCGTTTGCCATATTTGGTGTTGGGTCGCGTCACATGTTGGCGTGGTTCGTATCATAAGTAGTTTAATCTAATAAGTACATTAATACTTAGGTTAATTACTAAATGATTTCAGAAGAATTAATTAGGAATGCTAACTCACATTAAGAATTAAGTCAATATTACTCTTCATTTAAATAAAAGATTAAGTATAGCATTTTGGAATATAGTTCATTAGCTTTCAAAATCCCTTAGTTGTTCTCACTATTACTTTTGTTATCACCAATTAGCCCCTATAGCCGAACTCAGCCCAACTTCATTTCACTGTCTAAAGCTTCAATTTAATTATCATAGCTGCCGAACCATCATCACACCACGTCCTTAGCCTATTGCACTGCACAAATTAGCTCGAAAATCTCGCAAATCTAATTGCCACCACCGAATCATCTTGATGCCATCATGCGTACCAAAGTCTTATTTGGTTGCCACCTAAGCTAGATATGGCATCGGTTGAAGCCCTTAGGAGGCACTTTTACAAAGTTGGAAGAGGAAAAGACCAGTCAAGACCAAGGAAGTGAGCGCAGAAGACCTCTTTTTCAATTGACTTTGGGGAAATAAGGACAATCCCTTTGGACTATGGGATGGTCTTAATCCTGACATATGCCGCCATAAGGATGAGCAGACGACATCATCATGAACCAATTGCTCAACACGGCCTCATCAATTCTTCACCGAATCAATTTCTCCACTAAGCTATTAAACTAATGCCTATATCATATGATTACCATCCAAACTAAACATCATTGAGATTCCTTAGCTTCAATCATTTCCACCGCCCACTTTCATCCAATCACCGTTGAAACAAATGATCCACATAGCCTAACATTGCACGACATCATGCGGTAACCTTTCAATTAATCAACACGGCAGCCTACAAGATTCCACCATAATTGCAATCCTTCGTCAGCCTATTACCAATTCTAAGTTCACATTCTAAACATCCACCGCCCAAGCGATGGATCCTTTCATCACCGCTACCATGAACATCAATTGCTACCATTATAGTCTATTACCATGCCAAGAAATAATTAGCTCACAAATTGCCACTCACCATCCACTTGAGCCAAATTGTAGCAAAATTCCTTAGCCATTATAGTCCTTCATCATCATCATCAGGCCTACCAAGTTTCATCACCAAGCTAAACACCTACTCCATCATTGCTCCACCGTCCAAATAAAAAAACAAAACCTCATAATCTTATCCCTGCAGCACCGAAGAAACTCATCATGAACCAAATGCTATCAACCTGCCAAAGAAATAAGTAGCTAATATTGCAGCCATAGCTTGACTCCACTGTTACTCCATCCAATTAAAATCAAGTCTCAACCTCTATATAAAAGGCCTTTCATTTGGCAGTTTAACACCACACACAAAGTTAGGAATTTCAATTATATGAAATAACCGTAGTATCATCGAGAAAAGGTGATGAGATTTTTGTTAAGCTGCAGACTAGATTTAGTTGTGGATGTGCATTCCATAAGATTATTTTTCTTATGTAGGAAAAGAAATATAATTAGCTTAAATAAGTAATGATCCCTGACTTACTTTGCATGTTTATAGAGCTAAGAATATTAATCGTTTGTTATTATGTAGATTTTATTTTAGTCAAACTTAAAGGTAATTAATTCTAATAAGCTTAATTAAATGAATTTGGAAGTTAATGATTAGGTGTTAGGTAAATCAAACCTTTAGTTTAGGATACTGAAATTAAATTAATTCTAAAGTCAAAGTTTAGCTAGAAGAACTTGTCTTTGGTATTAATGACTTTACTGGTTGGTTCAATGTGCCTGGAAAACATTTAGATGAATAAGATATAAATTGTTTTACTAAAATACCAGGGAATGTAGTTTCGTATTTGTACTCGAATTTACTCGAACTATAAGTGTAAAGTTATGATCTTAATTGGGAATTTAGAGTTAATTGATTAAAGAAATGAATTGCCATTAAATGCTAATCAATATGAAAGTTATTATTGTTAAGTGACAACAATGAGTTACTATAAATTACGTTCTACTACCTGCATGTATGGAGACAATCTACTTTGTTGTTCACTCAAAATGCTACTAATTGTGTGCTACATGACTATTTGTGCATGCGTGTGCTCTATTGGGGAGGGGGATTGCAACCTCAGTCGCGATAACACTCACGAACGCTGGGCAGCATAGGGCTTGCCGGTGCTCCCGTGACTATCATGGTCCTAATCCCCCTCTCGCTTGGCATTCCACCCTCAGAAAGGCGTGTCGTAGATTTCGGGTACAGTCCAAAGTACCCTATCGGGAGAAATAAGAAGTTGTGATTATGATTCAAGGCCAGACACCTCAACATAAGTGATATCGGAATGTATGTGTTATATTATTGTACCTTATCATTTATCGTATGTAGATGGTGAATTAATGTTATCGCACGTGTAATGCATCGTATCATGGTTTATAAATGCCCCAAAATGATTTCAAAATTCTTCTGATTTTTCCCCCGCACTGAGTTCTCTTGAGCTCTTTCGCCTTTTCTTTTCCCCTATTTCAGGTGATCCTAAAGAAGAGTTAGGGCTAGTCTATGAAAATGTGCCTCATATTGATGCGAACCAGCCATCCACATTCATTGCACCATTTGGATGAATTTTCCAGCAAAGATTCAAGTCAAGATTCTATTTTCAAGATTCAAGAACTTCAAGATTCTTCAAGAAGTTTCAAGAAGATTTGAAGATTTAGTCAAGATTTGATTTCTTTGTAATTTTATCCTAGTTTTAGTTTTCAGTTTTAGTTTAATTTCCTATGGATGAATTTAGGTGTTCACACTAGGAGAGAGACTTTCTTGGGCTACAAGATTAGGTGTTCACACTAGAAAGGAGCTTTTCTTGGGCTGCAAGTTTGCTTCCTTTTTAGTTATTATTCACGTCACTATTCACGTGAATAGTTAATAGGAGTCTTTTCTTGGTCTCCAAGTTTGTTTCCTTTGACCTAGTTACTATTCACGTTTTTCCTACTTGGGCTAGGGTTTAGGAGTCCTTTTCCAAGCAGGATACTTATTTGTTATTGCCTATATAAGGCACTTTTTGTGATAAAAAGTTAGACAATTCTGAAATTAAATTGTGAGATTATTCTCCTTGAGTTCTCCAAGAGACTCTTTCGAACTTATCAAGGGATTCCTTGTGGCGTTCAACCTTGACTTATCAAGCGGATTTCCATCCCCGTTTGTGGCGTCTTCACCATACCAAGGTTCTTGTCTTGCTAGGCAAAGGGTCTCGGTTCCATCCATTCTTGAAAGATCTTGGGTTTGTTTTACCAATCTTGGTGTTGGGTCGCGTCACATGTTGACCAGGTTCGTATCAGTTGGTAATCAGAGCTTAGGTTTATCAGGTTTGCCTATCATTTTCTTGTTTTTTCTTGGTTAATTCCTTGAGTCTAGGTCTAGGTTTTAATTCCTTTCTTCGTTCTTGATTGTGTCTTGCTTCCAATTCGTTTTCTTGGTTGTGTCTTGATTCCGTTCTTGTTCTTTTAATTTCGTGTCTTGAGTCTTGTTCTTCGTTTCTTGAGTCTTGTCTTCAATTTTGTTTTCTTGCTTTCAATTTCGTTTCTTGTTAAGCTTTCAATTGGCCAAACCCTAGAATCTTGAATTAGGGTTTCTTGTGTTTCGAAATTTGAAGTCTTGGTACTTGCTCATTGTCTTTGTTTCTGAAAATCAAGAAAAGAACATCAAGAAAGAAAAGAAACTTCAAGAAAAGAAAAAAAAATTCGGAGCTGAAAAAAAAAAAAAAAAAAAAAAGGCAAAACAGTGAACAGTAAAAAAACTTGTTTTTGTTGAATTAGCCTTCGTGGCCAAGCTTTTCTGAAGGGAAACGATGTTCTGAGAATAACCCACAGCAAAGCTGTAGGCACCACCCTCTTAGGGCCAAATTCCAACGTTTTCTATGAGTTTTGGTCATTTTTGTGTTTTAGAATAGGGTTTTTGCAACTTTCCTTATTTTTCTAGGTTTCCTTCTTCGAGTTTTATTCAAGTTTCTTTCTCTAACCTAATTTCCAGAGTCTTAGAGGTCTTTAAAAAAACAAAAAAAAACAAAAAAAAAAAGTCAGATTCCAAAATTGATTATTACGCTGCTTGGTATTCTTGGTAAGTTCTAGGGGCTTGAAAGAGAATACGAGAGGAAAAAGGCAAATTGTGTGAGATTATTAGAGGGTAAAAGCTAAAGTGAGTTGAGCGAAACACGTGAGGGAGTGAAAAATAATCATGTCTCAAAATCAAGCGGACAACACTAACGAAGGAGGTCAACAAGCTGCTGTTCCAAATTTACAGATGCAAGCTTTGTTGGGAGAGATGAGACGAATGATGAGGGCTGAATTTGATCAACTACATGAGAGGATGGATAGGGTAGAACAGAGAACACCAAGGGTGCAGCCACCAGTTGCTCCAAACGCACCACGGAGGAACAGGTTGCACCGAAGAGAAATTGAAGTTGTGGATGAATTTGAAGAAGAAGGTATAGATGAGGAACTTGATAGGATGTCAATGGCCAGCCATGGGAGACATGGACGAGATCGAGAAGCTAGGAACCGTATTGATAACAATTTAGGAAGCATCAAGATGAAGATTCCTGCTTTTCAAGGAAGGAGTGATCCTGAAGCATATCTTGAGTGGGAGAAGAAGATGGAGTTGGTTTTTGATTGTCATAACTATGCTGAACTGAAAAAGGTAAAACTTGCTGTAATTGAATTTACTGATTATGCTATTGTTTGGTGGGATCAGTTGTGCATCAATAGAAGGCGGAATGGAGATCGTTCTATTGCAACTTGGGATGAGATGAAGAGAGTGATGAGGCAACGATTTGTACCAAGTCATTACTATCGAGATTTATACCTCAAGCTGCAAGGTCTTCATCAAGGTAATAAGAGTGTTGATGAATATTATAAAGAGATGAAGATGGCTATGATTAAAGCCAATGTGGAGGAAGATCGAGAGGCAACAATGGCCAGATTCTTGAATGGGCTAAATCAAGAGATTGCTAACACTATAAAGTTGCATCATTATGTGGAATTAGAGGATTTGGTTCATAAAGCAATTAAAGTGGAGAAGCAACTCAAGAGGGGTGGTACACGACCAAGACAAGCACTACAATACTTGAGTGCATCACCTTCACCTTGGAGGACAAGTTACCTAAAGGATGAAGAAAATCCATCTACTTCCAAGGCCAAGCTCGAGCTCAAACCATCCACCATTGCCATGACCTCAAGCCAATGCCCAAACAAGCGAGCAATAGTAGTCTTGGAAAGTGGTGAGATTGAATCTGAAGACAAAACATATTCTGATGACATGCCCATACTAGAGGACACCGCAATGGGAGCAGAGAAGTTTGGGGCAGATCATGGAGAGATGCTTGGACTAGTGGCACAACAAGCCTTAAACCTGCAAGCTAAAGAAGAGGAAGAGGTAGCACAATGTGAGAACATCTTTCACACTCGTTGTCATGTGAAAGACAAGGTAGGTAGTGTTATTATTGATGATGGTAGTTGCACTAATGTTGGTAGTTCTTCCATGGTTGAAAAGCTAAGGCTCATAACAATTAAGCATCCACGTCCATACAAGCTGCAATGGTTGAATGATTGTGGTGAGATAAGCGTTACAAAACAGGTTGTGGTGCCGTTTCGCATTGGAAAATATGAAGATGAAGTATTGTGCGATGTGGTTCCAATGCATGCTGGATATCTTCTATTAGAAAGACTTGGGAAATTTGATCGACGTGTGCAGCATGATGGCTTCACCAACAAATATTCATTTGTGTTCAATCAGCGGACAATCACTCTAGTTCCGATGACACCAAAACAAGTTTATGAGGATCAAGTGAGGTTACAAAAATTGAGTGATCAAAAGAACTTGAGTGAACAAAATAATTTGAGTGATCAAAATAATTTGAGAGAGCAAAAGAATGAGAGTGAAAAGAAAAGTAAGGTCGAATCTGAAGAGGAGGTAAGGAGAGAAAAGAACTCGGCCAATGAGGTAAAAACAGAGAGAAAACAAAGTAATTTTTATGCAAAAGTAAGTGAGGTTAAGAGAGTTTTGATCTCAAAATGGCCAATGATTGTACTCATGTACAAAGAGTCTCTTTTAAAATTTAACCAACTTGACTCTGCATTGCCTAGTGTTGTTGTTTCTCTCTTGCAGGATTTTGAGAAAGTGTTTCCCAAGGACATGCCATATGGTCTACCACCAAGGCTGGTCTTTGAACCTGGAGGATTTGAGGACAAATCCTTCTCAAGAGGGGGGGAATGATGCGAACCAGCCATCCACATTCATTGCACCATTTGGATGAATTTTCCAGCAAAGATTCAAGTCAAGATTCTATTTTCAAGATTCAAGAACTTCAAGATTCTTCAAGAAGTTTCAAGAAGATTTGAAGATTTAGTCAAGATTTGATTTCTTTGTAATTTTATCCTAGTTTTAGTTTTCAGTTTTAGTTTAATTTCCTATGGATGAATTTAGGTGTTCACACTAGGAGAGAGACTTTCTTGGGCTACAAGATTAGGTGTTCACACTAGAAAGGAGCTTTTCTTGGGCTGCAAGTTTGCTTCCTTTTTAGTTATTATTCACGTCACTATTCACGTGAATAGTTAATAGGAGTCTTTTCTTGGTCTCCAAGTTTGTTTCCTTTGACCTAGTTACTATTCACGTTTTTCCTACTTGGGCTAGGGTTTAGGAGTCCTTTTCCAAGCAGGATACTTATTTGTTATTGCCTATATAAGGCACTTTTTGTGATAAAAAGTTAGACAATTCTGAAATTAAATTGTGAGATTATTCTCCTTGAGTTCTCCAAGAGACTCTTTCGAACTTATCAAGGGATTCCTTGTGGCGTTCAACCTTGACTTATCAAGCGGATTTCCATCCCCGTTTGTGGCGTCTTCACCATACCAAGGTTCTTGTCTTGCTAGGCAAAGGGTCTCGGTTCCATCCATTCTTGAAAGATCTTGGGTTTGTTTTACCAATCTTGGTGTTGGGTCGCGTCACATGTTGACCAGGTTCGTATCACATATGCTTAATAGGAGAGCTCAATCACTTGATCCCTTGACATGTTGATGTTATTATACACTGTCATTACTTGTTTAGTGAAGAACTCGTAGACCCTAGTGTTCCACATCACGTCATCTATGATATCATTGTCAATGACGTACTTGTAAACATTGGCTTCGAGCTATGTATGGTAGTATATGTCTTATATTATGGTTATATGTACGACGATTAGGCACTATGTAATAACCTAGTTACCTAGACTCATTTTGAAATTTTGTAATAGGTTGAGTCTAGTAGACCTATGTACTGGAGTCAGGTAACCTTTACTACTATTCCATGTTATTCCCTAAGCCTCCCGCTAGGGACTCAGGGGAATTTAGTTGCGACTGTAGAACTATGTACCTTCCCAGTTTCTAGGAGATTTTGTAACCGGAAATATGATCGGAATGTTATGTAAATGATGATGTACTAACTTCCCTATGTTGACTATGATACAACTAGTTATTAAAGAAGATATGAATGGCTAATTGTTTACGGACTCCCTATCTAATCCTAAGATGGGTTGGGTAGTCGGGGTCACTACACATTATTACCTCATGTTTTTGAAAAGCTTGAGTTGGCAAACAACACAGAAGCTAAAAGCTTAAATGAAAGTAAAACAATGAGCTGCTCATTTCGGGGATCTACATTGTCCTAATGCCTATTTATTTGCTGATTCATATGCATGTATGTGTCATTTGCCAACAAAATATGTGTATGTAGGTGAACTATCATGATAAAGCTTTTCTATATCAACTGTTTCCTGAGTTACCAAGAAGCTATAATAAAGAAGAAGGAAAGCCCTGTAGGCCATTGATCGACGAAGATCTATGGTAGTTTTTGCACCATAAAAAGCTAGAAAGAATTATGGTGATGCTGATTTCTTCTTCAAATTGAGCTCAAGCCTCTTTAGAGCCAAACAGTAATGCAAAAAAGGCTCAACAATATAACACTCCGATCTTTCATGAGACTGAAGTCCCAATCCACATCCGAGGTCATGAAAAACGAGGAGAAACGGACAGAGTCTCCCTTGTTTCTGATGCAAACCAGCCATGAGCGTCCAAGTTCAATGAATCATTTATTTAGGCAAATTTTCCAGCAAAGATTCAAGTCAAGATTCTATTTTCAAGATTCAAGAACTTCAAGATTCTTCAAGAAGTTTCAAGAAGATTTGAAGATTTAGTCAAGATTTGATTTCTTTGTAATCCTTTCATAGTTTTAGTTTTAAGTTTTAGTTTAATTCCATATGGACGAATTTAAGTGTTCACACTAGGAAAGAGACTTTCTTGGGCTGCAAGATTAGGTGTTCACACTAGAAATGAGCTTTTCTTGGGCTGAAAGTTTGCTTCCTTTTTAGTTACTATTCACGTTACTATTCACGTGAATAGTAAATAGGTGTCTTTTCTTGGTCTCCAAGTTTGTTTCCTTTGACCTAGTTACTATTCACGTTTTTCCTACTTGGGCTAGGGTTTAGGAGTCCTTTTCCAAGCAGGATACTTATTTGTTATTGCCTATATAAGGCACTTTTTGTGATAATAAAGTTAGACAATTCTGAAATTAAATTGTGAGATTATTCTCCTTGAGTTCTCCAAGAGACTCTTTCGAACTTATCAAGGGATTCCTTGTGGCGTTCAACCTTGACTTATCAAGCGGATTTCCATCCCCGTTTGTGGCGTCTTCACCATACCAAGGTTCTTGCTTTGCTAAGCAACGGGTCGCGGTTTCCATCATATTCACTATACCAAGGTTCTTGTCTTGCTAGGCAAAAGGTCGCGGTTCCATCCATTCTTGAAAGATCTTGGGTTTGTTTTACCAATCTTGGTGTTGGGTCTTGGCACATGTTGACCAGGTTCGTATCAGTTGGTAATCAGAGCTTAGGTTTATCAGGTTTGCCTATCTTTTTCTTGTTTTTCTTGGTTAATTCCTTGAGTCTAGGTCTAGGTTTTAATTCCTTTCTTCGTTCTTGATTGTGTCTTGCTTCCAATTCGTTTTCTTGGTTGTGTCTTGATTCCGTTCTTGTTCTTTTAATTTCGTATCTTGAGTCTTGTTCTCTGTTTCTTGAGTCTTGTCTTCAATTTTGTTTTCTTGCTTTCAATTTCGTTTCTTGTTAAGCTTTCAATTGGCCAAACCCTAGAATCTTGAATTAGGGTTTCTTGTGTTTCTAAATTCGAAGTCTTGGTTACTTGCTCATTGTCTTTGTTTCTGAAAATCAAGAAAAGAACATCAAGAAAAAAAAGAAACTTCAAGAAAAGAAAAAAAAAAATTCGGAGCTGAAAAAAAAACAAAAAAAAAAAGGCAAAATAGTGAACAGTAAAAAACTTGTTTTTGTTGAATTAGCCTTCGTGGCCAAGCTTTTCTGAAGGGAAACGACGTTCTGAGCATAACCCACAGCTTAGCTGTGGGCACCACCCTCTTAGGGCCAAATTCCAACGTTTGCTATGAGTTTTGGGCATTTTTGTGTTTTAGAATAGGGTTTTTGCAACTTTCCTTATTTCTCTAGGTTTCCTTCTTTGAGTTTTATTCAAGTTTCTTTCTCTAACCTTGTTTCCAGAGTCTTAGAGGTCTAAAAAAAAAAATCATCAAATTTCGAAAAAAAAAAGTAATACGCTGCTTTAGTGCCTATCTTGGTACTCTTGATTAGTTCTAGGGAACTTGAAGGAGAATACGAGAGGAAAAAGGCAGAGTGCGTGAGATTAATAGAGGGTAAAAGCCAAATTGAGTTGAGTGAAACACGTGAGGGAGTGAAAATTAATCATGTCTCAAAATCAAGTAGACAACATTAATGAAGGTGTTCAACAACCCGTTGGACAGAACTTACAGATGCAGGCATTGATGGGAGAGATGAGACAAATGATGAGGGCTGAATTGGAGCAGATTCATGAGAGGTTGGATAGGGTAGAACAGAGGCCGGAAAGGGTGCAACCACCAGTTTCTCCGAATGTACCCAGGAGGAACAGAATGCGGCAAAGAGTGGAAGATGTTGAAGATGTTGATGAGATCGATGAGGAAGGTTTAGATGAAGAGTTTGACAGAATTTCGATGGGCAGCAATAGGCGATATGGTCGGGATAGAGATGCTAGGGATCGTGTTGATCGTGTTGATAACAACTTAGGAAGCATCAAGATGAAGATTCCTGCGTTTCAAGGAAGGAGTGATCCGGAAGCCTATCTTGAGTGGGAAAAGAAGATTGAGTTGGTGTTTGATTGCCACAACTATTCTGAGTTGAAAAAGGTAAAGCTTGCTGCAATTGAATTTACTGATTATGCTATTGTGTGGTGGGATCAATTGTGTCTCAATAGGAGGCGGAATGGAGAACATCCTGTGGCAACTTGGGATGAGATGAAGAGAGTGATGAGGAGGCGATTTGTACCCAGTCATTACTACAGGGACTTATACCTCAAGCTGCAAGGACTTCATCAAGGTAATAAAAGTGTGGATGATTATTACAAAGAGATGGAGATGGCTATGATTAGAGCCAATGTAGAGGAAGATCGAGAGGCAACAATGGCTAGGTTTCTAAATGGGCTGAATCGAGAAATTGCCAACACCATTGAGTTGCATCATTATGTTGAGTTAGAAGATTTGGTGCATATGGCAATTAAGGTGGAGAAGCAATTGAAGAGGGGTAGTTCACGACCAAGACCAGCCCTGCAACACTCAAGTGCATCACCTTGGAGGTCGAGCTACCCAAGAAAGGAGGATAGTTCGTCTATTTCCAAGGTCAAGACCGAGCCCAAAACATCCACCCATGCCACGACTTCTCAAGGTAAAACAGCCCCTCCTACAACTCGTTCTAGTGATATTAAATGCTTTAAATGTCAGGGACGAGGGCACATAGCTAGCCAATGTCCAAACAAGAGAGCAATGATGGTTTTGGAAAGTGGGGAGATTGAGTCTGAAGATGAAACGCAATCTGATGACATGACAATACTAGAGGACACCGAAGTAGGTGAAGAAGAGGAATTTGGGGCAGATTATGGAGAGATGCTTGGATTAGTGGCACGACGAGCTTTGAGCTTGCAAGCTAAAGAGGAGGAAGAAGTAGTGCAACGTGAGAACATCTTTCATACCCGCTGCCACGTGAAAGATAAGGTATGTAGTGTTATTATTGATGGTGGTAGTTGTACTAACGTTGCTAGTGCTTCAATGGTTGACAAGCTAGGGCTCACAACCATTAAGCATCCACGTCCATACAAGCTGCAATGGTTGAACGATTGTGGTGAGGTAAGGGTTACAAAACAGGTTGTGGTACCATTTCGCATTGGGAAATATGAGGATGAAGTGTTGTGTGATGTGGTACCTATGCATGCTGGACATCTTCTCTTGGGAAGACCATGGAAATTTGATCGACATGTACAACATGATGGCTTCACCAACAAGTACTCATTCATGTTCAATCAACGGACAATCACTCTAGTTCCAATGACACCAAAATAAGTCTATGAGGATCAAGTGAGGTTACAAAAATTGAGTGATCAAAAGAATTTGAGTGAGCAAAAGATTGAGAATGAAAAGAACAAAAGCAAAGCCGAATCTGGAAAGGTAGTGAGGAGAGAAAAGAATTCGGCCAATGAGGTAAAAACAGAGGGAAAACAAAGAAATTTCTATGCAAAAGCAAGTGAGGTTAAGAGAGCTTTGATTTTAAAAAGGCCAATGATTGTACTTATGTACAAAGAGGCTCTTTTAAACACTAACCAACTTGACTCTGCATTGCCTAGTGTTGTTGTTTCTTTCTTGCAGGATTTTGAGGAAGTGTTTCCTATGGATATACCACATGGTCTACCACCTAGGCTAGTCTTTGAACCTGGTGGATTTGAGGACAAATCCTTCTCAAGAGAAGGGGAATGATGCAAACCAGCCATGAGCGTCCAAGTTCAATGAATCATTTATTTAGGCAAATTTTCCAGCAAAGATTCAAGTCAAGATTCTATTTTCAAGATTCAAGAACTTCAAGATTCTTCAAGAAGTTTCAAGAAGATTTGAAGATTTAGTCAAGATTTGATTTCTTTGTAATTCTATCATAGTTTTAGTTTTAAGTTTTAGTTTAATTCCCTATGGACGAATTTAAGTGTTCACACTAGGAAAGAGACTTTCTTGGGCTGCAAGATTAGGTGTTCACACTAGAAATGAGCTTTTCTTGGGCTGAAAGTTTGCTTCCTTTTTAGTTACTATTCACGTTACTATTCACGTGAATAGTAAATAGGTGTCTTTTCTTGGTCTCCAAGTTTGTTTCCTTTGACCTAGTTACTATTCACGTTTTTCCTACTTGGGCTAGGGTTTAGGAGTCCTTTTCCAAGCAGGATACTTATTTGTTATTGCCTATATAAGGCACTTTTTGTGATAATAAAGTTAGACAATTCTGAAATTAAATTGTGAGATTATTCTCCTTGAGTTCTCCAAGAGACTCTTTCGAACTTATCAAGGGATTCCTTGTGGCGTTCAACCTTGACTTATCAAGCGGATTTCCATCCCCGTTTGTGGCGTCTTCACCATACCAAGGTTCTTGCTTTGCTAAGCAACGGGTCGCGGTTTCCATCATATTCACTATACCAAGGTTCTTGTCTTGCTAGGCAAAAGGTCGCGGTTCCATCCATTCTTGAAAGATCTTGGGTTTGTTTTACCAATCTTGGTGTTGGGTCTTGGCACATGTTGACCAGATTCGTATCAGTTTCTAGACCAAACCACATACCTACACTCAGAAGAATTGGCCATAACAATAATATTCAAACATTAAAAGACAACCCCTAAGCTTCATCATCATAACCTCCTCAATTCCCTAAGGCTATCCGAGCCTTTCTACTAACAAAATGAAACATACAAGCATGCATTATCTTTAGTTACTGAAACACTAATGTCATGATTTTGATTATCATACCACTCTTATTTTTCTACTTCATTTTCATAAGTATTAAGTCCAGCAACCAACCTTAACTTCATCCATACAAGCATGCAAGCTAACCAGTCAAAGAGTAAAACATTAGAAGTTATTACATGCCATCAACCATCTAACTAATCATACAAGCCTTTAAACTTTATATTACAATCCTCTAAGACCACACAAGTACATACAAGACCATGAGGTCTCAAAATAGGACACAAGCCAACCATAATCACAATTCTCCACATCCCACACACTAATTGAGCAAATAAGTCACACAACAAGCAATCCAACTTCACTCATCCTAAAACATGTTAAAAAGAGGAATGAGTAAGCACAGTTGCTTAGTGAGGGAAGGAAATAAACAGGGAAGATTTCGCAAACCTTTTTTGTGCAATGCAAAAAAGCCAACCACTTTATAAGAACTTGAGAATTCAGTGCTTAACCTGAAATACTTGAAGGAGTTATATCATTGGTCATAACATCTAAAAATGCGGAATTACACATTATAGAATAGGTTGAAAATGATATATCACTAATGTTAACTAAACACGTATAAAGAAAAGATACTGCTTGCGAACTCACTTGGATGCCAACCTTTTCCATGCAAGCTTTTTTCCACATGGACGCCAACCTTTTCCATGTGGATGTTTAAGGTTGCAACCTTCACTATATTTACACTTGTTAACTTGTTAGTTCGCTTGGGTTACTTGATGATATAACATATCATCATTAGTCATGCACTATATCATTTAAGCTAAGAGCCACGCTTAGAAAATATTATTTACTTTTCAAAACTCGAAAACATTTCTCATATTATATAACTTGAAAAGATTCTTTATTTATAATCATGACATATAGCATATAGCAAAGTAAAATACTTAAAATGCACATAGAAATGATCCCTCACCTCTAGAAAGCCACGAACTCTTTCAACCTTCTCCCCTTGCGCCAAAACTAGCAATTCACATAGGATTTATAATTAAGAGTAAACTAGATTGATTGTAGTTAAACTAGCACATCACACTTAATTACTTCAAAGGTTCAAAGCATTACAATACACTTGCAAAACTATTAAAAATCACTTTATTAGCTATAAGTGTAATTATTAAGCAAAATAATTATCATTTAACACATAAGGATCAAACTATATAGTCAACATATAAGCCGAGAATGCAAACAACTAGGTCCAAAGCTATGAACATTCATAGGACTTCAATTCAACTAAGCTATTGTGACGCCCGAGCCCCCCAGTATACTTTTATTAACTGTTGCATACCTTATTTGTGCATTTAAATGTGCATATACTTGTTTTAGGACTAGTACTATTCATCATGATTTTTGACTGTCTATTTTCTCTGAATTAACATTTTTCCTATGTTATATGACCTATATGAGGAATAAGAAAAATAAGATTTTGGGCATTGCATGTTGGGAGAGCGTGTTTAGAAAATAGTTTTCGGTTCGTGTGAATAGTGAAAAAACATTGTATAACATTGAATTGGACTAGTTAGTTTCTTAGTTGGACTTTGGGCTTAGAAAATAAATTAGTCTTGCACATTTTGGCCCAAAATAATATCATATACATATACATATAATATATACATTATACTACACATACACATACATAGCTATACAAACAAATTGCAAAATCCTACCCATATCCCTCCTTATTCCCGACGGCTTCAACACCAAAAAGAAAAGAAATTTGCTTCTTCAATCATCCAATTTGTGTACATCCAAGCTTGGTTTAAGGACATTTAAACAATCCTAGAGCCTTCTTCTAGCTTCTTGCACGTTTTTTGTGAGAGTTTATAGCATTTTTATGCATTATATATATATATATATACTATAACTTTAAATTCTAGATTTGTTAATTATAGCTTATGAAATGCTTAACTCTTGAGAAATATACCTCTTACATGCTATCTAGACTTGTGTAGTATAGTTAATTAGCATGGTTAATGAATTCTTGCTTTGATTCAACTATTGAAGACAATGAATAGTGTCATTTCTAGGGTTTTGCTAAAATGTGACTTAGAGATTGATTAAATGCTATAATTAGGTGCTATAGGTGCTAATAAAGATAGGTTAATGATCGTGTGTAGTTAGTTTGCTTTGTACGAACCACGCTAACATGCGACGTGACCCAACACCAAATATGGCAAACGGCCCCAAGACCTTTCAGGAATGAATGGAACCGCGACCCTATGCTTAGCAAAGCTGGAACCTTGGTAGAGTTGAAGACGCCACAAATGAGGATGGAAAACCCATTTGATAAGTCAAAGGTTGAACGCCACAAGAATTATCTTGATAAGTTCGAAGAGTTTCTTGAAGAACTCAAAGGAGAATAATCTCACAAATTTTATGAATCAAAATTGTCTTTCTTTTATCTTTGCAAATCATCCTTATATAGGCAAAGAACAAATAAGTTTCCTAATTAGAAAAGACTCCTAAACCTCAGCCCACTAGGAAAAATGTGAATAGTAACTAGGTCAAAGAAGTAGACTTGGAGCCCAAGAAAGACTCCTATTAACTATTCATGTGAATAGTAACATGAATAGTAACTAAAAAGGAAGCAAACTTGCAGCCCAAGAAAGGCTCATTCTGATACGAACCTGGTCAACATGTGCCAAGACCCAACACCAAGATTGGTAAAACAAACCCAAGATCTTTCAAGAATGGATGGAACCGCGACCCTTTGCCTAGCAAGACAAGAACCTTGGTATAGTGAATATGATGGAAACCGCGACCCGTTGCTTAGAAAAGCAAGAACCTTGGTATGGTGAAGACGCCACAAACGGGGATGAAAATCCGCTTGATAAGTCAAGGTTGAACGCCACAAGGAATCCCTTGATAAGTTCGAAAGAGTCTCTTGGAGAACTCAAGGAGAATAATCTCACAATTTAATTTCAGAATTGTCTTCTTTATTATCACAAATAGTGCCTTATATAGGCAATAACAAATAAGTATCCTGCTTGGAAAAGGACTCCTAAACCCTAGCCCAAGTAGGAAAAATGTGAATAGTAACTAGGTCAAAGGAAACAAACTTTGAGACCAAGAAAAGACTCCTATTAACTATTCACGTGAATAGTGATGTGAATAGTAACTAAAAAGGAAGCAAACTTGCAGCCCAAGAAAAGCTCCTTTCTAGTGTGAACACCTAATCTTGCAGCCCAAGAAAGTCTCTCTCCTAGTGTGAACACCTAAATTTGTCCATAGGAAATTAAACTAAAATTGAAAACTAAAACTAGGATAAAATTACAAAGAAATCAAATATTGACTAAATCTTCAAATCTTCTTGAAACTTCTTGAAGTTCTTGAATCTTGAAAATAGAATCTTGACTTGAATCTTTGCTGAAAAATTCATCCAAAAGGTTCAATGAATGTGGACGCCCAATTGGTTCATTGAATGAGGACGCTTCAATTGGTTCATTGAATGTGGATAGCTGGTTCGCATCACATTCCTAGTGTGAACATCTAACTTACAGCCCAAGAAAGACTTCTCCCTAGTATGAACACCTGATTTTCGTCCATAGGGAATTCTAGAGAATAAACTAGAATTAAAATTAAACTAAAACTAAAGCTAAGATAGAATTACAAAGAAATCAAATCTTCAAATCTTCTTGAAACTTCTTGAAGAATCTTGAAGTTCTTGAATCTTGAAAATAGAATCTTGACTTGAATCTTTGCTGGAAAATTCATCCAAATAGTGCAATGAATGTGGATGGCTGGTTCGCATCATGCTCGGAACTTGACTAATAGTCAAAATTAGTTAAATTTCAAAAGGGGCTTCATATGAAAAGTGAATCCGGGTGCATTTGGACATTATGGCTAGTGTTTATTAGGTGTGGGGATGCTAAATGTGCTTTTATGGCACCAATTTGGGGGTTGGTTTGGATACTTGTAATTCAAACGCAACTTGGAGCCTTCGGGGCTTTTGTGCTTAACCTAGCTAAAAATGAGTTTTCCTAGCGTCAAAAGGTGTCATAAAGTGTCATTAGAAGTGTGGAATGGCTAGCTTGAGAGTTATGAAACTTATGCTTTGTTTGTGTGTCCAATTGCAGTAGTGGACAAAGGGGTTGTTTGACCAAAGTGTTGTCGTGTGTAAATGGAAGCTAGAATTGATGTCTACTAGGCGGGAAAACACTTTTGGAGCAATCGTAGCATTGATTTGAGGGGTGGATTGGGTAGCCGTAGTTCAAGTGACCTCGAGGGCTTCCCAAGCTTTTGTGTTAAAAGTGTGTTTTCAAAGCTGGAGTAGGTGTCTTTTGGTGCCCTTAGAGATGTAGGATAGTTAATTTGTGGGAGTTGGGCTTTGTGTTTCGATTGGAACCTAAAGTGAGCAAGTAGACAAAGGGGTAAAGTGTCAAAGTTAAATCTAATGTTAGTAGTTGACTTGTAGTTGGTTATTTGTGAGTTTAAAAAAAAAAGAGGTTAGTTTAAGGTAATTGAATTAATGGTTGATAATTATCTTGTAAATTGATTAGCAATGTGTTTAGTTGTTTTTGTATAGAATGTTTATTCCTTTTGGAGAAGTTCGTAAGTTGAGCTATAAGTTTACTTTGTTAAAGATTGAGTGACCATGTTTATAACTTGTCTATATCACTTATGTTGCTCGATTGAGTGAATATGCATGTTCCCTTGTTAATATTGATTGTATAGCTATTAATGGTATTGTATTGCTTATTTGTGAGAGTGTTAAGTATAGTTGTATTAATTTTTAGATGTTCGAAAAGATTTTGGAAGTTAGGAGCTATCTAATTATGATTTGTAAGATGTATAATTGTGTGAATTAAATATGCTCTATAGTTGTTCTAATTGCTAATGTTTTATGCTTATCAAATTGTAGGATTCATAAAGAATGTTAATGTGTTGTTTAAGTAGTGAAGGTAATGCATGCTAAATAAAGAAATGTAGTTGTTAGTTATGTTTGTTCAATGAAATCAATGAAAATGAATTAGTTAATGGAGTTATGAACTAGATGTAATTGGGTGTGAGTTTAGAAACCATTTGTAGAATGAATGTATAACTTCTTATGCAATAGTTGATTATATTATGTAGTGGTAATTGAAGGGAATTGGTGCTTTTGGAGAATATTGAAGGAATTTTGGCTAAATTTGCATAGGTTTGGCTTCCTAAAAGGTGAGAGATGCATTTTGCTTGAAATCGTAACTGATTTATTACTTTATATTGTTATGGATATTATGGGGCTAATAAGTATTTGAGTTATTTTGTTGGGTAAAATATATTTTAAAGTTATATTGATTGAATTGCTTATTAATTGTTTCGTATGTGTGAGGACAACCTGTTTTGTTGTCATCATTTCGTGTTTATCAGTTGTGTGCTTATTGTATCGTGTGATTAAATTTGTTAATTGCTTGCATGTGTTATCGTATTGTTTCGATGGTTGCGCAACCTCATCGTCATAGCGGAAGAGATGGCCTCGCTAGGCGGCATCGGGCTTGCTAGTGTTGGTAGCCTTAGCTCTGTCTGCTATTCCCTCATTCACCTGGTCAGGAGATCGCCAAGGTGTAACACCCCGACCCAATCCCATGCTAAAGGTTAAGTCTGGACCCGATAAACGGACAGAGTCTCCTCTGTACCGTGGACATTTGAAAACCTGTAAATGCTCAAAATAGCTACAATATACTAAAACAAGCTTTTATAAATAAAATTTCAAGGGTTCTAGGCCATCCAAGCCTTGAAACATACAATTGCTCCAAATCACACAAGCAACCAACCAACTTAACTTTTCATAAACCATTTAACATGCCGTTCAATGATAATATTAGAGCAATCTTAGAAGTTGAAAACAAACATGCCTTTAAACATACACCCCCAAGCATGCAAGAACTAAAAGAGGATTTGAAGTTATTACAAACCATAATATCTCAAAACTAACATTACAACCAACTAACTTTCAACTTACAACTACAAGAATATACAAAGCCCTAAGGCCACAAAATAGATCATAACATAGTAGTACATGAACACCATGAAATAGCAAGAAATCATATCCACCTCAGGCAATAAACACACAACAACTAGGGCAAAGGGTCAGCATGAACTTCTTCTTCTTCCACTACCACCACAACTAGCTGGGGATCACTCTCAGCACTTCCTAAAACATGATATCGAGGTATGAGCAACACTGTTGCCCAATGAGGGATAAGGTCCCGGGGCGTGCAATGCAACAGTTAAACAACAATAGTAATTTAACAATTTAAGAAGTAACAATAGCTTAAATAACCACACATTAAAAAGGATACAATTCACTTAACCCCAACACCAAATATCCAATCCGCGAACACAATCCACGAACCACGATCACGATCACGATAAGCCGGCATAACCCCAAACACTCCAGTGGGTGTACTCCGGATGTACCCCGATAATCCTACGACCCAACATCCCCTGGCAATCTTCGGACCAGGCGAATGAGGGACTAGGGCACGGAGTTTGAATATCCACCGCAAGCCCTTTGTCGCCCAGCCAATATTCAACACATCCGCCCCTGACACTATGGTTGCGCAACCACTATGCAATGCACTTAACGATGACAAGTCAATATCAACTATATAAGCAATAACACATAAGAGGATCAACAAAGTAGGTTGACCTCAGAACAGATAGGTTAGAAGCAGTTTATGTAAGCAAAAAAACAACTTTACAAAGAGGCATATATAAGATACATTTAGAATTATAGCAAAAGTTCCAAATCAGCTTGATTCTACATTTAAACACTCAAGAAGTCATGCCAAGGTCTTAGAAGCGCGAGACAACCGAAATTGTACCTAAACCCCTTTGTTATTCAAGCTATTTCTCTTCCAAACCAAAGTTAATGATTCAATTTCAAAGGGAAACTATCCCAACCTTCTAACTAACCCTCAAGGGACCTTTTCAACCCTCAACCACATTCAAATGCCCGCAATTACCCCGAAAGCCCCAATTTCCCTCTTCTAGCTTTGAACTACACATACTTCATCCGGGCTTCAAACAAGGTTTAGCAAAGCTTCTATAGCACCTAGGTAGCCTAAGAATACTAAAAGTGAAGCTTGAATCCACTCGGATTCGCATTAACCCTGAAATCCCATTGTTAAAGTCGGCTATTTCACGTTTTATGTGATATTAGAGCAATTCAAGTGCACGGGGCTATTAGACTACCTTCATTAATACCTAAGGCATCTATTAGAAGCATTGAATCAAGTTTAAATGCGCAATTACACAAAACCTTAGAAAAACATCACTATTTACCTCATAATTCAAAATAACGATTCTAACTGTTTAAAAAGCGAAACAATGGCTCAAATACTAGGTATTATAGTATAGATAATCAATACAATAGCATTTGGTCACATTTTCAACAAATTAAGAAAATAGCAACTATTTTAAAATGCAAAAAGAAGCCATGAAATCCCTCACCAATGCGCGTAGGAGCACCTAGGAGGCTTGCACACACCCTAAACTACTTGCTCTAGGTTTGGCTTGGCTTGAATTGAAGAGTTGAAGAGCAAAAATCAATTTTTCCCTCTCCTTGCTGCTCTCGGCCCTAGCACAGTAAAATCAGCTCCTATTTTTTTTTTTTTTGCAAGTTATAAGCTTAATAGCCTTATGGTGAGTTTTTATGAGAGGTGGGATCATGTTGGGAGTTTAAGTGGCCCACTAAAAGTGTGTAGATAGCTTAAAACGAGCTATCTAAACATATGGAGAAGGTTGACGAAGAAGATTACTCGCCCTCATCCGCCTCTTCTGCCAAAGGTGAAGAATCGTTCAATTCAAGCCAACAGCTTGAGCAAGCTTTTAAGGATATTCAAGCCAGGCAGGCCGCGTTTTTTGAATATGATGAAGGAATTGATATGAGTGACGATGAGTATGAAATCGATGACTATTCTGAAATTCGTTCAGCTCCTAGCCTTGATCGATTTCTCAAAGGTTCAAGATTAGAATGTGTTAGTGACTCCATTAGAGCAATGGGGCTTGATCCGAATGATCCTCGACTGGGAATCCCTCCAATTTGCAATACTCTTAATTCGTCTGAGAAGAATGTTGATCACTCATCGAAATCTAAACAATCTGGAAATCATTCTCCTAAGTCCGATGATGGCATTAATGTTAATTCGAGCAATAGTGCTATGGCGCGTGAGATGCATTATGGTCCTGACCAACTTGGTCAAATATGCGTTCATGGTGCTGGTCCCCACGCGGAACTCAATGATGCCTCCAATTCTGACATTCCCATGGTCCCCTCAAGCACGCCAAATAATGTAGCCGCTGATACTTTCGGTGCAACTCATGTGCTGCATGAGAATTTGTCTATCACAAATCACGCGGCTGGCCCACTTAATGACCATCCACTTCAGCCAATTTTTGATTCACATGGTACCCATGGCCAAACTGATCCAGCTATTTCCGTTGAGAATCTTGCTTTAGCCGACATTGCTAATTCAAATATTATCAATGTTAATGGGACGGGCCCGCAAGCACATGGGTTTGTCCAAGCCACTCGAGATACCAACCATGCCTCTACTATTGAGCCTTCAGACAATTCAATTGTCGCAAGTCACGCTGGTCAGCTTATGG
Source organism: Ehretia macrophylla (assembly GCA_037974665.1). Lineage (NCBI taxonomy): Eukaryota > Viridiplantae > Streptophyta > Magnoliopsida > Boraginales > Ehretiaceae > Ehretia > Ehretia macrophylla. Next base: position 73,436,665 of record CM075773.1, read on the forward strand.
ACAATCAGGTTCATTCCCCAAGTCTTCACACGGATCAGGGCAATCACGTGGGCCACCATGTCGGGAGTCACTTATCTGATTGTGTGAAGAATGCTTCGGATCTTGGCCATGTGAACGATGAATCCAAAGTGAATTCCAAACTACCAATTGTTGAGCAGCCGGCCCCACCTCCACGTGAAGATAATTTCATGCCGACTCATGTGAATGTGAATACTCAATCTATCGAGCATTCCACCAATTCGGTGCCTTTTTCGCCAAATGAGCTGGTGGGCAATCACGATTTCTCTTTCAACTAAAGTGCCAAATCTTGATGATAATGCCTTTGCCATGGGTCCTACTAATTGTTTGCAGCCCCAAATCCAAGTCTCTTCCATCGTGCACAATGGGTTGGCATCCAATTTTAATAATTTCGTGGGTCCTAAGATGGATGATGGTGCTTTCAATGCAAATCAGATTCAAAATTCATCTAAAGTGGATCATCTTGTTGGTGATCCTTTCGGCCAAAACCTTCCAGCTCACTTCAACAATGGCCTTTTTGCTAATTTACAAAATGAATTTCCTTCTCTGCAGCAAACTTTTTCTAAAACTATTGAAGCTCATGGTTCTACACAAGAAGGACTTGGAACCAACCTCCGCTCTGACTGGAGTCAAAATGGTACCAATGGCGCAAATCTTATCACCAACAATTGGAAGGAGCATTTTTTGGGTGAATTAAACGATTCGCTCAAACTGGACTACTTTGACAAATTCGAAATTAGGGATGGGAGAACAATTGCTAAGCCTCCAGAAAGTGTTTTCGAGGATGGTGCTCAACACTGGAATTGCTGCCTTATTGGTCAATTTATTGGTAAGCCTCCCCCATTTTTCTTAATTAGAAGAATGGTTGACACTCAATGGAATAAATTTGGTCATGTTGACATTCAATCCAATGACTTTGGGCTTTATGTGTTTCGATTTGAATCACAAGCTTCCTGTGATCGGGTGATGCAAGAGCTATGGCATGTCCACCACCATCCCCTTCTCCTTAGACATTGGGAAATGGGCCTTCAACTACTTAACATTAATTGTGATAGGGTCCCAATGTGGTTAAAACTACTAAATGTCCCACTTGATTTACTTACCAAAGATGGTCTCAGTTATGTTTCAAGCACAATTGGTATCCCTCTTCAGATGGATTCGAAAACGGCCTCCCGTTCTCATCTCGGGTATGCAAGAGTTTGTGTTGAAATGAATATTCAAAAGGATATTCCAGACAGAACTTTTGTTGAGCTCCCTAAAGGAGGTTTGGCTGAAATTGAGAATGAATATGATTGGACTCCACTCAAATGTTCTCATTGCAACGTTGTTGGACATGACACATCCTCATGTCCTAATTCTATTGAGGAGAAAGTGAATAATAATGTCACTAGTTCAAATTTGGATTGGACTGATGTTGGTAAGAAATCGAGAAGGAGACGTCGTGCTTCCCGCAAAGAGAATAAGGGTAATGCGAACAGATTTAATGTTATCAATGTTATTGATGAGGATAATGATGAACCTTCTCTTGATCGTTCTCAGAAAAACAATTCCAATTCTGGGAATCTTGGCAATCATCAAGGTACGGGAGTTTACCATGGACAACAGAAGTCCCATATGAAAAAGGTCACTTATTTAGCCAAGCCTTCAAATGGGACTAATGTGAGTATCCCTAAGCTTCAAAATTCTGAAAACCAAGCTCAGAAAATGTCGGTCACCCCGTTCCCACCACAAGGTTCTAAAGACAAAAATTCCACAACTGCTGCAGGCAAAGTCATTTCAAATTTCAGTTCTTCTGGCAAGGAAAATTCTGTTGCCTCAACTTCAAAAGTTAATTCCTCTTTTGACTATACTCGGGCAGTCCAAGGCATCTTCAATGGAAGACCACCTGATCGAAAAACTCAATGATGTTGTTGTTGTTTCATTTGCCCATTTTCATGTTTTCCTTTTGTAACTTACGGTCTGCAACCGATTTGATTTTCTCGCTTCTTTTTTCTTGTTTATGACACCAATTGTCATATAGCTTGTACTTTGATGTACTTTTTCCTTTTTCTTTCAATAAAATCCCACTGAATTAACAAAAAAAAAAAAAAAAAGTGTAAAGTATAAGCTAACTAATTAAATCTCTAAGTTATGTTACGTAACACTATTCACTGAACCACTAAAAGCATTTTATAAACGAGTGTTCCTATCGCTTCTAGCCCAATTGCACATTTTTCCAATTCCTTTAACAATTAATATGATTTAATAAAAATACTAGTTCACTAATATAATTCAGTTTAAAATTGGAATGAATAGTGACCAAGAGAGACAACAGGTAAAGCACAGAATTAAATGCGCAATTAATGGATGCAACAGTAAATGAATGCATGGCAAAAGCTTGGGCGTCACATCCTCTCCCCCTTAAACTAATTGCGCCCACGCAATTCTTACATGAATCAACGAATAACTCTGGATATTTCTCTCGCATCTGATCCTCTCTCTCCCAGGTAGCATCCTCTAAACTTTCAACAATCCGAATGCTTTTAGTTCTCAGCTCCTAAACTTTCTGATCAACAATCCGAAGAGGTTTCTCCGTGTAGGTCAAAGTTTCACTGATCTCTAGTGGCTCGGGCTCAAGAACATGAGAAGGATCTGGCTGATACTTCCGAAGCATAGAAACATGGAAGACATCATGAATTCTGCCCAGGCTAGGAGGCAAAGCTAGTCGATAAGCCAATTCACCAATAGTTTCAATTACTTCAAACGGTCCCATGTAACGAGGACTGAGTTTACTTCCCTTGCCATGCAGAATCAAGCCCTTGCGAGGAGAAATTTTCAGAAATACCCGATCCCCAACGGCAAATTTTAGATCACTACGGCGTCTGTCTGCATAACTCTTTTGCCGACTCTGTGCTGTAAGCATTCTTTTTCTGATAAGCTGAACATTATCAATCATTTTGTTCATCTTTAGCAATAAAGTAGGATCAATAGATTTTGACTCTCCAACTTCATCCCAATATAAAGGAGATCTGCATTTTCGCCCATACTAAGCCTCATACGGTGCCATACCGATAGTAGCTTGATAACTGTTGTTATAAGCAAATTCTGCGAGAGGTAAGTACTTTTCCCAACTCTTATCGAAGTCTAGAAAGCACGCTCGGAGCATATCCTCAAGTATTAAGATAGTTCTTTCAGATTGACTGTCTGTTTGAGGATGATAAGCTGTGCTGAAAGTCAATGTCGTGCCCAAAGCTTTTTGAATCTTCTGCCATAACTGAGATGTGAATCTGGGATCTCTATCTGACACAATACTCTTGGGAATCCCATGAAGTCTAACAATATTCTCAACATAAATTTCAGCTAATCTATCAAGAGGTTCAGTTTTCTTTGTCGCAATAAAATGAGAGGTTTTGGTCAATCTATCCACAACAACCCAGACTGAATCATGACCTCTCGAAGACCGTGGTAAATCTGACACGAAATCCATGGTAATGTGATCCCATTTCCAAACAGGAATAGCCAAAGGCTGCAACAACCCTGCTGGTCTCTAATGTTTAGCTTTAACTTTCTGACATGTAAAACATTTAGCAACATAGTTTGCAATCTTTCTGTTCATGTTGTTCCACCAGTAGTTCTGTTTCAGATCTCTATACATCTTGGTACTGCCTGGATGGATAGTATACTTAGAATTATGAGCCTCTGCAAGAATTTCTTTCTTTAAAGCTGGCTCAGAAGGAATGCAAATTCTGCCTTTGAACTTAAGAAGTCCATCATCATGTAATTTGAAATCCGACTCTCCCCCTTTCGAATTTTCTAAGATTTCCATCAATTGCAGATTAGCTTGCTGAGCCTCTCTAATCCTGGATAATAAAAGAGACAGAATATGCAAACTTGCAAATTGAACACCAGAATCTGAAATGTTAGGCCTCCATAAACATAATTCCTCCATGAACTCCCAATTTTTCATGATTAGACTAACAACTGTAGCCTTTCGGCTTATGGCATCAGCAACAATATTAGCCTTAACTGGCAGATAATTGATAGTACAATTATAATCCTCAAGCAACTCCAACCAACGCCTCTGCCTCATATTCAACTCTTTCTGAGAAAAGAGATATTTCAGACTCTTGTGATCGGTAAAGATTTCAAATTTATTACCCCAAAGATAGTGACGCCATTTCTTTAATGCAAAGATGATAGCTGCAAGCTCAAGATCATGAGTCGGGTAATTAAGTTCATAAGGTTTCAGTTTTCTAGAAGCATAAGCTATAACTCTCCCATTCTGCATCAATACACATCCCAAACCTTCCTTAGAAGCATTACTATAGATTACCAGATTATCAGTACCCTCAGGTAGAGCGAGAATAGGAGCTGTGGTTAATCTCTTCTTTAATTCCTGGAAGCTAGCCTCACATTTCTCATTCCAGTCAAATATAGTCTTCTTCTGAGTGAGTTGAGTCAAAGGTCCAGCAATTTTAAAAAAATCCTTGACAAACCTCCTGTAATAACCTGCTAAACCCAGAAAACTACGAATTTTTGTAACAGTCTCTGGCCGTTTCCATGCCATGACAACCTCAATCTTTGCTGAATCTACAGAAATTCCATCCTGAGAAATAATGTGGCCCAGAAAAGTGACTTGTTTTAACCAGAACTCACATTTGCTAAACTTCGCAAATAACCGATGTTCCTGAAGAGTCTGCAACACAATTCTAAGATGTTGTTCATGTTCCGCCTCAGATTTAGAATAGACAAGAATATCATCAATGAAAATAACTACAAACTGATCTAGATAGGGCGATACTCTCTACATCAGATCCATAAATGCGGCAGGAGCGTTAGTTAACCCAAACGGCAGAACAACAAACTCATAATGACCATAATGAGTTCTGAAAGTAGTTTTGGGAACATCATCAGACTTAATCCTTAACTGGTAATAGCCCTGCCTCAGGTCGAATTTAGAAAATACCCTGGCACCTTGCAGCTGATCAAATAATTCCTCAATCAAAGGTAATGGATATTTGTTTTTTTATAGTTCTTTGATTAAGACCCCTATAATCAATGCATAACCGAAGAGATTCGTCTTTCTTTTTAACAAATAAGACCAGTGCACCCCAAGGTGAAGAACTCGGCTGAATGAATCCCTTCTCAAGTAAACCCTATAACTGAATTTTCAATTCTTGCAACTCAAGTGGAGCCATCCTGTACGGAGTCCTAGAGATAGGCGTAGCCCCTGGTAATAAGTCGATCACAAACTCTATCTCTCTATCAGGTGGTAAACCAGGTAACTCCTCAGGAAATACCCCCAGAAACTCTCTCACGATAGGTACATCATTTAGTTTCAATTGATCACCAAGTTGATTAATCAAATAAGCAAAGTAAGCCTTACAACCCTTACCTAACATTTTTGATGCTTTAATAGAAGATATGATAGGAGTTCCCGTAGATTTTCTACTACCAACTATTTTAAGTACGGGCTGGTCGGGCATTTCTAGTTTCACAATATTCTTTCTACAATCAAGCTGGGCATAATATTTACCTAACTAGTCCATCCTCAATATAATTTCAAAGTCGCGGAAAGGTAGAATAATTAAATCGGCAGGAAAAACACGACCTTGAATATAAATATTACATGCCTTGCAGATAAATTTGGTGACAAACTTCGGCCCCATAAGAGTGTAAGCCACAATATCATGCAACAATTTATCAGGTTTCAACTTAGCATTTTGTGTACAAATAGGTGTAATAAATGAATGCGAAGCCCCGGAATCAATTAAAACTTTAACTGATTGATCATTAAGAAGAGAAGTACCTTCTACTACAGCGGTCGTATCCGGAAGCTCCTCAGCATCTAAAGCAAATACTCAGGCCTGACCCCGCGGTACTGGTGTTGCAACTGAACCCTGTGTTGATCACTGCCGCATCCGGTACAACGGCCCAATCTTTTCCAACAATTCTCCTCAGTATGACCCTGGCGTTGACAAAAGCTGCACAGCTGGTGACGTCTTGCAGCAGTGCCTCCCAAAGGAGCTCTATAAGTAGAGGTAGCTGAACTACCCTGCTGAGAACGAACTACTGTTGGTCGGGTCTGCCTCTGACTCTAACTCTGGGCTGGTCGCGACTGAATCTGAGCAGGCCCTGAATAACTCTGTGTTTGCCTCGGCTGTGAACCCTGCCCAACTGGAACAGTCTGCCTCTGGTACCCCTGACTCTGAGACTGAAACTGTTGCTTACTCGATTGACTAGTCTCTGCCAACACGTCTGCCTTGCATTTTTCATACCTCGAGGCGGCTCTGACCACTACAGCATAGTTAGGGTAATCATTCGCAGACAGATTAAGCATAATATCATTCCTCAATCCCATAATGAACCTCTGCATCTTCATATCCTCAAGTTGTACCAAAGCCGGCACATAGCGGGAAAGCCTAGTAAAAGCAGCCTCATATTGATCCACTGACATATTTCCCTATTTCAAAGCTATGAACTCTGTCTGACGCCTCTCACGGGCAACCACAGATATAAATTTATCTCAAAACTCTCGAACGAAGTCAGCCCATGAATGTTGAATCGCCTCAGCTTCCCATTTCTCATTAATAGTACGCCACCACTCCTCGGCGTCGCCCTCCAGCAGAAATATAGCATAAGTGATCTTTCTCTTATCACTGTACTCAAGAATTGCAGCCACCCTTTCAAATTTCCTCAACCATAATTCGGCCTTCATATCATCAGGTTCTCCAAAGAAGCTGTAGGCCCTGTGATGTAAAAATCAGTCATACAAATTAGCTCCAGCAGCACCACTACCCTCGGCTCTGGCGGCCTGATTATCCCTAACAGCCCCTGTCTGACCTTGCTGAGTTACAAATTGTGCAATAGTGTTCATAGCAGTAGCCATAGTAGCCAGAATCTACGCAGTGCTGGGTTCTGGTCCCTGTGGTGGTGCATTCTCTGCTACTCCTTCACCCTCTCCCGGTACACCCTGCCTAGGAGCTTCTTCCGGCTCTCTCCCCGGTCTGCCCCTTCTCCTCATCTCAACAGCTAGAATGCAAATTATTATGATAGGCATTTACATAAATTACAGGTAAAGCACATAGGAAGAAGTTCAAATAAATTCACATAAGTCACATATTACATTAGAAGAATATTCACATACAAGAGATTCATAGTCACTTAATCATGCTTGACATTCTAGACTTTTCACTTTCAAACATTAACTCTTAGAGACCTTTCTCATTCCATTATCATGCTAGCATGTTCCTCTCTAATTCAAATTCCACTTAGGCAAATCAAAGGACCACAAATTCATACAATCACAAGGTCACATAATAGATCTCTACCCACAGACCGAGAAATTTAACCCGGCTTCAAGCAATCTATAGCTCTGATACCACCTAAAATGTAACGCCCCGACCCAACCCCACGCTAAAGGTTAAGTATGGACCCGATAAACGGACAGAGTCTCCTCTGTACCGCAGACATTTGAAAACCTGTAAATGCTCAAAATAGCTACAATATACTAAAACAAGCTTTTATAAATAAAATTTCAAAGGTTCTAGGCCATCCAAGCCTTGAAACATACAATTGCTCCAAATCACACAAGCAAGCAACCAACTTAACTTTTCATAAACCATTTAACATGTAGTTCAATGATAATATTAGAGCAATCTTAGAAGTTGAAATCAAACATGCCTTTAAACATACACCCCCAAGCATGCAAGAACTAAAAGAGGATTTGAAGTTATTACATGCCATAATATCTCAAAACTAACATTACAACCAACTAACTTTCAACTTACAACTACAAGAATATACATAGCCCTAAGGCCACAAAATAGATCATAACATAGTAGTACATGAACACCATGAAATAGGAAGAAATCATATCCACCTCAGGCAATAAACACACAGCAACTAGGGCAAAGGGTCAGCCTGAACTTCTTCTTCTTCCACTACCACCTCAACTAGCTGGGGATCACCCTCAGCACTTCCTAAAACATGATATCGAGGTATGAGCAACACTATTGCCCAGTGAGAGATAAGGTCCCGGGGCGTGCAATGCAACAGTTAAACAACAATAGTAATTTAACAATTTAAGAAGTAACAATAGCTTAAATAACCAAACATTAAAAAGGATACATTTCACTTAACCCCAACACCAAATCTCCAATCCACGAACACAATCCACGAACCACGATCACGATCATGATAAGCCGGCATAATCCCAAACACTCCAGTGGGTGTACTCCGGATGTACCCCGATAATCCTACAACCCAACATCCCATGGCAATCTTCGGACCAGGCGAATGAGGGACTAGGGCACGGAGTTTGAATATCCACCGGCAAGCCCTTTGCTGCCCAACCGATATTCAACACATCCGCCCCTGACACTATGGTTGCGCAACCACTATGCAATGCACTTAACGATGACAGGTCAATATCAACTATATAAGCAATAACACATAAGAGGATCAACAAAGTAGGTTGACCTCAGAACAGATAGGTTAGAAGTAGTTTATATAAGCAAATAAACAACTTTACAAAGGGTCATATATAAGATACATTTAGAATTATAGCAAAAGTTCCAAATCAGCTTGATTCCACATTTAAACACTCAAGAAGTCATGCCAAGGTCTTAGAAGTGCGAGACAACCGAAATTGCACCTAATCCCCTTTGTTATTCAAGCTATTTCTCTTCCAAACCAAATTAATGATTCAATTTCAAAGGGAAACTATCCCAACCTTCTAACTAACCCTTAAGGGACCTTTTCAACCCTCAACCACATTCAAATGCCCCCAATTACCCCGAAAGCCCCAATTTTTCTCTTCTAGCTTTGAACTACACATACTTCATCCGGGCTTCAAACAAGGTTTAACAAAGCTTCTATAGCACCTAGGTAGCCTAAGAATACTAAAAGTGAAGCCCGAATCCACCCGGATTTGGATTAACCCCGAAACCCCTTTGTTAAAGTCGGCTATTTCACGTTTTATGTGATATTAGAGCAATTCAAGTGCACGGGGCTATTAGACTACCTTCATTAATACCTAAGGCATCTATTAGGAGCATTGAATCAAGTTTAAACGCGCAATTACACAAAACCATAGAAAAATGTCACTATTCACCTCATAATTCAAAATAATGATTCTAACCGTTTAAAAAGTGAAACAATACCTCAAATATGTTCTCTAGCACTTATATACTAGGTATAATAGTATAGATAATCAATACAATAGCATTTGGTCACATTTTCAACAAATCAAGAAAATAGCAACTATTTCAAAATGCGAAAATAAGCCATGAAATCCCTCACCAATGCGCGTAGGAGCACCTAGGAGGCTTGCACACACCCTAAACTACTTGCTCTAGGCTTGGCTTGGCTTGAATTGAAGAGTTGAAGAGCAAAAATCAATTTTTTCTCTCTCCTTGCTGCTCTTGGCCCTAGCACAGTAAAATCAGCTCCTATTTTTTTTTTTTGCAAGTTATAAGCTTAATGGCCTTATGGTGAGTTTTTATGAGAGGTGGGGTCATGCTGGGAGTTTAAGTGGCCCACTAAAAGTACGTAGATAGCTTAAAACCAGCCTAAAGTGTAAAGTATAAGCTAACTAATTAAATCTCTAAGTTATGTTACGTAACACTATTCACTGAACCACTAAAAGCATTTTCTAAACGAGTATTCCTATCGCTTCTAGCCCAATTGCACATTTTTCCCATTCCTTTAACAATTAATATGATTTAATAAAAATGCTAGTTCACTAATATAATACAGTTTAAAATTGGAATGAATAGTGACCAAGAGAGACAACAAGTAAAGCACAGAATTAAATGCGCAATTAATGGATGCAACAGTAAATGAATACATGGCAAAAGCTTGGGCGTCACACAAGGGATGTTGGGTCGTAGGTTTGGGTACATCCGGAATACCCTTTGGTGTTTGGGATACCGGCATATCGAGATCGTGGATTGTGGTTCGTGGTTCGTGAATCGACAAATGGAGTGATAAAGGTTATCGATTGTATCCTTTTTAAAAAGTATAGTATTTTATTGTTTAATTGTTTCTTTACTTGTATAGTTACTATTTCTTGTGATAACTGTTACATTGCACGAAAATATTTTCGAAAACCCCTAGTTAACTATTTCCCTCCCTCACTGAGTATACATGTATTGTATGCTCACCCCTCCTTTCTAACATTTTTCAGGTAAAGAAGAACTAGGTCCTTAGAGGAAATTTGGAGACTTCATTGCTTGCTTGTAGCTATGGATGAGTATTTTATGTGTTATGATGTAAAGTATATTGATATTGTAAAGTTGTACGTATTTGTGTTGTTTGAAGGATTGTAATATGAGTTAAACGATTTGTATAATTAGTTAGTTGTAGAGGACATGTAATAATTGTAATGTTTTTCTTTATTGTCTAAGTTTAACTTGCATGCTTGTGGGGATTTAAGCGAAGATGATTGATGACTTAAATTATAAAAAAGTTAGATAGATAAGATTAGAGTGGTAAGATAAGCGGTTTTAAAATATAGAATTTCAATAGCTTTTGTCAATGCATGCTTGTATGCCTTATTTTATCTTGATTGTAAGGCTCGAATGGCCTTGGGAGTTGATGAGTGTTATGATATTGGAGGTTGAGAATTATGGAGGAGGTTGGATTATGGTTTTGAGGTTACAATTGCTGTGTATATGTTTTGGATTATCCTATAAACAGGGGACACTTCGTCCGTTTTCTCTCATTTTTCGTGACCTCGGATTTTGGGTCGGGGCTCCGGTCTCGTAAGGGATCGGGGTGTTACAGCTATGACATTTATTAATCATCTAACTACTCAACTAGTAATACAATCCTTTTAGAATGCAAAGTCTACTAGAATTTCATCAACTTAACTACTTTATGCAATTAAACATTAGAATACACTAAACTCATTAAACATGTTCTAAACTCATGATCATACACTACTTCCCATATATTAATGAATTCCAATCTAGTTTAGCAATAGTTACTTCAACTTACACCGTTTGACATTTACTCAAAGGCTCATAAACAAGTAGCACCTCAACTCTTAAGCCATCCAATCCTCAATCCAACTATACCAATCACTCCTAGACACTTTATGACGTATCTCAACCATGCGAAACCACATTTTAACCCACGTCTACTACTAAACTCCAAAATGCCCCATTGTCCATTTGAACTACAGCACCCTAATCTGATCACTAAATTAGTGCCATAAACGCATCACAACCACTAGTTAACATATCTAAGACTATCTAACACACCCAAACGCACCCGATCAACTAAACATGCACGTGGCCCCTTTGGATCAAATTCAAGATTCTTCAATTCTAACCATGTTCTAGCTAATTTAACATCACTAAGCTTCCTAGACATTTATGGCATCTACCCCATTCATTAGACCAAGCATATAAGCCTTAATTACATCAATTCCTTCACACGCTCATAAAGGGCCATAAAATACGACGTTAATGAAACTTGATAAATTTTATCGAGTAACACTTTTAGCACCCCTAGAGCATATACCAAGCATTAGATTAAGAGTTGAAGCAAGAATTTAAAGGCCTGCGTGAATAGTGCCACATATCAACTTTGTTAAATTAAATTTATGCATACACCACATAAACTCATGAAATAACCTTAAAAGTCTACTCTATTACATCTCTAGCTACCATTTCATGCATTAGAAGTTATAACCATTTCACAACAATATCAAAATTTCACTACAACATGAATTCAAGAAAAATGCTCAAAATAATGCTTCCCTCACCTTCAAGAAGCCAAAAATGGGGAAATGTGCAAGGAGACTCTTCAATTCACCTAGAAAATTCTCAAGAATGCACCAAAAAGCCAAGCCCTAGCTTATTCTCTCTCACGTTTTCCTCTCTTGCCTTAGACGATTTTTTCTCTTCTTTTTATTATGTTTTAGGCTTAGTTTGGTTAATATGTATTATGCGTATGTATTAGATATATATATATATGTAGGATATATAAGGTGGATTGGGCTAGTTTAATTGAAGTTAGGCTAGGTAGATATAGTATAAAACTAATTTAAACTCTAATGGCCCAAAACAACTAAACTACTACTATTCACTCAAGGACACTAATTATTTTCTACCTCGCACTCGAAGTATGCAATACACATAATTCAAGTGAACGAATACATTAAATGTGATTTATACAGAGGGAAAAATAAAAAATTCAGAAAATAAAATAATTAAAATTTCACTTCGGACTCGGCGCTACTTATTCATTAATTGAAATTTATGAAAAATTAACAATTGATTGCAAGGATATAATTTCAAATAAATATAATTATAAAATAATTAACCCAAATTAATTAATTAGACACATTTTGCACATTTCAAAAAAAATAAAAGAAATTATATAAAGAAATATGTGCTACTAGTTAATAAAAATCACTTAATCATGCACTTTTATTTAAAATAAACACATAGACATATACAATTAAATATTAATCACTACATGCAAGGTTCGGATTGTTACAAACAACCTATATTACCAGATGGTAAATTAGTTGGTTTCTTGAACTAACTCTTCACTACAAGGAATGCAAAAAAGTGGTGATCACATCACAAGAGAGGGAGTTAGTATTTGGCCCATATATGCTACTTTATCCCATATCTATACCAGAAACTGACTTCTTGAGATTATTTTGAGTTTCTATATGTCTCATCTTTCTAATGATGATTCAAAGGAGCTAATTGATTCCCTTGATACTTAGAATGTCTGTCAAACAACATAATGTGGTTTGATACCTGATTTAACAACATAATCTATCTCAAATCTTCTAGGATTTCTGATGAATCATCTTATTGGTCTTCTCCTTGGCATTGAAAGAAAAATGCTCCTTCGAGAGGATGCATCACTTCAAAAACATGCCATCAAATGGATAGAGATGCTGATAATTATGATAGAACCCCAATTTAGCACTTATGTGCCTAAACTCGTGGTTCTTCTCGTACATGCTATCTGTAATGAGTTATTTTAGAATCACTTATGAATGTGATTCTTAAATGCAAGACGACAACAACAAACAACTGAGGGGATTATGATCTTTTATGTTCTATTAAAGAATTTACTTTGAGCTACCATATTTATCTTCTTCGAGGTCTCATGGAATCCTAAAAGTACAAGTCATTATTGTAATCAAGCTGGTCCAACATTGAGGGGGCAGTTTTACAGTGATGAGTTCATGTTGCAATTAACGGTGATTCTATTTCTTTATCCTTGAAGAAAATTCTTCAAAGATGGATGAACAGAGATTGATTATCTTAAAGAGAATCAACAACGAGGGTAGTTAGACTAGCCCGACCTCAACCTCAAGGAGGGTGATTAGGTCAGATCAATCAGATCTCAAGTAAAGCTCTCTCGACCTAAGGGCTAAGTGCAGAGTTACCACCCCATCTCTGAGAAGGTACCAAACATGTTGCCTCTGCTCTGAAAGCAACAGTGGAAGTGCTAAAGCTCAAAGCCTACCAAAATCATTCTCAACCAAGAGAAGAGGCCTGGGCCTTTACTCATCATCTTCTGTAAAGACTCTGAGTTCTGGAGCTGGTAAAGTTATTCTAATGCAATACCTTAGCTACTGAATTATAGTTCATCTATTGATCCGCCTATATTATTTTCTATTATAGGAACGTAGAGGCTCTTATTATGGCTTTGCTAGAGAAGGGCTAATCATTTCCTTTATGGGTCATCTACATTTTGGCTTCCTCAATATATCTTACTAAGATAAGTATTGCAGTAAAGGAAAAGTAAAAGATTGATTGTCCAAGTGAAAGGGAGCAGCATCCACTAGCCCAACACCGCTCACACGACATATTGTGAAAAACTAATCTGCACAACTTGAATGAGGAACTCTTGGGCCAAAGGCAATAAAGTTCGTTAGCACTCATCAAAGCTCCATCCGACCTTAAGGTCCATGTGAAGCTGTCTCCCAAACCTCCGAAAGGTACAAATAAATTTTGTTTTAAGTATTGAGAATATCTTTGCATTGTCTACTACTAGCATGATAGGGATTGGCCCAAGTATTGTGGCCTAACATCTTAATGAGTATAAACCACCTACTTACCAAGCCATTAGAGCCAGCCTAAGGACATAAGAGCTCAAAGACAACAGAGCCTGCCTAAGGGCGTAAGAGCTTTATGCCAACAGAGCTAGCTTAAAGGCATAAGATCTCAAAGCTATCCGAGCCAGCCTAAGGGCATAAGAGCTCTAAGTCATCCGAGCTAGCCTAAGGGTGTAAGATGTAACACCCCGATCCCTCACAAGACCAAAGCCCCGATCCCAAATCCAGAGGTCATGAAAAATGAGAAAAAATAGACAGAGTCTTCCCTGTTTCTAGGCCAAACCACATCCCTGCACTCATAAGAAATGAACCACAAAACATAATATAACATTCATATGATAATATACTCAAGTTCCTAAGGCCATCCGAGCCTTCTACTTAGCAAAATTAAAGCATACAAGCATGCATTTTCATTAACTATCAAAATACTATTATCATGATTTCAATTATCATACCATTCTAATCTTGTCTATTTTACTTTCTTAGATATTAAGTCCTCCAACCAACCTTAACTTAGTTTCAAATTAACATGCAGACTAGCAAGGCAATAAAGTAAAACATTAGAAGTTATTACAAACCACTATCACTAGGTGAGCCTTTCTTAGTTACATTCATTACAATCAACTAATATAAACAAGGCACGCATGCCTCAAAAGAATATACATAAACATTCACATAATTGCATAGAAGCATCCACGCAATGAAACTCTTGAGCCTTCATCTTTTCAACTCTGAAGGATCTGAACCTTAAATGGTTAGAAAGAAGGGAGTGAACAATCATTGTTGCTCAGTGAGGAAAGGAATAAACGGAGAGCTTTTTGAAAACCTTTTTTGTGTAATACAAATAAGACATGTATTGGCATTATAACTACATTATAACTATGAGGAAAAGTAACACTTAACATGATAAGCATTAAGCATTAAATTAACATTATAAACCACACATATAAGCTACATTATCATAGTAAGTACTTAAGCATTAACAACGTTAAATAAACACTTTTGAAAAAGGATATCGCTAACCCCATGGAACACTCCGTCCATGCGGGTTCACTTTTCTTTCGCTACGCTTCTCTTTCCATTGACTCTTCATTTGCCAGCATCACTTATCGCTTCGCTGGGTGTACTCTGGATGTACCTCGATCCTATGATCCCGTCCATGGAACGCTCCGTCCATGCGACTAGAGACTAGTCCTCGGTGGGTTAGCATCCACTGGCAAGCCTACTGCTGCCCAGTGAATAGTCACCACATTTGGGCCGACGCTTAAGGTTATAATCTTCACTATGCTGTATACTTGTTAGCACTATTAGTTCACTGAGAACAGTTTATAGCACATAACACGTTGAAGCACTTAATCATTAATTTACTCTAAATACACGTAGGTGAGAAGTGACAAAAGAGGTCACTCTTATGCACACTATCATTTATATGCACTAAGATCATTAAACGTGCACTAAGCTACTTTAAACCATTTAACAACCATTATGACACTCTTTAGTTCATGGACTTAGCTTTCATTCATAAGTAAACCACTTAGCACGCACGGGGTTCTAAAGCTCCTAGAAACACTAAGTACTACATTTATTAAGCTAGGATTGCTAAGGTAATTCCATTAAAACACTTAAGTTACTTAGTTTAAACCAACTTCAACCTTATTCAAAACATGGAATTTTCACATTTCATCATCACATAGCTTTACTAGCATGCTTGGGACTAGGGATAGGGTCAAAATTAGCTCACTAGCAACTCAACACACAACAAGGCCTAATGGGCTAAAATCTCAATCAATTTAGCCCAAAAGCCCAATCACCACCACTATGTATTTTAACCATTTTCCAACTATTTCTAGCTTACTTCTAACTTGAAGAACACTTATAGGCTTGCATTTAACCACTAGAACATGTATAAAGCAACAATTCAACAATTCTAGCCAAATCTACATTCATCTTCTTCCACAATTCAACTATACATGTAAATCATACTACACAAGCATACAACACCCAAAAGTCCACTCTACATCATTAATAGCTAGTTTAGGAAGCATTAAAAGCATCAGAACAACATTATATAACAACATCAACATTTTACCATAGTTAGAAAACAAGCAAAAATGCACAATTTCATGGCTCTCTCACCTTTCTAAGGCTTTTAAGCACTAGGATAAATCTTGAACTACTTGCAATTAGCTTGGAAGAGCATGAAATCATCAACCCTAGAAGTTTCCTTCTTTCTTCTTCTCTTGGAACCCCATCGGGTTTCTTTTTTTTTTTTTTTTTTCTATTTTGTGTGTTTTGCTTGCTATGTGTATGTGAATGTATATATTATAAGCATATTAGTTGATATATAATAGGAGTTGGGCTTGGATTAATGTAATTGGGCTAATTAACCTAGTGAAAAACTAGTTAGAAAGCTTAAGGCCCAAAAATCATAAAACTATCACTATTCACTCAGGGACACTCATCATTTTCTATCTCGTACTCGGCGCATGCAATGCACATTCTTTTAATGAACGAATACATTATACACGAAGTATATTAAAGGAAAAATATCAAATTCGAGAAATAAAATAGTTTAAGATTTAACCCGGGCTTCAGTTAAACACATAAATTAAGCAAATAAAGGCAAAGAAAAAGGGCAAATAAGGCAATTAGGCAAATATAACAATTAAATATAATAAATTAAAAGTCCGTTTGGGCTCGAGCGTCACATAAGAGCTCCAAGTCATCTGAGTTGGCCTAAGGTATAAGAGCTCCAAATCATCTGAACCAGCCTAAAGGCTTAAGAACTGCAGGCCATCAGAGCCAGTCCGCAGGTTGTAAGAGCTCAATATCAAGAGAACCGACGAAGGGATTATTCGACCCTGAGGTTTATTAAAAATTGAAGAAGGGTTACTTGACCCCAAATTCGCCACAGTAGAAGACAGGTTTTCTAACCTCAAAGTTATCATAACCATAGGACACCTGACTCCAAGGCCTTAGATCAAAGAGCAGTCATCCGACTTGAGGCCATTAGAGCCAAATTTAAGGCTAAAAAAGCTTGAAGGCCATTAGAGCCAAATTCAAGGCCAACAAAGCCTAGGCCGTTAGAGCCAAATCTTCGTGTGAAATCTAAAACCGCTAAAGTAGCTCAGAAGAGCCGATAAGTGGTTAAGGCTATGAAAACCTCAAAACAAGTGACATTAAAGTCACTAAATATAAAATTGCTAAAGCAGCTCAAAAGAGCCAATAAGCGATAAAAAGGCTATGGAATAGCTTAAAACAAGAACGTTTGAAGTCATAAAGACAGGACCCAAGGTCAGAGGCTTAGTAGGCTCGACCTCCCTAAATTGCTAAAGAGTTTCTAGCAAACCAATAAGCGGTAAGGTTGTGGTACAACCTAAAGCAATTGGTAGTTGCACCCGGGTGATCACAAAAACTAAGGCCAACGGGTTGCCTTAATGAAAAGTACGACAAAAAAGACCTTAAGAAGGCACGAGAAACCACAAGTCTTATAAAGGCAAAGGTTTCCGTATAGAAAGACCAAGAAGGCATGAAAAATCACAAAGTCTTGATTAAGGTAAAGATTTCTATATGACAAGACCTCAAGAAGGCATGAGAAATCGTAAGCTAAAACAAAGATTTCTTATAAATTAAAAGTTAGGCCTTCATTAATAAGGTCGGCAAAGTGCAAAATAGGGTAATCCAGGACCCCAAATTACATCAAAAACAAGACAAGCAGGGTTCAAAGATGTCCTGGTTAAGGATCTACAAAACCCACTGGATACCTAGAGCTCTGGCATGATTCTCAACTCGAGCTCAAGCTTGAGCTCTGTCCCTAGCCTCGGTCGCACCTCAAACTCTTGCTTTTGCATAGCCATCCTTGAAGAGTTAGCGAAGCTCAATACCTGTCTAGCACTCTTCCACGACTTTGAGTCGTTGAGAGGGAATGTTGACCACCACATGCTTCTCTTGAGCCTCTTTCTTTATTATACCTTCAAGCTTCACAAGTTCTCAACATCCAAACGAGTTCGAACTCAAAAAAGCCAAGGTCAACGTACAACCAAGAAGAACGAAGGTCGAACCCGAATATTGGGAGAGCCAAGGAAGAATACGACATAGCCGAGTCCAAGCCTAGGCAAATGGTAGAACCAAGAACCTGCCTATACGTAAGAAGAGTTGAAGAGAGAGGTAAACTACTCAAATTGGCCTCTACAATTCATTATATCACAAATGAAATAAAAGAGGCCAAGCATGGTCACTAGGGGAGCTGAAACCCACCATGAGCAAAGTTAGCACCTTTCCCAAAAAGCTTCACACCTCAGTCATATGCCATTAAAAGATGCTTCAAACATCTAGCTCTAGCTTCATTGCTTTAATAGCTACCTACAAATCATCAAGTCGGAACTTGAGTTCTACAAATAGGTCACTCGACCTCTCTAAAGGATAATCAAACAAGGACCGGGGGGCTCGCCTGACCTGACCAAAACCAGAATAAGGTCATATAGAGCTGTCACCACCTTAGGATACCACAAGCCACCTGCCACCCAAGGAATACTTCCTAAGTTGCGAATAAAATTTTTTAGCGAGAGTACGATAACAATTGATGAGGTCGATACAAGGCCTAAAAGCCTGAATCAGAGCCGAGAAGCAGCGAGAGTTCACCAACCCATAGGGGAAACTCCCTCAAGGTCAAGTCAAAAGAATCTGATATATATTCCAAAGAAGAGAACGCCTCAAAAAGAGCTTTCATCTAAGAGCTCCCATATGACTAATTCTTGGTTATTTTCTTTCAACCTCGGTGAGCACTTGATTTATCCTTGACCTCAGAAATACCAATGACATTCATCTAGGTCACTCTCAAAGAGTAGACCTTAAGAGCTCTAAATTCTTATCCCCCGACTAGGTTGCCTTTAATTTGTCAACTACGAGCACACACATCAATTGGGGTGATGTCGATACTGTTAAGGCGAATCCAATGCTGTCTAATATGGTTGCACCATCTAGCATCATGACCAACACAATTAAGCGGTGATTAAGGCTGGATCTAGCCATACACTACAAGAAGAAGGAGTACAAAGCATAAATGAGTTACATAGCTACTTTGCGAAAATATGATCAATGCATTGGGAGATTTCCCGACCTCCTGCGCAGCTCAAGAAATCGGGGGGCTAATGATATGGGTAGAAATTTGACCTTCTATGAAAAGATGAAGTTGACCCTGGAATCTGAATAAGATAATGACCCAAGATCCTACTCGAGGTAGCCCGACCTGACCTCACCTATTGATAGGCTCCTTGCCCCACCTGACCTCGCCTACTAATGGGCTCCTTGCTTGACCTGAGTATGATTTGGCTTGACCCGAGAACCTCCCAAGAGGGCAGTTAATAAGGAAAAAATTGCTTACCTCATCCAAAAGACTCGTATACCCCTAAAGTGCTCCCAAATAAGAGGGTAAGACAGGTCTTCCATGAAAGACCTGACCTCTACACCTCGTGGCAGCTTTAAATTTGGCCTCCCGATGACGTCCCAAGTCCTACCTCCCGAGGACGTCCCAAATAGTTGGAACCACCAAGGTACACATGGCAATCTCTAGTCATTGAATGTTCACTATAAATATAAGTGACCATCACAAGGGAGGTAACTAATAATGAGGCATACATGTCCTTTACTTTCTTTCTCTCTCCCTTTACTCTTTTTTTGCTTATATGCAATTTTGGGCCTCATAACTGACTTGGGCGTCGGAGTAGGCCCCCGAGGACAAACCCATAGTCCTTTGTTTTGGAGGATAATCATCTCCAGAATAGAGCGAGGAGCTCATGAAGCCTAGAGCCAAATTTCTACCTTAACACCTAGCATTTTAGCTTTACAACTCGAATCCATGGCCTTGGGATTATGAGGAGCAACTTCATTGGCGAAATATTTTTCTCTGAAGATTTTGACCCAAAGACCCGAAGGTCAGTGATTATTTTCCAACTAAGTTTGGCAAGACAAACATCATTAACATATCTTGTAGATTTTAATCCAAGTCCTCCCGACTCGTTGGGTTGGCAAAATGTATCACATGAAAACCAATGGAATGTTGTCTTGAATGTATAAAAAGGTGTAATGTTGTCTAGAGATTTAAAGATTGAAAAAAAAAAAAAACGTATCCTAATGGAATGTTGACACTGAGCATATGGGTTTTCTAGGTGCAACAAAAGCACATTGCTTTCCAAGAATATGTATGTATCTCGATCTTCTTCGTAATGTTATCTTTTTTGAGTGAGATTTAATAGTGATGAGTGACAGATGGATTTGTAAATGGAGATGAGTAAGAGATATATATTTTTTTTAATAATATTATGAGAGAATCTTAATTCAAAAAAGAAAACCGGATTGAAATGATCAAATAGAAAAAAATTTGGAGTTGGCTTTTGGAGATTTTTTTTTTCTGTGGGATGACATAGTGTTTTAAATTTTTTTATATTTTTTGGCTAAATGAGCAATGACTCTGTTAGCAAAAATATTTACAACACGCAGGTTCTGGTCTTACTATTTGATGATAATTATATCAAAATTCTCAGTCATATACAATCTAGCCTTTCCATCAAATTTTATTTTGTTAGAGAGTTGGTCTTCTGTTAAAGCTTTCTCACGATGAATTCTCTGATTCCTCTACTTGTCTTTCCACATCTCACGCGAGCATTCTTACTTTAATTGGCAATCGATCAATTCAAAAGTGGAAACCGCAAAATGAGTGGAGTGTCTGAACCAAATCTACTGCTGCCGATGACTACAAGGTGATGAATACATTTCAAGTCCCAAAAAATCTTTTCATCAAAGGCCTGTGTTGGAGAATTTTCCAAACTTTTGTATTTGATTACCCCTCTGCAAAATAGGAATTCAAATTCTCTAGACTGAAACAAATCTAGAGCCCGAAAGAATGAAGAATGGGCTGGGCTGGATTAATAAACGAAACGAACCAAGCCCAATGTGCTTAAAATAAAAGGGCAAAGCAGACATTTAGCAATCTAGGGTTGGAACCATATTTATAAGCTTGTTTAGGACTATAACTGGTCACTCTCTGCTGCACGCAAACAGATAATCATCTTCCAGCTCTGTTACTTAGGGTTTCGTTTCAACCATGGCCGAACAGGTAAAAACAAACACGCACACACACACATATATACATGCACATTTAATTTATTTATTTATTTATAATATCTGAATGCATTTTGATGTATGCTGCAGACGGAGAAAGCATTCTTGAAGCAGCCCAAGGTTTTCCTTTGCTCCAAGAAGTCAGGAAAGGGAAAGAGGCCTGGAAAGGGAGGAAACCGTTACTGGAAGAACATTGGTTTGGGTTTCAAGACACCCAGAGATGCTATTGAGGGTATTTTCTTTTTCTTTTAATTTTTTAGCTCTTTAGTTTTTCTTCTATTTATTCTGTTAAGTGTTAATCAATTTCATATTCGGTGATTGAATTTGCTAGTGCATTATTTATTTTCAATCTTAAGCTCTGCTTTAAAAAAAAAAAAAAGTTCCGGGCAAGGATAGTTTTATGCTGCCTATATTGAGAGCTAGTTTTTGCTAATTTGATATAGGGAAATGCTATTGGATAATATTTGAATTTAGGAATGATAAGGGTCTTGCGGATGGAACTAATTGATTGTTGGAAATAGTAAAATCTAAGTATATAAGGACTTGCGGGGATGTCATAAGTCACAAGTGTGCGGCCTGCATCTAGAAATCAGGGTAATACAATTTCACCTAGGAGCGGGGGCACATCCATACACGAACGACCTGAGTAACTAGGTAGCCACTATTTGGAGTGCCTTCTTAAGCGGAAAAATGACTTGTCTGTCAGGTTCAATTTTTCTTTCTTGGGTGAGGCAGATCCTGAGAGAAATGCTAGTCTTGCACCCAAGACTAGCCCTTTCTCCCGAAAGCTTTTCAGGGACTACTTTATGCAGCAGTACTTCATGTATTTGTATATATATATATATATATATACACACAAATACATATCTTTGGGGAAACAAAGTAGTAACTCTTGAACAAACATTTACTTTAAATGTTAAGTTAACATGTTTTACAAGATTAATGACGACTTGCAATTTTAAAGTTAAATCTAACAAGGCCCACAATACAGTGAGTATCAGAAAAAAGAAAATGTTCAACTGTAACTCTGTGTGTTTTTGTTCATTTCTGGTTTTATCTCTTTAAGTATTCTGACATTGATTGATTGGTCCTCGATTTTCCTTTTAACAGCTATACACAAGAAGTGCCTAAAAATTTTTAGGAAGTTGACATTTTGTTTGTCCTATGGCTGAAATTGTCTGTAATTAAGTGGTCTTGTGTCCTTCCTTTATTTGGTGTTCAGGTACCTACATTGACAAGAAATGCCCTTTCACTGGTGATGTATCTATTAGGGGTCGTATACTTGCTGGTACATGTCACAGTGCGAAGATGATGAGGACTATCATTGTTAGACGCAACTACCTACACTATATCAAGAAGTACCAGAGGCAAGAGTTCATCTCCCTTGCTGATTTGCTCATAATCTCTTCTCATTTGTGATGATATTAATTAGTTCTTTTTGGTATTGTGATGGTGTATCTCTTTAGATATGAGAAGAGACACTCCAACATTGCTGCTCACATATCCCCATGTTTCCGTGTGAAAGAGGGTGACCATGTTATCATTGGCCAATGCAGGTTAAGACCAAATCTTTTTAACTCAAAAACTATTACGAAGTTGTTGAGTTTTGATTAGCAATAACGAAATTCTTGTGTGTTTTTTAGGCCATTGTCAAAGACAGTGAGGTTCAATGTGTTGAAGGTGATTCCAGCTGGGTCCTCTGGTGGTGGGAAGAAGGCATTCACAGGGCTGTGAGTTTGTTTGGTTTCTTCTTGTTAGGCATTAAAGTAATTGGAAGAAATGGATTTGACTTTTCTACTTTTCTTCGTTGAGAAGTTGTTGCAATTGACTTGTCCTCGAGGCTTAAATTTTTGTATGTTAACCAAAGTTATTATTTATTAGCTGTTTTTAAATTTTGGTAATTGTGTAACTTATCAAAAAAAAGAAAAAAAGAATTTTTTTTTTGATAGAAAATGTTTTAAAGCGCTAAAGATACGATCACTCTACTAAATTATTAATTTCATTTATACGATTTTCATTAAAAATATGGGTAAAAACCATTTTAGTCTCTGAAGTTTGCTCTAAAGACCAAATTAGTCTTTTAGATTTGTAAAAAGACCAAATTGGTCCCTTCAATTAATTTTAATTAGTCAAATGTTAATAGTCAAATGGTTGACCGAGTTAAAAGATCATTATATTTTTAGGTCATATATATTATAAAAAAAATTACGATAAAAGTTTAAATCAGTCTAAAAAAACATAATTCACAATATTTGTGCAGGAAAAAAAAAACTAAAACTAAAAAATATCAATTTAAACATAAATAAATTAAATTTAGTAATATATCGTTAAAAAATAAACAATCATAATTGACATAATTAACAGTGAGGGTACCGTCTAGAAAAGAGAATGAATCATGATTGTTTATTTTTTAACGATATATTAGTAACTTTAATTTGTTTATGTTTGAGTTGATATTTTTTAGTTTTTGTTTTTTTTTCTTACGCGAATTATGTGAATTAGGTTTTTTTTAGATTGATTTAGATTTTTATTATAATTTTTTTTATAATATATATTGCTTAAGGATATAATGGTCTTTTAATTCAGTCAACCATTTGATTATTAATATTTGGCTAACAAAAATTAACTAGAGGGATCTTTTTAGTCTTTTTACAAATCTGATGGACTAATTTGGTCTTTAAAATAAACCTCAGAAACTAAAATGGTTTTGACCCTTAAAAATATATACGAGAGAGGCATCACTATAATAAAATTGTGGATTTGATTTCGACTGGCTATGTTGTTAATAAACATGATAGTAATATGTGTATTTTTGGTGGGTCGTCGTTTTTGGTTCCTTAAACTATAACTTCCAATTAATGTAGCACGAGTAGCCATGCACCATGGAGAAAAATGCTAATCAAGACAATGGTTTGCCTCAACTGTAAAACTCTCTCTATAACTCGTTAACCTCGAAAGCAGCGTATTTATTTTCTTGAGATTTTGGAATTGGAGTTAATAAGTAATCATTTTCTTCTATTGGGAATTGTTCGACTTCAAATTAAAATAACGTCATGCAACAAATTGTTTGCAAACAATAGCAATATTCTCCCTCAGATTTCAATAATATATAATAAACGGTGGCTTAGCCAGGGGTTCAGGAGAGGCACTACATTGATGAAATCAGTGATCTTTTTTATGTAAATTATAAAAAGGCCGTTCACTTTATGGCTGTAGTCATATATATATATCTTTATGATAATTGATCATAATAAGTTATAACTAAAATAATATTTAATTTAAGCACATCATAGTTCAAATTAAGTCTTCAAAGCATCATTTTCTCATATAATGCACTTTAAAGTAATTATAAAAATATAAAAACTAAAACATATATGAAGTCTTCAACGTATGACTTTCTCTTAATATGGTAATGAACTAACAAACAAAAAGGAGAACAACAAATAACTATAGTCATTGAAAATAGAAAAAAAGTCCCTTTTATTAAATGTAGAGGAAAATTAATACTTAGAAAATGATTTTCTTTTAAAAATTTATCCATGTTCTATTCAACAAATAGCAAATTAAAAAATCAATTCAAATTTAGATAAAAAAAATTCCAAACACAATATGTATAAATTAAACAATGTCCTAAAAAATGGGTTACTTACTGTACATGTGGTAGAAAACGGGTTTTTTATTAATTGTTTTTTTTATTTTTAATAAATGAGGTGATAAATTTTTTTATTTTATTTTATTTAAGGGAGAATTAAGCCGTATAACACACATTAAATGATATCACCAATGAGAATTGATCTTGTACTTGCAATAAGAAACATATCAGTGGAAAATGGCTTTAGAGAGCTCCAAAACAGATATGCACCATGAAGATTATAGAAGCTTGATTCGAGAATTTGCTCACCAAATTTTCTCTCCATGAAGACTGTTCAGTTCGTTTTTATATTTTCCTCTTCTTTCTCTCTCATTTTTCTCATTTTTTCTCCACTTAATGCTGTATATAACATATCATTCTCAATGTAAGAAAACAAGAGAAAAAAATTGAAAAAAATTGTGAGTCAATAAGTAAAAAGTAAGGCAACTCCCGTCACTTTTTCACTTCCCATCAATTTTACTTTCCATCACTTTTTTTTTTTTTTTTGGGTTAGCATGAATGGATTTTATAAAAGAAGAAAAGAGATTACAGAGAATATACTAGCCCGCAAGCAATCAAACAAAGGAAACGAAAAAGCATGTGTGAACAAACTCACCATATGGAAATAGAAGACAAGACAAAAAAATTACAACCAATTGCACGCAGGCAACAATAAAAAGAAACAAAAAAGAAACAAAAAAGCCAAAGTTGCACGTAGGCAACAATTTAGGTAAGGAGGATTTCAATTGATGCACGCGCCATGAAGTGATGATTAAATGATGAGTCCCTGAAATCGCTTCCAACCTTGGTCTTTGTCAGCACTTCATCTTTGATATTGGAAATGATTTCTTCCTCTGTGGATGCAGCATTCTCGAACAACCTCTTGTTCCTTTCTTTCCAGATGTGGTAAATAGAAGCACAAAAGAGCAAGCAAAACATGTATTCCCTAATGTTTCCTTTACCTGCAAAAGATTGGTGAAGCATTAAAATTTAGGTAAAGGAAAACATATTTGCGTCAATAAAAAGAAATTGCAAACCTCATTTCTAGATTCTTTTGGTGAAACAACATTCAAAGAATAGGTGATCACGAGTTTCTGGTCCTTGATGGCAAAAGATGCAGTAAGCATGGGAGATAGTACCCCAACAAAGAAGACGATATCTTGTAGCAAGGCGATCCAGATAGGCCAACCAAGCAATGTAACTATGACAGGGGATGTTATGCGAAAACCAAGCAATGGATGACCAGTTATTGGTAGGACTATTATCTCTAATATGGTCCCATGCTTTATGAAAAGAGAAGGAGCTACCATTTGTGAGCTTCCAAATAAATGTATCAGGACAATCGGGGCTGCCCGGGAGAAGAAAGGTGGAAGGGTCTAAACTTGCAATATCCAGTGGGTGGAAAGGCCAATTCCAACCATTATTGATGATCACCTCTGAAACTCTTGCACGCCAAGGTGGATAAAACACATCAACTCCAAAGAATGTATCAGGAGTGCCACAAGGTTGCAAAGTTGTCATGCCAAAAGAAAAAGTTCTTACCATTACCAATTTTATGGGTAATAAGCTCTTTGACAACAGGACGCATCTGAAGGAGTTTTCTCCAAGTCCAACTAGTGTCTGTTAGGATGCTTATGGTCCAAATGTAGTTGTCTTTGATATGATTATTCCCAACCCAACAGCTCCAAATGGAGTCTCTCATAGAGTACATCCTCCAAAAAAGCTTCAAAAAAGTAGCATGATTGATTTCATCAAGACTTCTAAGACTAAGGCCTCATTCGTTGAATGGTTTGAAAATATTGCTCCAAGAGACTTTAGGGCCCGTGCCTCTCCAGAGCAAAGCAGCGAATTTTCTCTCAATCTCGACAAGTGTGCCCTTAGGTATAAAGAGAACAGAAGCCCAGAAAAGGTGCATGTAGTTGAGAATGGACTTGATAAGTTGAAGCCTTCCAGCAAAAGTAAGCCAGTTATGGGTCCAATGATCAATCTTCCTCGAGATTTTATCAATCAAATTTTGACAATCTTGTCTTCGAAGCATGCCTGAGATAAGAGGGACACCCAAATAACGGACAGAAAACCTACCTTCCTTAAAGGTTAATGAGGTTTCAAAACTAGATAATGAAAAAATCAAGAGGATTATAGGACTTACACATTATCTCAGTGATGAGGGTGGAAAATATGCGTCCGTCCGAGCTCAATATTTTCGACCTCAGCGGTTCGACATGCAAAACAAGAGAAGGAAGCTCAGGGGTTGTGGCCCGTGTTTTCCCTCAGGTGTGAAAATGATTAGTTCGTCCGAGCTAAGTCGTAGGTAATTGAGAGTAACAAATATGTACGAGTTACCTGATAATGGCTGGTGAATGGACTTTTTATACTAACATTGATTATGAGCAGCAATTAATACTTAATCCTGCCCGACACTGTCCAAGCCTGCCCAAGCTTATTGCCCAGTGGATAAAGCTATTGTCCAATGGATAAAGCTATTGTCAAGTGGTTAAAGTCGGGTATCGCCTTTATGTCACACCAGAGGTGACTGCCAAGTTGGGGGAATTGCAAGGGTCGGACATGGGCCAGGTCATATTGTCCCAAGTCAGGAAGATGAGCTTCGGCTCGGGTTTTATACCCATATCATTCCCCCCTTCCCCTAAGTCTAGAACTTTGCAAGGGTTCTAGAAATGCCTTGAGTATGCCCGAGCCACCAAGCCTTCAAACTACTGGTAGCTGCCATGTCATCCAACCCAGAGGCGAGATGTTGACACGTCACCCACGTTCTAATAGGATACGACAGTTGATCTTCCCAAGGCAACCGTCCTTCTATAAATAGGCTTGAGCCACATTGAAATTCACTTTTCGTGCCTTTACAAATCAAACTTCCAGAATTCTCTCTAGTTTCACCGTTCAAGTTGAGACTTTTAGCTTGAAACAATCAATCAAAACTCCCTAGCTTGAACTCTTTAGCTCAATCAACTAGGTACGTCCCCGATCCCTTTTACTTAGAGTTTTTTAAAGCCTTCTTTCCTTATTTACCCCAACAAATGGAGAGGTCTGAGTCCCAAGATTCACAAGCACGCTCAGCTCAGTCGTACGGGGTTGATGAAAAGAGCCCTTTGACCTCGGGAACCATGCCTCCTGGGGAAGAAAACTCGAGTACTACAATTGCATGAGAAGGTAGTTTAGAGGAAGAGAACGCTAGTGACTGCGAGATCATTGAGGTCAAATAGAACCCCGACGGGTCTGAGGTAGACTATGTGAGAGGCTTCTTCGACGTTGATGAGATCGAAGGTAGCGGGGGATTTCCTTTGAACAAAGTAGAGGGGCTTGAAATCCCAACTGGGGCTATAGGAAATCCTTTTTGAGCTCAGCATACCACAAGCCAGAATATCATAGATGTCGAGCCGTTAGCCATGGAACCTTCGTCAAACTCGAGGACCAAAACTAGTGGGGAGGTTCCTGCTTCCTCAGGTCGGGGAAAACAATTTTTTGCTTGTTACCGGAGAGACTGCAAGTCCACAATGGCCGATGCAAACAGAAGGATGAATGAATGGGCCATTCTCGAGGACTTTAGGCTTAGGGTCCCAGGTCAGAAAGATCCTACTTGCCATCCGAGAATGGACGAGTATACCATCTGTCACGCCCCGAACCCAACCTGCATAGGACTAAGTTCGAGGGTGACCGTTAATTCAATTACCAATCCATACTTAGTCAAAATTTTTAACTTATTATTAGTTTCCTCAAAAATTGGGCAGCATAACGGCTGTATGGTGGACAAAACATTTTTTTTCCTTTTCCTTCAATCTGCAAATAGAAAAGCCACTATCTACTTCTCCCAACATCACAATTCAAAACTCCAACGCAATTCATTCATTCACCAATATGATATAATCAATTAGAAGTTCAACATGAAAATATACATCTGTTACTTGCATTAAGAGAAGGTTTTAACCATATCCAAATTACCTCTTGATAGCCGACACGTAGCCAAGTGCCCAAAAACAAAACCGGCTACGTGAGTCACTTGTATAATGGCTAACTAAGTCATTAAACCAATTCCTTGACCAATTATAACCAATGACTAAGTTAGTTAACTTATACAAGAACATGATATTAAAACTATCAATATACACAAAATAATATATACATTTAATTGTTCAAGTCATCTAAGTTAACAATACACCTAAGAAAGGTGTATATCACGTATTGGGCGCTTCCGGTCCAGTATGCGAAGGATTATCCTCATAGTATTCTACAAACCTCTCCTCATTGCCTGAAAGGGGAAACAAAGAGGGTGAGCTTATAACAACACTAAGCTTAGCGAGGGGGAATTTGGGAAGAGTTTTCGAATACAATTTTTTTTCCTTTTCATAAACCTTTTCGTAAATCTGTGGATGCAATGCAAGCAAGATCTGCAGTTAAGAAATAATTCAAGTATACATATTTAAGTCATATATCACATACGTAGTAAGGAACAACTTACTATTTACAAGCGAGTCTGATTCAAGCAATAGTAACTGAGATGTTCAACATCTCCTTCCTTATCTCACCCAAATAGAGTATTCCGAATAATACTCAAATCCTACGACCCGATTCTCCAAGGAAATCAAAGTTCCCGAGCGAGAGGAGAATACGGACCATCTACACATAAGATCATCGACACCTCGAGGATGTCTGGCATAGTATGCACACTACCATACCAAGACTAGGTGGTTGCAACCCCTTTTGACACCAATTCAAATTCAAGTTCAAGTACTACGATCATTTATAGCATATCGGATAATTCAACAAGTATCAAATAATATAATTCAAATTAATGTCTCCACAATTATTCTAACAAATATAGAGATCATATAATAACACTACACATTAATAACCCAAGTACTTAGTCATTCAATCAATAGCAATTTACATTAGAGCTAAACTTATTGACTTAAAACAATGTTTACATCACTGCATTAGCCTAACTTTAGCTAATCAGTAACCTATCTTCCCGAACTCCAAATTATTCGAATTAGGTATAGAATTAAAGCACTTCGAGTGTAGATAAGTCTAGAATCCAGAAAAGCTCAATTCCAAACTAAAATGATAGATTTATAACCAATTTAATGCATCCATGTCTTGACTGTCCAGATTGAAGACTATTCTGGGGTTATTTTGAAAATAGAAAATTCAGCTATTTAAAACGATGGAATCTGACATTTTGTAAAATATGAAAGTTGTTCCTAACTGCCTAATATAGCTACTGTGAAAGTTTCATTTGATTCAGAGATCATTTACTATTTTTAATACGCAAAAGAAACTTAAGGCAGTGAGCTGTTAGATTTAACAAAAAATCCCATAACCTACTGTCTCATGTGTTTTTGAGCATGAAAATGATTTTTACTCATGACATGGACAACTGGATAAATGTTCCTTTATGAGTTTTCTACCTTTTTTGAATTTTTCAGATTTTTATAAAATCATCTATCTATAAAAACAGGCTAAAATTTCAGGTTTGTACAAATCTGTCCAATGGCAGCAAAATTCCTAATACCTACTGTCTTGTGTGTTTTCAGGCATGGAAACAATTTTTCCTCATGATATGGTCAACAGAAAAAATGTTCCTCTATGAGTTTTATAAACTTGTTTGGTTCCAAAACTGCATTCCGAAGCACAGTTTCATCTCCTGGCTTGCTTTTCAGAATAAACTAGCCACTCGTCAAAGACTCGTCTCTTGGGGCATTCAAAACAATTCTAATTGCATTATTTGCTACATGGGATGTGAAACAAATGAGCATCTTTTCTTTGAATGCTCTTTCACTAAAAGAATTTGGCAACGAGGTCTACTTGCTCTCTCTCTTGATCAAACACTTTATACTCTTTCGAGCTTCATGGACATCTCACATACTATCCAACACAAGAACTATGATGCAAAGACACAAATTTTCAGAACTTTTCTTTGTGCAGCAATTTACCACATTTGGATGGAAAGAAATCGACGATTGTTCAATGAGGAAGCCTACACTGAGGAACACATTTTCAACAACATTCGTAGTGATGTCACATCGAAGATCATCATGGGTAAAAAATTTGCTCCCTCCAATCTCAACAGACGAACTTTGTTTGATTGGGGGATTTACGATTTTGCCTGATTCAATGTTGGCTTTTTTCAATTTTTTGTTTTCATTTTTGTTCATGAACTTATTTGTACTTTGATTGTACCTTGATGTACTTTTATTTTCATTTTAATATACTACCACTGAATTAACAAAAAAAAAAAAGTTTTGATTGCACAAATCTGTCCAGAAAGGTTATTCCGAAAATTATTGTATGTTTTGCTACCATATCATCAAGAACAACACCTATTCATTCAAGCAACCTCTAGCAACCTAAATAAGCAACAATCAACTATATTTGTATAGCTAGATACAAGCTTCATCATTAAGAACATTGAAAAATTTCAGAAACATAACCTTGGTTTAAATCATCAACAAGTATGCTTTCAACAATTCTAATCCATGGAATTGCAAATATAACTCCATATAAGCCTCATGAATCCATCAATATGCATTTATATCTCATAAATAACCATTTTGAAAGAACCCCCACCTTTGGTTTTGGTTGGAAATGCAAGAATTACCTTGATAATGCCTTATGACCACCTAGCAAGCTTGGATTTCACCTTAGTTGTTGTTCTTCTTCACAAAGTCTTGCAAGAAAAATGCTCAAATGCTCTCTCTAAGCTCTATGGGATGGGGGATGGGGGAGGGGGAGGGGGGGGGGGGGGGGGGGCTGCACAATTAGGAGAAAAGATGACAAGAGACTTTTTATATCCCTCTTGGAAGCTAGATTAAAAAAACTATTGTCTAATTGCCTTTTAGCCCTTTTGTTTCTCCTTCCTTATAAGTTGACCCCTAATTTGCCTAGCTTTTGTTGTGGGGGGCCCCTTAGGTGATTAGTCAACTTAAATCCTAGTTGTAATTGAAATCTTGGTCCCCAAATTTATCTTTTGATATTTGCAATTTATCCCCTAAAGTTCATAAGTTTTGCTAGTCGTCCCCTCGTGTTTTTCTAAAATGTAAAAGTTTCTCCGTTCCCTCTCTAATTCGACCAGGGTGTTCCTTGTACAATTTAGTGTATGCGATATCCAGTTTAAAATTCCAAACTTGGTCTCCAAGTATTAGTTCTCATAATCACACTTTGGCCCCGAAAATTCCAAAGTCTCAATTTATGCCCCTAGCTTTTAAAGAACTCTTGTTCTTGGCTTCCTTTTCTAATTTCCTATAGTCTTAGGGTTTTAGTGGGATTTTAGAAATGTTAATTCTTGATTTTGGTTATTTAATTGGTGTCCGAGTGAATTTTAGTTAATTACACTTTGGCCCTGATGTTTCCCAATATTATAGAGTTACCCCGAATTTTTTTCTACTTAGTTCGTTTTCTTCTAGCTTATTCCTAGCCTAATACTATTGTATCTAGCACGCATTTAGGGTTTACAGGTATTTAGTATATATATATATATATATATATATATATTTTGCTGGGTCAGCAAGAATGAATTTTATAAAAGAAGAAAAGAGATTACAGGGAATATACAAGCCCATAGGCAATCAAACATGTGTGAACAAAATCACCACATGAAATAGAAGATAATAACAACAAATTGCACACATGCAACAATAAAATAAAAGAAACTGAAAGAAAAACTAAGTAAAAATAAAATAAAAGTTGCACGCAGGCAACACTTTAGGTAAGTAGGATATCAATTGATGCACGCGCCACAAAGTGACGATTGAATGATGAGTCCTTGAAACCGCTTCCAACCTTAGTCTTAGTCAACACTTATCTTTGATATTGGAAATGATTTCTTCCTCTGTGGACGCAGCATTCTGGAACAGCCTTTTGTTCCTTTCTGTCCAGATGTGGTAAATAGAAGCACAAAAGAGCAAGCGAAACATGTATTCCCGAATGTTTCCTGAACCTACAAAAGATTGGTGAAGTATAAGAATATCAGCAAAGGAAAACATATGTGCGTCAATAAAAAGAAATTGCAAACCTTCCTTCCAAATTCTTTTGGTGAAGCAACATTCAAAGAACAGGTGATCGCGAGTTTCAAGTCCTTGATGGCAGAAGATGCAGTGAGCATGGGAGATAGTACCCCAACAAAGAAGCCGATATCTTGTAGGTAGGCGATCAAGACAGGCCAACCAAGTAATGAAACTGTGACGGGGGATGTTACGAGAGAACCAAGCGATTGATGACCAGTTATTGGTAGGTCTTTTTTCTCTAATATGATCCCAAGCTTTATGAAAAGAGAAGGAGCTACCAATTGTGAGCTTCCAAATAAATGTATCAGAACAATTAGGGCTACCCGGGAGAAGATTAGCAGAAGGGTCTAAATTTGCAATATCTAGAGGGTGAAAAGGCCAGTTCCAACCATTATTGACGATCACATCAGAAACTCTTGCATGCCAGGGAGGGTAAAACATACCAACTCCAAAGAAAGTTGCAAGAATGCCGCTAGGGTGCTAATTGTCATGCCAAAAAAAAGAATTCTTGCCATTACCAATGTTATGGGTAATAAGATCTTTAACAACGGGATGCAACAGAAGGAGATTTCTCCAAGTGTGTTTGCTGGGATACTCATGGTCCAGATACATTTGTCTTTGATATGGTTAATACAGACCCAACGACTCCAAATAGAGTCTCTCAATGAGTACATCCTCCAAAAAAGTTTAAGAAAAGCAGCACGGTTGATTTCATCAAGACTTCTAAGACCTAGCCCTCTTTCATTGAAAGGTTTACAGATATTGCTCCAAGAGACTTTAGGGCCCGTGCCTCTCCAGAGGAAAGCAGCGAATTTTCGCTCAATCTCAACAAGTGTACCCTTAGGAATAAAAAGAACAGAGGCCCAAAAAAGGTGCAAATGGTTGAGGATGGACTTAATAAGCTGAAGCCTACCAGCATAAGTGAGCCAATTATGGGTCCAATGATCAATCCTCCTCGAAATTTTATCAATCAAATTTTGACAATCATACCTATGAAGCATGCCAGTGATAAGAGGGACACCCAAATAACAGACAAGGAGCTTCCCTTCCTTGAAACCCAGTAAAACAATAATGGATTGATGGAGAACAGGGGTACCACCTCTGAAGAAGACTTCACTCTTATTAGGGTTAAACTTAAGACCAGAGAGCCGATAAAAGGTACTAAGGGTGTTGACAAACTCAAGAATAGTAGTGGGGTCTACCTTACAAAAGAGAAGGAGGTCATCCGCAAAACAAAGGTGGTTGAGCTTCAACTTAAGGTATTTAGTATATATACATACATATAACATGGAATTATACGTAACTACACATAGTGGAATAGTAATGCATATGCAGTTGGGTCAGGGTCTCATACCATCTACGACCTGGACTTTGATGTCATCAAGCTGCCTCTGCCCAGCTATATAGTGGAGATTCTCAACTATTATCAGCTCAGTCCGGGCCAAGTAGGGTCTAGCTGCTGGGCCATGATGGTGGCCTTTTATGTCTACGCAGACCGGCAAGGTATAGCCCCGACCCTAACACTGTTCAAAAGATGCTTTATCTGCAAGATGAATCTGGGGGGACGAGGATGGTTCCACTTCTGTGCTTGGGACAAGCACAACATCTTCATAGCATGGGCATCCTCCAACAAAGGCTGGCACAACAGATACTATTTTGTACAGTTGATCACAAATTAGGGAGTCATCCGAGATTGGATACATAGCCTGGCCAAGAATATCAACAAAGCTCCTAAGTTGTCCAGTCCAGATATGGCTAACCTCAGAGTGCTCCTCGAGCCTGAGAACTTAACGAAGTAGATTGGCATCTAGACTAGGAAAGAATTTAGGCGTCCAAGTTATTTGGGTCGGGGCCGCCTAACGTAGACAAGCCACACCCGGGTCTGCTCGAAGACGAGCCTCCTCAAGAGAAGAAGAAGGGCCAGCCTTTGTGCTTTGGACCCGAGTTCTCCACATTCTCGAGCTCCTCTCCTTTTTTTTTTTATAAAGTTCTAAGGCTCTGTTTGGCCTAGCTGTGAAATTTCAGCTTTTGAGAGTAGAGTTTTTGTTAGAAGTGCTATTGAACAAAAGTCGTTGACTGTTTGGCCTGTGTTAGGCAACGTTGAGCTTTTAAAAGTTTTGAGGGAAATATCAGACTTTAAAAATATGGAAAGGTATATTTGAGAAAAAAGAAAAAGAAAAACAGCTTCCCGCATTATGTAAAACAGCTTTGCAAAAGCCTTTTTTGAGAAGCTTCAATTTGGAGTTTCTCATTTTTCAACTTTTTTCAGCTTTAGCTTTTACCTAAAAGCACTTTAAAAAATGGGCCAAACAGATTAGTTCAGCTTCTAAACTCATAGGAAGAGCTTTTGAGTATCTAAAAGTTAGGCCAAACAGAGCCTAACTCTTTTTCTTCGAGTTTAGACATGTCTAGGGCTGCGCGAAACCAAGGGTGTCGAGGCAGTTGTACCGAGCCAAGGCCTAGCTTGGGCACGGGTTCTAGTGCTTCCTAAGCCTCCCGTAGGTCGAAGAAAATACCTGTGAGCACGACCGACAAGAAGTCATAGGGCCGAGACGATTCCACCAAGGAAGTGAATTCGTCTACCCCAAAGAAGAGGAAGAAGAAAACACCCTCGCCAATCAAGAAGAGGAGCTACTAAGGGGTCTCCATCAATGAACCGTCCGGGGCTTGGGGTGATGGGTCCTCCCCTCTAAGGAAGAAGGCCAAGCAAACAGCAGATAACAAAGGGAAGGAACAAGCTGTTCCACCCGGTGGCTCGAGCCAAGTCGTTGCTGCTGCCTGTAACACCCTAATCTCTCGCGGAATCAGGATCACTAGTAACAACCCAATCCAAACGCCTAGGCCCAAAAAATGAGAAAAAATGAATGAAGTTTTCCTTGTACCTAGGCTATTCCAACACCTGCACAAAACACAAATGCCAGCAACAATTGGACCACAACAGAATTCGAAGGTCTAGCCCAAGTATAACATGTTAATCATAGAATTCTATAACCTAACCTTGGTAGGATAAGTCTAACAAGTAGAAACATAATCGAGAAAACTACTAAGTACCAAGATCCTAGCTACCTTTAGTTTATTACAAGTTCTTTAAATACTTCAACCATATACAAACTTACAAAGCTCAAAATAGATTAAATTTACATTCCAAAGAAACATGAAACTTAAACATCTTTTTGATTATATCAAGACAAAAACTACGATCTAACATGTGCAAAACTCTGATTCGGTGTAAGGTAGACTATACTGCACACAAGGTATATTGTAATCCACATCTTGAGATCATAGCAAAACATCATTCACCTTCATGCAAGCAAAGGAGCACTTTAGACTTTATCTTAAGGACCCACCTCGGCCTCTCCTGAAATGGTTAACCAAACAGGTGAGAAAACACATGCTCAGTGAGGGGGGATAATTCAGGGAGGTTTTGAAACTCCTTTCGTGCAATGCATATAAGCAAGATATATAAAGAACAACAAGTAGATAACAATAGGCATGAGAGGATACATTAATAAGAGACAATCATTTACACTTTATAAACTATGTAACATATATAAAAAGGATACGATCTCGATTATGAACACGAGCATGATCACGAGCACGAACACGAGCACGATCATGACAATGATAATAAAGCCAGCAAATCCCAAACACCAGTGGGTGTACTCTAGATGTGCCCCAAATATCCTACGATCCAACTCTCCCAGGGTAGCAAAGTCCCTAGCGAGAGAGGGAATAGGGTACGAAGGTTAAGCAACAAGCCACTGGCAAGCCCGATGCCGCCTTGGGAGGCCCAATACATCTGCCCCAAACAAGATGGTTGTGCAACCATAGACACGAGATACACGAGATAATATTTAGTAAATGATTCGATGAGCACATAAACGAGGGACAACAAAGTTGTCACGTCCCGACCTAACCCCACGTAAAAGTCAAGTTTGGACCCGACAAACAAACATAGTCTCCTCTGCACCGTGGGCTTTCCACATTCCTGTACTCAGAATAAATGATCCACAAAACATAGTATAACAATTATAGGATAGCATACTCAAGATCCTAAGGCCATCCGAGCCTTTCTACTTAGCAAAAGTAAACATACATGCAATAGTTCATAAGTTCTTAGCATACTATGATTATAATTCCACTTATCTTACCACTATAATATTTCCTACTTAACTAACTTAGAAATTATGTTCCAAACAAACCATCCGAAGGCTAACATCATTCAACCATTACAAACAAACAAAAACTTACTTTAAGCTTTATACAAACCAACTGCTTAAACTTTAAAATACATCAACCATAAAAACATACAAGGCTCCAAGGCCTCAAAATAGGTACAAGCCAACAAAGTCTTCACATAAACACATGAAAGCCACCTTAATCAACAAGTAGACAAACAACATCACAATCACGGAAACTCAGTAGTCTCCTTCTCCTCAGCTACAATCACTACAAGCACCTGTGGGTCAAGCTCAGTAACACCTGAAATATGGTAGGAAAAGGGTGAGCAAACACTATGCTCAGCGAGGGAGGGGATAAACGGGGTGCTTTTCAAAAACCTTTTTCGTACAGTGCAGATAAGACATATAATAGCATTAACTAACTGTTGGGAATTGTATACCATAAAGACCACTAGCACTAAGACATCTCAGTGAAGGGATATTATAACAATTAATAATCAGTGCATCTTACATGAGCATCTTTATACTCTCGTTATATTCTCTATATATATGCATGCTAAGCCTCCTTGATTTGAGGGAATGACATAGGTGTGTGGTGATCCGCACAGAAGGTATATGTGACTTGAATCTAAACTATAGGTTCATAACCGTATAGTGAAGTTGGGCACTTCACTATGGAATGTTATAATGAGAGAGTCTCCTATTTGGTAGGGTGATCTACCTTGGTCATTGGAGGGGCTTTTCGGACTTTTCTCATTAGTGGATGAGAATGCATTAAACTGGACCATAGTAGATGTGATCTCCGTAAAAGTACTATCGTTCGTATGAGATCATAAACATCTCAAGCTACTAAGAGACCAATGCTCTAGTTCTTGAGCATATGTGGATGACCAATGAACTCAAGGACATGTGTTTTGATTCACTATGGGTAAGATCTTATATGGGTCAACAGCTTGGTGTTTTGGATAGTTGGACTTGACTAATTGGCACATGCTTATGTGTCAAGTCGTTCTATGTCATCTTAATTGGTGGGTTATAACCCCTTTGTGACATCCTATTAATCATCTAAACTTAAGTACTTAGTAATATAGTCAACTGGGACTATATTTAGATATTGAACTTGAGGGTCGCTCCCTAGATCAAGAGAATATTATTTGATGATGATTATTGGAGGATTAGAGGCACAAAGAATAGAGGTAATCAAGAAAGGTTGATAGTACAAAGATAAGACCTAGTATTGATTAAGAGTTCTACATAGAAGGGCATTTCGGTCATTTTGCTTAGTAGATCAAAGACAAAGGTCAGACTTGGTTTGACTAATCTTCTGGATATATAGTAATTGTTATGGAGTGCAACATCAACTCTTTAGTGGAATGAGTTGAGGTTGAAATGGTAAAATGCAGCTAGTGACTAGTAAGGGCGTTTTGGTCATTTTGAAGCCAAGGCAATTATGTCTTTTGGTCCCTCCCCTAGCCACTCAATCCTTGTTATTGCACCTTTCTTCTTGGCTTTAAAAATCTATGGAGATATATTAGTATGGTTGCCTATTTGGGAGTACTTAGCTGAAATTAGAAATCAAGGACATTAGGACATAAGACATTCTTTAAGACAAGAATGTATGTCCTAGCAGATAATGTCCTTAGGCACGTGGGGTAAGTCAAGCTACCTTAGGCGTGTGGTATCTTTAGGATAAGATAGGAGCTAATTATTATCTATTTAAAATAAGATAATATTGCATTATCTTGGTTTTTAAATAGAAGATAATGATCCAAAGACTCCTAGATTCACCAAGACTCCTAAGTCTTGTGAATAACTTAAGAGATAAATGCCTATACGCTAGATACATACACATACACGGCAACATACATGGAGATACGCAAAAAACCATCAAGTTTTTCTCTATAGAGCACGGCTAGGGCTAGGAGAAAAAGAAAGGAAGAAAATCTCCCGCCGATTTTGCACTACAGCAGAAGGAGTCATGGAATAGGAGAGAAGACTAGAGGGTGATCCGCGTCTGACTTCTCCAGCCATTCTCCATGTTTTTCCAGCCCCTAGATCTTCAGGTTTCGTTGTGTATTAAGCAAACGAAGAAGGTTCAATCTATTACTGATAGATTAGTGTTCTTAGATTCGCACGATTTTATGATTATGTTCTTGTTTGGTATGATTTCAAGTTCTATTTGCATTCCGCTGCGGTTTATGATTGATCAACCATAATTTTGAACCCGAGATTGATCTAGATATCTGTTAGAACTCGGTTCCCATCAGTGGTATCAGAGCCACGCCATAACAAACATAGTCTAATAATCTAAAGAACACAGAAATTTCAGCTAGTACAGTCCATGATTGGCGGACTGTTTTAGGGCTGTTAGGGGCTGTTTTTGTGCAAATAAAATTGTGCCGTGTTTGTATGATTTGTGGGGATGCTAACCCTTGTTTTGCAGATCATAAAGACCCCTCTTTGATGGCTAAAAGTTCAGTTTTATGCAATTGCATTTATTTTCCAGAAATAGTGCTTTTCATTATGGTTTGTGATTAGTGGTTTATCCAAT
Source organism: Ehretia macrophylla (assembly GCA_037974665.1). Lineage (NCBI taxonomy): Eukaryota > Viridiplantae > Streptophyta > Magnoliopsida > Boraginales > Ehretiaceae > Ehretia > Ehretia macrophylla. The sequence goes on from CM075773.1 coordinate 73,476,257, forward strand.
CCTTGTAATGATGTAATTAATTTTTTTTTGTTAATTAATGATGTAATTAATTGCTTAGAACTGAATGTAGCTTCTTTAAGAAGCATAGAAGATATTTTGTAATAGTTAGTTTGCTAGAAATTACAAAAATCTAATGTATTTGCCAAAAATCACACGAGCAATGGACTAGTATGGAGGTTGTTTTGTGCGGGCTGTTTTGGGAATTTTTCTCAAGGTTACAATGGCTATTTCAAGGCATTCCAGTGGCTGTCCGGACCCTCCATAGGTGGTGGAATGTGGTGGTCCCAAGAGTTCTATTGGCAATAGGACACTTGGTTGCTTATCCAAATCTAAGACTCCTAGATTGTGGCTGATTTTTTTTTTTGATAGATCAGTGAATATCATTGCCAAAAAAAAAAACGAGGTACATGGTACAAAAAACGATCAATGAACAAATCAAAGATCGAGAAAGACAACAAAAAGAAATTACAGAGAAACCAACAATGAACCTACAAAGAAAACAGGGAAAACCCATAAGACACGAAGATCATTAGAGCCCAAAGCCCTCAAAGCTCTAAAAATCAAGAGTACTATCATCTAAGTCCGGAGGGATATTCTGTTTCATGTAATCATTAAAGGCCTTCGAGAGAGAAGGTTTCCATTCCTTACTGTGATACTTGGAGGATTCTCCTTTCTCCATACTGTTAAACTTCAAAGTACCTTTACCTTGAACCCAATCATTAATTTCCTTTGATGGACCCGAGCCTTTAGAAAAGGCAGTTTTTTTCAATGCAGTTTCCTTTTGACCGCGATGGTTTTCAGTTTCCAGCTTGTTAGCAGTAGTGTCTGCATTCGCATTTTCATTTGAACCCAAAATCTCATATTGATTTTTGCTCAGGGTTTCAGAATTTTGGTTGCTGACCTAAGCACCCCGACTCTTGTTACACTTTGCGTTCCGCTTCTTTTTACTACCATTTTGCCACTCTGCGTCTTTGGATTCCACAGCAACAGCAACAGGAGGATCAACACTAACATTAGTTATCGGAACATAGATGGGACAGTTTTTTTGTTAATTCAGTGTTTATTGAATCCAAAAAAAAGGCAGTACATGGTACAATTGGAAAAAGCTTGGTTGTAGGCCATTACAAAGAAAAATTGCAAATGCAGAAAATATCATCAGATAACAAAAATTGATCATGAGAAACAAACTGAAAATGATCAACTAAAAATCGACCCCATCAGGGGGTTCTCCATCAGAATAGTCCTCAAAAGCTTGAGATTGATCTGTTTGATGAGCGGGGCTTGAGAAGGACTGGAGAATATCCTTGCGTGCTTTGTCACGTGCTCTGGAATCGAACTTGCTTTTAGCACGAGTATTGAAATTATCTGAAGACTTCCTACCTCTTTGGGTAAAAATAGCTTGAGCATTCCTATAAGCTTTTTGAGGATACGTTGGAATTTTCCTTGCATGATCCACAAATTTACCATAGGTGGGACAGTTATTGGAGCTATGACCAATAATGTTACAGTGACTACATCTTTGGGGATTCCAAGCATACTCAATATCAACTAAAGCAATCTGGCCATTACGAAGTTTCACTTTGGTGGTATCCTTAAGAGGCTTCTCAAGATTAACTTGGTTGACCTTTTAAAGGCTTTTGACTCGCTCCGTTGGGATTTTGTTCTTCTTACTTTGCAGGCCTTTGGTTTTCCCAATGTCTTCATCAGCTGGATCAGTGCTTGTATTTCTTCTCCTCGGTTCTCTGTCTCAATCAATGGTAGTCTTGAGGGGTATTTTCACGGTACAAATGGTGTCAGACAAGGGGACCCTATCTCCCCATATCTTTTTGTCATCGCCATGGAGGTTCTTACATGCATGCTTAATATCTTGACCTTGAAAAGCAACTTTGGCTTTCACCCTCGTTGCTTAATGATGAAGCTCAACCATCTCTGCTTTGCTGATGATCTCCTCCTTTTCTGTAAAGCTGAGCCCGCTACAATTCAAGACTTTATCAACACTCTCAACACCTTTCATCATCTTTCTGGTCTCCAGTTTAATCCGGACAAGAGTGAAGTTTTTTTTGGATGAGGTTTATTTGCTCTTAGGCAATCCATTATTGGTCTTTTGGGATTCAAAGAAGGCAAACTCCCTGTCCGCTATCTAGGGCTCCCTCTTATCTCTGGCATGCTGAGAAAGGACGATTGTCAAAATTTGCTTGATAAAATCTCGAATAGAATTGATCATTGGACCCATAACTGGCTCACTTTTGCTGGAAGGCTTCAACTCATCAAGTCTGTTCTCAACCACTTGCACCTCTTTTGGGCTTTGGTTCTCCTTATCCCTAAAAGCATTCTTGTTGAGATTGAGAAAAAATTTGCTGCTTTCCTCTAGAGAGGTACTAGCCCTAAAGTTGCTTGGAACAAGATCTGCAAGCCTTTCAATGAAGGTGGTCTCGGTCTTAGATCCCTTGATGAAGTCAATCGTGCTGCTTTTATGAAGTTGTTTTGGAGGATGTACTCTATGAGAGGCACTATCTGGAGTCGTTGGGTTTGGAACAATCACATCAAAGACAAATGCATTTGGACTATGAGTATTCCCGCTGACACCAGCTGGACTTGGAGAAAACTTCTTCAGTTGAGACCAGTTGTCAAAGAGCTTATTTCTCACAAAATTGGTAATGGCAACAACACTTTCTTTTGGCATGATAACTGGCATCCCCATGGAGTCCTCTCCGATTTATTTGGGATTGATGTGTTCTACCCTTCTTGGAATGCAAAAGTTTCAGAAGTGTTTATCAATAATAATTGGAACTGGCCTTTTCACCCTCCTGATATTGCTAGTCTTGACCCTTCCACCTATCTTCCCACTACCAATCCTGATTGTCCTGATACGTTTACTTGGAAGCTTACAACTGGTAGCTCCTTCTCATTTCGTAAAGCATGGGACTTTATCAGAGATAGAGGTCCTTCTGTTAATTGGTCTTCCATCACTTGGTTCACTCGCAACATTCCCCGTCACAGTTTCATTGCTTGGCTTGCTTGCCTGGATCGCCTTCCTACTCGCTACCGCCTTCTTTGTTGGGGCACTATCTCCAATGCTCATTGCATTTTTTGTCATCAAGGCCCAGAAACCCGGGATCACTTATTCTTTGAATGCTGCTTCACAAAAAGAATGTGGAAGGGAGGTTTGCAATTACTTTATATTGATGCTAATATGTATTCCTTTTATGATATTATAATGCTTCATCAATCTTTTGTAGGTAAAGGAAACATCAGGGAATACATGTTCCGGTTGCTCTTCTGTGCTTCTATTTACCATATTTGGAGAGAAAGGAACAACAAACTTTTCGAGAATACTACTGCTACTGAAGAAGAAATCCTTTCCAACATTAAAGAAGAAGTACTGACAAAGACAAAAGTTGGAAGCGGTTTCAGGGACTCATCTTTCAATCGCCACTTTGTGGCGCGTGCTTCAATGGATATCTTCCTTACATAATCTTTTTCAAGGATTTTTTACGTTTCCATCTCCTGAGGAAGAAATCATTGCATCTATTGATTTGGATTACTTTCCTAAAGTATTGTCTGCGTGCAACTTTGCTTTATTTTTACTTAGTTTTTCTTTTCGTTTCTTTTATTTTATTGTTGCCTGTGTGCAATTTGTTGTTTTTACCTTCTGTTTCATGTGGTGATTTATTCACGCATGTTTGATTGCCTACGGGCTTGTATATTCCCTGTAATCTCTATTCATCTTTTATAAAATCCATTCTTGCTGACCCAGCAAAAAAAAAAAGCCTTAAGCATCCAAGTTCAATGAACCATTTATTCGGGCGAATTTTCCAGCAAAGATTCAAGTCAAGATTCTATTTTCAAGATTCAAGAACTTCAAGATTCTTCAAGAAGTTTCAAGAAGATTTGAAGATTTGGTCAAGATTTGATTTCTTTGTAATTCTATCTTAGTTTTAGTTTTAATTTAATTTGAATTCTAGTTTATTCTCTAGAACCCTCTATGGATGAAAATTTGGTGTTCACACTAGGGAGAAGTCTTTCTTGGGCTACAAGTTAGGTGTTCACACTAGAAAAGAGCCTTTCTTAGGCTGTAAGTTTGCTTCCTTTTTAGTTACTATTCATGTGAATAGTTAATAGGAGTCTTTCTTGGGCTCCAAGTCTACTTCTTTGACCTAGGTTACTATTCACATTTTTTCCTACTTGGGCAAGAGTTTAGGATTCTTTTTTTCAACAAGGAAACTTATTTGTTCTTTGCCTATATAAGGCTGATTTGCAAGAAATAAAAGGAAGACAATTTTGATATTAAATTTGTGAGATTATTCTCCTTAAGTTCTCAAGAACTTCCTTGAACTTATCAAGATTATTCTTGTGGCGTTCATCTTTGACTTATCAAATGAGATTTCCATTCTCGTTTGTGGCATCTTCAACTATACCAAGGTTCTAGCTTTGCTAAGCATATGGTCGCGGTTCCATCCAATCCTGAAAGGTATTGGGGTTGTTTACCATATTTGGTGTTGGGTCGCGTCACATGTTGGCGTGGTTCGTATCAGAAAATTCAGATTTCGTGACAGATTTGTTACGCTGCTTTGGATCCCTTCTTGATATTCTTGGTTAGTTTCTAGAGAACTTAAAGAAGAATACGAGTGGTAAAAGGCAGTCTGTGTGAGATTAATAGAGGATAAAAGCCAAAGTGAGTTGAGTGAAACATGTGAGGGAGAGTTTGTTGTAATCATGTCTCAAAATCAAGGAGAACACGCAAACGAAGAAGCTCAACAATAGGGAGTTCTGAATTTGCAGATGCAGGCATTGATGGGGGAGATGAGATGGATGATGAGGGCTGAATTGGAAGAAATACATGTGAGGTTCGATAGAGTAGAAGATAGAGCACAGCGAGGGCATCCACAAGTTGCTCCAAACGCACAAAGGAGGAACAGGTTGCACAGAGGAGTTGAACTGTTTCCCGAGGACATACCACATGGTCTACCTCCTAGGCTGGTCTTTGAGCCGGGTGGATTTAAGGACAAATCCTTCTCAAGAGGGGGGGGAATGATGCGAACCAGCCATCCACGTTCAATGAACCATTTTGGTCATTTTTAGAGCAAAGAATCAAGTCAAGATTCTGTTTTCAAGATTCAAGAACTTTAAACTTCTTCAAGAAGTTTCAAGAAGATTTGAAGATTTGGTCAAGATTTGATTTCTTTGTAATTCTATCTTAGTTTTAGTTTTAGTATTAATTTGAATTCTAGTTTATCAGGTGTTCACACTAGGGAGAAGTCTTTCTTGGGCTGCAAGTTAGGTGTTCACACTTGAAATGAGCCTTTCTTGGGGTGCAAGTTTGCTTCCTTTTTAGTTACTATTCATATTACTATTCACATAAATAGTTAATAGGAGTCTTTCTTGGGCTCCAAGTCTGCTTCTTTGACCTAGTTACTATTCATATCACTATTCATGAATCACTATTCATGTTTTTTCCTAATTGGGTTAGGGATAGGAGTTCTTTTCAAATAGAAAACTTATTTGTCTTTGCCTATATAAAGGCTGATTTGAATGAAATAAAAGTTAGACAACTTTGATATTAAATTTGTGAGATTATTCTCCTTAAGTTCTCAAGAACTTTTCCGAACTTATCAAGATTATTCTTGTGGCGTTCAAATCTGACTTATCAAACGAGATCTCCATCCTCATTTGTGGCGTCCTCAACTATACCAAGGTTCTAGCTTTGCTAAGCATAGGGTCGCGGTTCCATCCATTCTTGAAGGGTCTTGGGTCGTTTGCCATATTTGGTGTTGGGTCGCGTCACTTGTTGGCGTGGTTCGTATCAGTTTCTTGCTTTCAATTGGCCAACCCTAGATTCTTGAATTAGGGTTTCTTGTGCTTCTAAATTCAAATTCTTGGTTACTTGCTCATTGTTTTCGTTTCTGAAAATCAAGAAAAGAACATCAAGAAAAAAAAAAGAAAAGTCAAGAAAAAAAGAAAAAAAAAAACAGAGGCAGAAATTTTTTTTTGGAACTAGCTATCGAGGCCAAGCTTTTTTGAAGGAAAACGGCGTTCTGAGCAGAACCCATAGCTTTTCTATAGGCACAAGCATTTTTTGTGTTTTTGCATAGGTTTTCTTTAACTATTCTTATTACTCTAGGTTTCTTTTTCTAGATTTGTCTTAGTTTTATTGTTCTAATATTTTTTCCACGTCTTAGAGGTCTGTTTACAAAAAAAAAAGAAACTAGGAAAAAAAAATCAGAATCCGTGACAAGAACATTATAATCGTTTGGTTTGTTTATCATCAGGATCCTTATTGTTTTGTTAGTTTCTAAAGAATTTAAAGAAGAATACGAGAGGAAAAAGGCAGTGTGGTGAGAGTATTAGAGGGTAAAAGCCAATTGACTTGAGAGAAACACGTGAGGGAGTTTAATTTCAACCATGTCTCGAATTCAAGGGGACAACACAAACGAAAAAAGTCAACAAGCCGATGTTCTGAACTTACAGATGCAAGCTTTGTTGGGAGAGATGAGATGGATGATGCGAGTAGAACTTGACCAACTACATGAGAGGTTGGAAGGGTTGAAGAGAGAGCACAAAGGGCACATCCACAAGTTGTTCTAAACGCACAAAGGAGGAACAGGTTGCACAGAGGAGTTGAACTGTTTCCCGAGGGCATACCACATGGTCTACCACCTAGGCTGGTCTTCAAGCCTGGTGGATTTGAGGACAAATCCTTCTCAAGAGGGAGGGAATGATGTGAACCAGCCATCCACATTTATTGCACCATTTGGATGAATTTTCCAACAAAGATTCAAGAACTTCAAGATTCTTGAAGAAGTTTCAAGAAGATTTGAAGATTTGGTCAAGATTTGATTTTTTGTAATTCTATCTTAGTTTGAGTTTTTTGTTTAATTTGAATTCTAGTTTATTGCCTAGAGTCCAATATGGACAAAATTTGGTATTCACACTAGGAATGAGTCTTTCTTAGGCTCCAAGAAAAAGGAGACTTTCTTGGGCTCCAAGGAAAGGAGTCTTTCTTGGGCTCCAAGTCTACTTCTTTGACCTAGTTACTATTCACATCACTATTCATGTTACGGTTTAGGAGTACTTTTCCAAATAGGAAACTTATTTGTTCTTTGCCTATATAAGGCAGATTGTCATGAAATAAAAGTAGGATATTTTTTACTATTAAATTGTGAGATTATTCTCCTTGAGTTCTCCAAGAGACTCTTTTGAACTTATCAAGGGATTCCTTGTGGCGTTCACCCTTGACTTATCAAGCGGATTTCTATCCCCGTTTGTGGCGTCTGCACCATACCAAGGTTCTTGCTTTGCTAAGCAACGGGTCGCGGTTTCCATCATTCTCAATTATACCAAGGTTCTTGCTTTGCTAAGCAACAGGTCTTGGTTTTCATCATTCTTGAAAAGATCTTGGGTTGTTTTACCATTCTTAGTGTTAGGTCTCAGCACATGTTGACCAGGTTCGTATCACTAAGTTTCATTATAGTTTAACTCACACATGCACCATGGAGTTAACTCTTGCATTCTTCTCTTTGAAAAGCTAAAAGCTTGCCCCTAGGTGTAGCTCAACAACATTTTAACTTATAGCTAGCAAACAACTCAAAGTTAGGAGCATTTCACTTAGGAATTAATAGCTAAGAACAAGCTAACTATAGCCATAACTTTAGCTGGCATAACAAGCATCAATATAGCATATAAACTCATTTATTGCACAAGAGGGGCAAGGGGGTACTGGAAGCAAGGCTGCTGCCCAGGCTGCCACTGGCAGTAGCCATGTACGCTAGACTGTCTAGCGTCGGCAGTTAGCCTGGTGCTAGGCAGTCACACAACAAAACACACACATGCATTTCACTCAGCTAATTTACTTAACTTGCATTTCATGAGTCTATGAACTTCGTATAGCATTCTTGAGTTTAAACCAACTTCTTTCAAGCATTAAAACAGACACAACATATACACTATTCATCATCTTCAACCTCTTTACAATAACAACAACAATTTCATGAATCTTCCAAATTTAGAAAGCATACCACTTAAACTCCACATATTCATCATACTAATCATGCTAGCTAGCTAATTTATAGCATAAATCAACTTTATTCAACAATTATATAAACTCGCCATTTCTAAAATTCAAGAAAATGCACAAAAATGCAAACCTCTCACCTTATCTTGGCTAGAATATGCAAGGTTGAGCTAAACCTTGAGCTAGGCTAGCGAGAAATCCCCTTTTCTCTCCCCTTTCCTTCTTCTTCTTCCTTTTCTTCTCCCTTTTCTCTCTCTCTAGTTAGCCTTTGATCTGTGAGACCTGGTTCTAAACCCACATGCATCACTGTTTTATTATGTGTAATTAAATATATTTCAATGCTTTACAATTACTTATTATGTGCAATAGAAATAAGATAGGAATAAGTTAAAAATTAAGTTAGAATCACAGGAATTAAGTAGAATAACTTTCAGGGTAACTTTGGAAACATTAAAAAACTTTGGGGCCAAAGTGCAATTAGCTAAATTTTTTCTTGGACACCAAGTAAACCACTTGGAACTAGGATTTATTTTGTTAAATTACACATAGGACACACGGCTACAAGAAGAAAAGAAAAGAAGAAGTTTTGCGAAGCTAGAAAAACACTTGGGGTCAAATAGTAACACTTATAAACTTTTGGGGTCAAATTGCAAACATTAAAAATAGAACTTGGTCAACAAGAAAACACTTATAACTAGGTCCAAACTTTTTAAAATTACGCCTAGGGCCCTTGGGTATAGGAAGAAGAAAAGCTGGCTTGCTTTGCAAAGTAGAAAAAATTCCTGGGGTCAAATTATAATTAGGCAATAGTTTGACAACCTACAAGATTGTAGGATTTTCATCTTCTTCTTCCTTACCAAACCCGACGACACAAGCAAGGCAAAGAAGAAATTTTTGAGCCATTTTCTTGCAAGAATTTGTGAAGAGCAAAGCCATGGGTAGTTGTTTGCAAGCCATACAAGTGATCTACAAGCTATTACAAGGTTATTGTAGCTATATTATCCAAAAAATTCAAAGTGAGGGAACTTTCAAACTTGTTGTTTTTGAGCTATAAATGCAAATTTATGGTTTATATAGCTTGTATGATGATATGCTAGCAAGACTATGGATTAAAAGTGCCATTAACATGCTTGTAGTTCAAAGAATCATAAGTTGCCATTGATGGTTTTTTTTTTTTGATTATTTTTGAAGAGAAAGAATTGTTTGATAGCTATACATTTGTTTGTAGGTGATGCTTGTAGAGGTTGTAAGAGTTAGTAGAAGCTAGACTTGTTGAATTAGAAGTTAAACTTGTAAAATAGTAGTGCAGGAATTTTCTAGACAGATTGATATCACTGACTTCTATTGCATTTCAGGCATAGTAAACAAACTCGAAATTGAATGAAACTTCAATAGTTGCTAGATTAGGCAATTTAGAACAAAATTCATGTTTTGCACAAAAGCTAGTTCCAATGTTTTAACTCTTTAAACTTGCTATTTCCGAAATGACTCAGGAAAAGGAATTTCTGGACAGATTGTTAGCACTAACTTCTATTGCGATTCAGACATAGTATACGAACTCGGAATCGAACAAAACTTTTTAATAAACAGATTAGGCAATTTAGAACAAACTTCATGTTTTACGCAAAAGCTAGTTCCAATGTTTTGACTCTTTGAACTTGCCATTTCCGAAATGACTCAGGAAAAACAAGTAATCTGGACAGCTTGACTAGTTGCACTAATTTGATCATAACTCAGTCAATTTAGATCAGAATTGAGCTTTTTTTGATTCTAGGATTATCTAAACTTGAAGAGATTTAATTGTATACCAAAACCAGATTATTTGGAAGTCGGAAGAGTAGGTAACTGAACTGTTTAATTTGGGCTATTGCAGAAATGTTGAAGTTGTTTAGTGCTAACTAGTTGTTTTCTATTGCTAGGTGGTGTTGTTTAAATGGTCAAATTGCAAGTTCTCATTTTGTGTGTGTTGTTATTAAATGACTCTTAAATGTGTAAAGATACTTGTTGAATCGTTAACGTGAAATATGTTGAATAGTTATTTGTTAACTCGTTCAAAATGCTATAAATGTGCAAGTATATGAAATTGTGAATTTGATGCCAAGTGAATTGTTATAGTACTTGTATTTTGATACAAACCACGCCAACATGTGACGCGACCCAACACCAAGATTGGTAAAACAAACCCAAGATCTTTCAAGAATGGATGGAACCGCGACCCTTTGCCTAGCAAGACAAGAACCTTGGTATAGTAAATATGATGGAAACCGCGACCCGTTGCTTAGAAAAGCAAGAACCTTGGTATGGTGAAGACGCCACAAACGGGGATGGAAATCCGCTTGATAAGTCAAGGTTGAACGCCACAAGGAATCCCTTGATAAGTTCAAAAGAGTCTCTTGGAGAACTCAAGGAGAATAATCTCACAATTTAATTTCAGAATTGTCTAACTTTATTATCACAAAACGTGCCTTATATAGGCAATAACAAATAAGTATCCTGCTTGGAAAAGGACTCCTAAACCCTAGCCCAAGTAGGAAAAACGTGAATAGTAACTAGGTCAAAGGAAACAAACTTGGAGACCAAGAAAAGACTCCTATTAACTATTCACGTGAATAGTGACGTGAATAGTAACTAAAAAGGAAGCAAACTTGCAGCCCAAGAAAAGCTCCTTTCTAGTGTGAACACCTAATCTTGCAGCCCAAGAAAGTCTCTCTCCTAGTGTGAACACCTAAATTCGTCCATAGGGAATTAAACTAAAACTGAAAACTAAAACTATGATAGAATTACAAAGAAATCAAATCTTGACTAGATCTTCAAATCTTCTTGAAACTTCTTGAAGAATCTTGAAGTTCTTGAATCTTGAAAATAGAATCTTGACTTGAATCATTGCTGAAAAATTCATCCAAATGGTGCAATGAATGTGGATGGCTGGTTCGCATCATATTTGAATGGAATTTGAATGTTAAATAGTATATGAGTGGTTGCAACCACCTAGTCTTGGCATGGTAGTGTACATACCACGCCGGGCGGCATAGGGCTTGCCGGTGATCATATGGCTACCAAGGTCCGTATTCCCCTGTAGCTTGGGAATATTGCCACCCTTGGAGAGCTTTCTCTCGCTTGAGAATATTGCCAACCTTGGAGATGTTGGGGGGTAGTTCAGGAATTATCCAGAATACCCTATGTGGGAGAGATAAGTGAATGTGAATGTGACGGCTGGCCACCGCGTGAAAATGATCGAATAGAAAGAGTAAGCTATTTCTTACTTAATAAGTGATAATTGATTCGTATATGGTTATTTGAATTGACTCGTATATGTTTACTTGAATTGACTCATAATTGCAGATCTTGCGTGCATTGTATTCAAAGGTTTCTAAATGGTTTATAAACAGGAAAATGTATTCGAAAATCCTTCCCAGATTCCCCCCTCGGTGAGCTTCGGTACCGGATAAGCTCACCCTCTTTTATTTCCCGCTTATAGGCAATAAAGAAGAACATGATCAATATTTTGAAAACAATCCTGATTATGGGGAACAAGAAGCTCCCACCACTTGATATGTGTTTCTTTTGGCTGTACAACATATGGTATAGCTGAAGACAGTTAATATGTACAAATTATTTTAGGAATTGTATGTAGAATTATATTTTTGAGTACTTGTATAAGAAAGTAACTCAGTCATGGCTTGTGGTTGGTTAGAAGTCTATTCTGATGACATAGTTAGTACTTATACATTTACTACATGTAGCCGATTTTGTTTTTGGGTATATGGTTATGTGTCGGTAGGTTAGGTTACATTGTGGATGCACAAAGACACCTCGATCAAACAAGTTATGGTTGTATATTAAATGTTCTAAGTTGTATGGTAAGTTTTAGATTCTGCAAATGCATGTTGAGCTATTTTATAATTCTAGGTTATGGATTGTATGTTGAGGACTGTATTGTTGGTTGGGTGTTGAGGTATTGTAGTGAAGGATTTGGAGATGCGAATTTGTGGCTTTTCAGTTAGCAGGTTGAAGCAAAAAAAAATTGTTAAGTCCAAAATATAGTCGTTATGTTGCCCGATTTTTGAGGAAACTACTAAAAGGCTAAGAATTTGACTAAGTATGAAATGATAATCGAATCAACAGTTGCACTCGGACTTGGTCTTATGCAGGATTGGGTTCATATAATGCCCCGATCCCTCACGAAATCAGGACCCTAATCGCAAAACCCCAAGGCACGAAAGAAGAGGGAAAACTGACAGAGTTTTCCCTATTTCTAGGCCAAACTAACCTACACGCAGAAGAATCATTACACAAGAACTAATATTTATATATATAATTTAGTCCATTTCTAGTTCATTAGGTAGTTCCATGTTTCTTTTCTTAGCAAAATAGACTATAAGTGTTATAAGTTAGGTTGCTACCACCTAAAACATTAGCTAAAGTATTACATACTGCTAATCTAGGTGAGCCTTCACTTAAATACATTCTTTACAACCAAAATATACACAAGGCATGTAGGCCTCAAAAGAATACATAACATTCACATATTTACATAGAAGCAACCACCTAAAGCTAACACAACCACTCAAGGAGACTCTCGAGCCTCTTCCTTCTCAGACTCTAGAGGAACCGAACATGCCTCACCTGAAATGTTAGATAATTTTGTTCATGAACTTATTTGTACTTTGATTGTACCTTGATGTACTTTTATTTTCATTTTAATATACTACCACTGAATTAACAAAAAAAAAAATACAAAACTAATATACAAATAACAAGCTAAACAATACACATCAAAGAAAGAAAAACAAACACGATAGGACAAGTACATAAAGTAACCACGAGAAAACAATCAAAGGTAACTCTCCAAGGAACAAGGGCCCAAGAGAGAGTTACTCAAAAGGATACAATGTCGATCACGAGCACGAGCTGCGAACCACAAGCCATGAACCACGAACACGAGCTCAAGCATGAACACGATAATATAATGATAAAGATAATGATAAGCCGACATCCCTTATAACTCTAGTGGGCGTACTATGGATGTATCCCAAATATCCTACGACCCAACTCTCCCAAGGCGGCCTTCTTAGCTAGAGTGGGAATAGCTACAGAGGATGAACGACCACTGGCAAGCCTGTTGCCGCCCAATAAGTGGCCACCATGTTGGGAATTGTATGCCCTAAAGACCACTAGCACTAAGACATCTCAGTGAAGGGATAACAATTAAGAATCAGTGTCTCTTGCATGAGCATCTCTATACTCTCGTTATGTTCTTTATATATATGCATGCTAAGGCTCCTTGATTTGAGTGAATGACATAGGTGCATGGTGATCCGCACAGAAGGTATATGCTATGAGACTTGAATCTAAACTATAGGTTCATAACCATATAGTGAATTTGGGCACTTCACTATGGAAGGTTATAATGAGAGAGTCTCCTATTTTGTAGGGTGACCTACCTTGGTCATTGGAGGGGCTTTCCAGACTTTTCTCATTAGTGCATGAGAATGCATTGAACTGGACCATGGTAGATGTGATCTCTATAAAAGTACTATCGCTCGGATGAGATCAGAAACATCTCAAGCTACTAAGGGACCAATGCTCTAGTTCTTGAGCATATGTGGAAGACCAATCAACTCAAGGACATGTATTTTGATTCACTATGGGTGAGAACTTATATGGGCCAACAATTCTGTGTTTTGGATAGATGGACTTGACTAGTTGGCACATGCATATGTGTCAAGTTGTTCTATGCCATTTTAACGATGGGTTATCCCCCTTTGTGACATCCTATTAATCATTGGAACCTAAGTACTTAGTAATATAGTCAATCGGGACTATATTTAGATATTGAACTTGTGGGTCGCTCCCTGGATCAAGAGAATAATATCTAGATTATGATTAATGGAGGATTAGAGGCACAAAGTATAGAGGTAATCAAGAAAGGTGATAGTACAAAGTGAAGACCTAGTATTGATTACGAGTTTTACATAGAGGGGCATTGTGGTCTTTTATACTTTGTAGGTCAAAGACATAGTCAAACCTCATTTGACTGGAATCATGGGAATGAGTATTCGTACTAGAGTGCAACCATAGCTCTATAGTGGAATAAGCTAGGGTTAAAATGAATAGAGTGTAGCTAGTGTCTAGTAGGGGCATTTTAATCAATTTAGAGCTAGGGCGAATATGTCTTGTGGTCCCTCTTCTTGCTAATTTCCATATTGGTAGGTACACTTTCCTTTTCTTTATGAATGGCGTGTGGAGTGTATATTTGGCAAGATGAAGTCGTGTGGATGGATTAGGAAAGTAAGAAGATGGAATTGTAGGCTAGATATTATTGTAAGACTCTTTATTTTATGAATTTATCTGTATCAAAAGATATGAAATTCATAAAGATAAATAATGAGATAATACAATGATTATCTAGCATATTATCTAGCATTAATAATTGATGCGAACCAGCCATCCACATTCATTGCACCATTTGGATGAATTTTCCAGCAAAGATTCAAGTCAAGATTCTATTTTCAACTGATACGAACCTGGTCAACATGTGCCAAGACCCAACACCAAGATTGGTAAAACAAACCCAAGATCTTTCAAGAATGGATGGAACCGCGACCCTTTGCCTAGCAAGACAAGAACCTTGGTATAGTGAATATGATGGAAACCGCGACCCGTTGCTTAGCAAAGCAAGAACCTTGGTATGGTGAAGACGCCACAAACGGGGATGGAAATCCGCTTGATAAGTCAAGGTTGAACGCCACAAGGAATCCCTTGATAAGTTCGAAAGAGTCTCTTGGAGAACTCAAGGAGAATAATCTCACAATTTAATTTCAGAATTGTCTAACTTTATTATCACAAAAAGTGCCTTATATAGGCAATAACAAATAAGTATCCTGCTTGGAAAAGGACTCCTAAACCCTAGCCCAAGTAGGAAAAACGTGAATAGTAACTAGGTCAAAGGAAACAAACTTGGAGACCAAGAAAAGACTCCTATTAACTATTCACGTGAATAGTGACGTGAATAGTAACTAAAAAGGAAGCAAACTTGCAGCCCAAGAAAAGCTCCTTTCTAGTGTGAACACCTAATCTTGTAGCCCAAGAAAGTCTCTCTCCTAGTGTGAACACCTAAATTCATCCATAGGAAATTAAACTAAAACTGAAAACTAAAACTAGGATAAAATTACAAAGAAATCAAATCTTGACTAAATCTTCAAATCTTCTTGAAACTTCTTGAAGAATCTTGAAGTTCTTGAATCTTGAAAATAGAATCTTGACTTGAATCTTTGCTGGAAAATTCATCCAAATGGTGCAATGAATGTGGATGGCTGGTTCGCATCATTCCCCCCCTCTTGAGAAGGATTTGTCCTCAAATCCTCCAGGTTCAAAGACCAGCCTTGGTGGTAGACCATGTGGTACATCCGCAGGAAACACTTCCTCAAAATCCCGCAAGAAAGAAACACTATGCAATGCAGAGTAAAGTTGGTTAGTGTTTAAAAGAGCCTCTTTGTACATAAGTATAATCATTGGCCTTTTTGAAATCAAAGCTCTCTTAACCTCACTTGCTTTTGCATAAAAATTTCTTTGCTTTTCCTCTGTTTTTACCTCATTGGTTGAATTCTTTTCTTTCCTCTCTACCTTTCCTGATTTGACCTTGCTCTTTTTCTTTTCACTCTCAATCTTTTGCCCACTCAAATTCTTTTGTTCACTCTCATAAATTTTTTTTGGTGTCATGGAAACTAGAGTGATTGTCCGCTGATTGAACATGAATGTGCACTTATTGGTGAAGCCATCATGCTGCACACGTCGATCAAATTGCCACGGTCTTCCTAAGAGTAGATGTCCAGCATGCATTGTTACCACATCACACAATACCTCATCTTTATACTTTCCAATGCGAAACGGCACCACAACCTGTTTTGTAACGCTTATCTCACCACAATCATTCAACCATTGCAGCTTGTATGGACGTGGATGCTTAATTGTTATGAGCCTTAGCTTTTCAACCATGGAAGAACTACCAACTTTAGTGCAACTACCATCATCAATAATAATACTACCTACCTTGTCTTTCACATGACAACGAGTGTGAAAGATGTTCTCACATTGTGCTACCTCTTCCTCTTCTTTAGCTTGCAGGTTTAAGGCTTGTTGTGCCACTAGTCCAAGCATCTCCCCATGATCTGCCCCAAACTTCTCTGCTCCCATTGCGGTGTCCTCTAGTATGGGCATGTCATCAGAATATGTTTTGTCTTCAGATTCAATCTCACCACTTTCCAAGACTACTATTGCTCGCTTGTTTGGGCATTGGCTTGCTATGTGTCCTCGTCCCTGACATGTAAAACATTGAATCTCACTATATCGAGTCATAGTAGAGGTTGTATTACCTTGAGAGGTCATGGCAATGGTGGATGGTTTGAGCTCGGGCTTGGCCTTGGAAGTAGATGGATTTTCTTCATCCTTTAGGTAACTTGTCCTCCAAGGTGAAGGTGATGCACTCAAGTATTGTAGTGCTTGTCTTGGTCGTGTACCACCCCTCTTGAGTTGTTTCTCCACTTTAATTGCTTTATGCACCAAATCCTCTAATTCCACATAATGATGCAACTTTATAGTGTTAGCAATCTCTTGATTTAGCCCATTCAAGAATCTGGCCATTGTTGCCTCTCGATCTTCCTCCACATTGGCTTTAATCATAGCCATCTCCATCTCTTTGTAATACTCATCAACACTCTTATTACCTTGATGAAGACCTTGCAGCTTGAGGTATAAGTCTCGATAGTAATGACTTGGTACAAATCGTCGCCTCATCACTCTCTTCATCTCATCCCAAGTTGCAATAGGACGATCTCCATTCCGCCTCCTATTAATGCACAATTGATCCCACCAAACAATAGCATAGTCAATAAATTCAATTGCAGCAAGTTTTACCTTTTTCAAATCGGAATAGTTGTGGCAATCGAAAACCAACTCCATCTTCTTTTCCCACTCAAGATAGGCTTCCGGATCACTCCTTCCTTGAAACGTAGGAATCTTCATCTTGATGCTTCCTAAGTTGTTATCAACACGATCCCTAACTTCTCTAACTTGACCATGTCTTTCATTGCTGCCCATAGACATCCAATCAAGCTCCTCATCAACATCTTCAACTTCCCTTCTTGGCACCTTGTTTCTCCTTGGTGCGTTTTGAGCAACTTGTGGCTGCCTTCGTTGTGCTCTATCTTCTACTCTATCCAACCTCACATGTATTTGTTCTAATTCAGCCCTCATCATCTGTCTCATCTCCCCCATCAATGCTTGCATCTGCAAATTAGGGACTACGGGTTGTTGACCTTCTACATTGATGTCATCCTCTTGATTATGAGCCATGATTGAATTTCACTCCCTCACGTGTTTCACTTAACTCACTTGGCTTTTACCCTCTAATAATCTCACACACACTGCCTTTTACCACTCGTATTCTCCTTCAAGTTCCCTAGAACTAATCAGGAGTACCAAGATAGGCACTAAAGCAGCGTATTATTTTTTTTTTTCGAAATTTGATGATTTTTTTTTTTTTTTAGACCTCTAAGACTCTGGAAACAAGGTTAGAGAAAGAAACTTGAATAAATCTCGAAGAAGGAAACCTAGAAAAACAAGGAAAGTTGCAAAAACCCTATTCTAAAACACAAAAATGCCCAAAACTCATAGAAAACGTTGGAATTTGGCCCTAAGAGGGTGGTGCCCACAGCTAAGCTGTGGGTTATTCTCAGAACGTCGTTTCCCTTCAGAAAAGCTTGGCCACGAAGGCTAATTCAACAAAAAAAAAGTTTTTTTTACTGTTCACTGTTTTGCTTTTTTTTTTTTTTTTCAGCTCCGAAATTTTTTTTTTTTTGATCTTTTTCTTGACCTTTCTTTTCTGTTTTTTTTTATATTTATTTTCCAGAAACGAAACACAATGAGCAAGTCACAAGAATTCAAATTTAGAAGCACAAGAAACCCTAATTCAAGATTCTAGGGTTTGGCCAATTGAAAGCTAAACAAGAAACAAAATTGACAGCAAGAAAACAAAATTGAAGACAAGACTCAAGAAACGGAGAACAAGACTCAAGACACGAAATTAAAAGAACAAGAACGGAATTAAGACACAACCAAGAAAACGAATTGGAAGCAAGACACGGATTTGGCAAGAAAACAAGAAACGGAATTGAAAAGAAAACAAGACATGGAATTTAGACACAACTAAAAACGAGGAATTCAAGGAAAAGGAATTGAAAGCAAGACTCAATCAAGAACCAAGAAAGAAAATTGAAACCTAATCTAGACACACAAAATTGACCAAGAAAACAAGAAAAAAGGATAGGCAAACCTGATAAACCTAAGCTCTGATTACCAACTGATACGAACCTGGTCAACATGTGCCAAGACCCAACACCAAGATTGGTAAAACAAACCCAAGATCTTTCAAGAATGGATGGAACCGCGACCCTTTGCCTAGCAAGACAAGAACCTTGGTATAGTGAATATGATGGAAACCGCGACCCGTTGCTTAGCAAAGCAAGAACCTTGGTATGGTGAAGACGCCACAAACGGGGATGGAAATCCGCTTGATAAGTCAAGGTTGAACGCCACAAGGAATCCCTTGATAAGTTCGAAAGAGTCTCTTGGAGAACTCAAGGAGAATAATCTCACAATTTAATTTCAGAATTGTCTAACTTTATTATCACAAAAAGTGCCTTATATAGGCAATAACAAATAAGTATCCTGCTTGGAAAAGGACTCCTAAACCCTAGCCCAAGTAGGAAAAACGTGAATAGTAACTAGGTCAAAGGAAACAAACTTGGAGACCAAGAAAAGACTCCTATTAACTATTCACGTGAATAGTGACGTGAATAGTAACTAAAAAGGAAGCAAACTTGCAGCCCAAGAAAAGCTCCTTTCTAGTGTGAACACCTAATCTTGTAGCCCAAGAAAGTCTCTCTCCTAGTGTGAACACCTAAATTCATCCATAGGAAATTAAACTAAAACTGAAAACTAAAACTAGGATAAAATTACAAAGAAATCAAATCTTGACTAAATCTTCAAATCTTCTTGAAACTTCTTGAAGAATCTTGAAGTTCTTGAATCTTGAAAATAGAATCTTGACTTGAATCTTTGCTGGAAAATTCATCCAAATGGTGCAATGAATGTGGATGGCTGGTTCGCATCAATAATGTGGACAAGATATACTCCAGATACATTATTGGATGCATGTACAATTCCTAGGTCTCCTAGAACTCCTAAAACACACGAGTCACTTAGGACTCTTGCTTATTAATACACGGCTAACTAAGAAAAAAAGAGAATTAATTTTTCCTTTTTTTGTGAGAATACCAACACGGCCATAGAGAGGAAAAAGTGAGAGTGAGTTTCGTCCCACAACGAACATCACTAAGGCTTGGAGAAAAAAAGTTCTCAAGAACTTGAGATTGTTTTCTCTCTCTAGATTTTCTCTCTGCCTTCTCTCTACATTTCAGGCGGTTGACCCATCTTTAACCAGCAACAAACCACCCCAAAAATCTCACATCACAGCCAAAACACTTACTCCTTGTTCCGGAATACACTTTTTCGTCCCCTATGGGGGGAAGAGGCAAGAATTCTGCCTCTTCCACCTCTAGACATTCAAGTGAATGGTTAAAAGCGATATCCAAATCTTCTGTTACTATGGAGAAAATTAATGAAGAAGTAGGTTACTCCTCCACGTCCTCCTCTAATGCTAGAGGCGAAGAATCATTCAACTCAAGCCAAGAGCTTGAGCAAGCTTTTAACGCCATTCAAGCTAAACAGGCTGCATTCTTTGAATATGATGAAGGTCTTGACATGAGTGATGATGAGCTTGATATTGAAGACTACTCTGAAATTCGTTCAGCTCAGAATTTAGATCGATATCTCAAAGGTTCAAGACTTGCTGATATGCAGGATTCCATTAGAGCAATGGGTCTTGATCCAAATGCTCCTTGGTTTGGGATTCCTTCAACTCAAACTTCTCCAAAATCTCCTGAGAAGAGTGATGGAGCAAAGGCAACTTCTACTGTTCATGCTTCTATGCACGGTACTATTGGTACCACTTCTCTGCCTCTTGTTACAAGCTCTTCTAGCACTGCGCGTGAGGAACAAAATGACCCAATGCAGCAACGTTCTAGCCCCATACCGGTCAACTCAGCTGAGCAAATGGTGGTCCCGCATGTGAATATTGACCAACTCGATGCTCAATCTACGGGTATCACTTTTGATAAAGATGGGAAGAACAGTTCGGTGCACTTTGGCTTGAATCAAGAAAAATTAATTTCTGTCCAGGATGACAATTGTTCAGGTGGTTCACGTGGGGAACAAATGGAATCTCAAAACTCATCTTTGATCAAGAAGGCGGACCCGCATGCTAATCTTGACAAGCTCAATGCTGATAGAAAGCTTGTCTCGGGTGGAGTTATTCAAAAAGAACAAAAAAGTAGCACTAGTGGTGATCCCCACGTGGGACCACAAACAACTTTTGGCATCAATGCCGTGAGCCATGGGGAGGATTTGGTTGAAAATGATACTCATTTGTCTAGTGGAAAACATCCAACCCCACCTCCATGTGAAGACAATGACAACGTGCATCTAATTCAAAATTCTGATTCCTTGCATTCTAATGCTATGAATAATCAAACTATATTGGATGCGTCCTATGTGAATCCAGCTAATCACGTGGCTTCTGACGGAATTTCTAATGCGAATTCCTCTTTTGAGAAATTGGAGGGCCCGCGGCGTCATACTTTCCAGCCCATTTCCAATCACGCGGACCCTCTCCCACATGGCCTCACTCATCCCTTTTCTGATTTTTCCGAGCATGGCATCATTGAGAGCCCTACTCATGTGGATCCAAGACATGCCAAGGATTCTAATTCAGCCACTGCTCGCATCAATGATACAAACCAGCCATTTTCGTTGATTGCTCCTTTGACTTCAAACTTGGCTGATGCTCTTTCAATTGGCGTGAAGGATAATTCTTCTAGTGTGGCTCCACTTCCTACTACTGCACATGGAGGTTACCACAATGCCGTGGGCGACTACGCTGGAAAAAACCAAGTGGCGGACATCAATCTTCCAAATCAAACTACTCTTGATCAAGTGAGTCACCATCATGAAGGATTGGGTAATCAAGTCAAGAATTCAGATTTACATCTCCATAATGCATGGGCCACCCCACGTTTTCCTCTTGAGCATCCAGCCAACACTGATCAATTTCAAGACAATATCCATGCTAATACTTCATTCTTTGACCAATTTCCGTCGGTCCAGCAAGCTAACAACCTTGGTGTTAAGAATTCAGCAACTTTGGGACATCAACCTATTCATCACACTCCTAATTTTGTCACAAACAACTGGCAAAAACACTTTCTGGGTGAATTAAATGTTTCACTCAAGCTGAACTTCTTTGGGAATTTTAAAAACAAAGATGGGAGAACCATTGCTGTCCCTCCAGAAAGCGTCTTTCATGCAGGTGCTCAACATTGGAATTCCTGTCTTATTGGTCAGTTTAATGGCAAACCTCCCCCTTTCTTCTTAATTAGGAGAATGGTCGATACTCAATGGAAGAAGTTTGGTCATGTTGAGATTCAATCTAATGAGTCTGGGTTGTTTGTGTTCCGATTTGAATCTCAAGAGTTTTGTGATAGTGTGATGCAAGAGCTTTGGCATGTTCACCATCATCCCCTTCTCCTTAGACGTTGGGAAATTGGTCTCCAACTCATCAAGCTCAACTGTGAACGAGTGCCAATCTGGTTAAAATTGAGAAATGTTTCGCTTGATTTACTTAACAATGATGGACTCAGTTTCGTTTCAAGCACAATTGGTCACATCTTGGTTATGCAAGAGTATGTGTGGAAATGAATATTCTAAAGGATCTCCCAGATAGGACATACGTCGAACTCCCTAATGGGGAAGAGGCTGAGATTCTAATCGAATATGATTGGAAACCACAGAAATGTACTTTTTGTAATGTTGCAGGTCATGACACTTCCAATTGTCCTAATTCTCCAGACAATCGGGTTGAGGATAAACCTTCAGGCACCAATTCAGAATGGAATGAAACTGATAAAAAGCATAGGAGGAGACGCGGTGCTTCACGTCAAAAAGAGCATTTGGTTAGCAATAACAGATTTAATATACTTAACTCAGATGAAGCTCATGGAGATCATGGTGATCAAATTGATGAACGTTCCCAGGAAAATTTTTCTAAGTCCAAGACTGTAGAGAATAAAACTGCTGGAACAGGTGTTTTTCACAAAAAAACCAATGTCCAAAAGGTGAACATCCCTACACAGGCACATGTACAACAACATACTTCTCACATTTCGGTTACTCCGTACCCATCTCAAGGTTCTAAGGATAAGGTTTCTACACATACTTTTGGCAAAGCCATCTCTACCAATCGCGTTGTTGGCAACTCTTCCAACACTGCATCTACATCCAAGGCGACACCTTCCTTTGATTATACTAGGGCAGTTCAAGGCATGTTCAACGGAAGACCCCCTGATCGAAGAACCCACTAAGGAGATTTTCCTTTGTTTTCTTGTGTTTTTGTTCTTTCAGTCCTTGTTTGGACTAATTCTCTTCTGCTTTCCTTGATCTTGTTTTGATGTTGTTTGTCAACAATCTTGTACTTGTACCACTTCCTTTGGATATCAATAAAACTCCCACTGAATTAACAAAAAAAAAAAAACATCACTAAGGCTTGGAATTAGAATAGAAGAGAAGATCAATTGACTTTCACTTGGTAGCCGCATATTTCTTTTTCCATTGGTGTGGAGCTCTCGGCCAGGGCAAACAAGGAGGAGTGGTGTCTACTTGTTTCAGCCATTGTGTGGTGAGCATCATAGAGTGTTGAGTTCTGATGCCAACACTTAAAGGTAATGAATTTGTCCGCGAAGTCTTACACTGTGTTTTATGCATGTATGTCTGCTTGTTTATATGTATTTGCTTGGTTATCAGTTCTTGATTGCTTCTGCCACACTAGATTAAGGTTTTGATGCCTAAATCACTAGTAATCTAGGCTATAGAACCATGGATAATAACCATCAAGTGGTATCAAAGCTACGCCAAACGCAATACATTTTAAAACATGACATTAGAATTGCTGGAAAAAACACTAGAGGGTCCATGACTGGCGGACTGATTTGTGTGCTACAATTATGTGGGATTATTGCATGATAAATGAGGATATTAACCCTTGTTTTGCAGCCCATAATAACCCTTCCTTGATGGTTAGAATGCATGATATTTGTTATGGTTATGAATTTTCAGCTTTAATGGTTTATGTATGATTATTGGATTGGTGGTTTATCCAATCAGTTTGTAATCTTTAAATCATTTAGGTAACTGAATGTAAGCTTCATTGTGAAGCATAGGACCATTTGTAATAGATAGGTTTGCTGTATTTTGCAATTCTATTACAAAAATGCTTGTACAATGCTGAAAATCACGCGAGCCAAGTCAAGGAAGCAGTGCAGAATTTTTGCGGACTGTTTTGATGATTTTCTCGAGGAACCAGCGGCAGTTTGGAGGAAATTTTGTGGCTGTCTGGACCCTCCATAGGTGGTGGAGTGGTCGAGTGTGGTGGTAGAAGAGTTCTATTGGCAATAGGACACTTTTTTTTGCTGGGTCAGCAAGAATGGGTTTTATAAATGAAGAAAATAGATTACATAGGATTTACAGGCCCGCAGGCAAATGTCGAAAAGAAAGAAAAACATGTGTGAGCAATCTCAACACAAAGGAAACAATGACAAGAAAATAGAAATTACAATGAAAAGGAGGTAGTTGCACGCAAGCGAAGAAAAAGAAACTAAAATTACAATCAAAGAGAAGAAAAAATTGAACAACCGGCAATCATTAGGAAATGTGGATGTCCAATGATGCACGCGCCACAAAGTGGCAATTAAATGACGAGTCACTGAAACTGCTTCCAACTTTTGTCTTTGTCAGCACTTCTTCTTTAATGTTGGAAATGATTTCTTCCTCAGTAGATGTAGAATTTTCAAACAGCCTCTTATTCCTTTCTCTCCATATATGGTAAATAGAGGCACAAAAGAGCAACCGGAACATGTATTCCCTAATGTTTCCTTTACCTACAAAAGATTAATGAAACGTTAGAATATCGGTAAAGGAATACATATTAGCATCAATAAAAATAAATTGCAAACCTCCCTTCAAAATTCTTTTGGTAAAGCAGCATTCAAAGAACAGGTGATCCCTAGTTTCCAGTCCTTGATGACAGAAGATACAGTGAGCATGGGATATAGTGCCCCAACAAAGGAGACGATATCTCTTAGAAATGCAATCCAGGCAAGCTAACCAAGCAATATAACTGTGACGAGGGATGTTGCGAGTAAACCAAGTGATGGAATGCCAACTAATAGAAGGGCCTTTATCCCTAATGAAGTCCCACGCTTTTCGAAAAGAAAAGGAGCTACAATTTGTGAGCTTCCAAGTTAAGGAATCAGGACAATCGGAATTGGTAGGGGGGAGAAAAATGGAAGGGTCCAAACTTGCAATATCCGGGGGGTGAAAAGGCTAGTTCCAACTATTATTGACAATCACCTCAGAAACTTTTGAAGAAAGAACACCACGAGGGTGCCAGTTGTCATGCCAAAAAAAAAGTGTTTTTACCATTACCAAATTTGTGGGTAATATGCTCTTTGACAACTAGTCACAATTGAAGGAGTTTTCTCCAAGTCCAGCTAGTGTCGGCAGGAATACTTATGGTCTAAATGCATTTGTCCTTGATATGGTTATGCCAAATCCAACAACTCCAAATGGAGTCTCTCATAGAGTACATCCTCTAAAACAGTTTCATAAAAGTGGCACAATTAATTTCATCAAGGCTTCTTAGACCAAGCACACCTTCATTGAAAGGCTTACAAATATTACTCCAGGAGAGTTTAGGGCCCATTCCTCTCTAAATTAAAGCAGCAAATTTCCTCTCAATCTCAGCCAGAGTGCCCTTTGGAATAAGGAGAACAAAAGCCTAGTAAAGGTGCATATGGTTGAGGACAGACTTGATAAGTTGAAGCCTTCCAGCAAAAGTGAGCGAATTATGGGTCCAGTGATCAATCCTTTTTGAGATTTAGTCAATCAAATCCTGACAATCTCGTCTTCTTAGCATGCCTGAGATAAGAGGGATCCCCAAATAACGGACAGGGAGTTTCCCTTCCTTGAACCCCAATAAAGCAATGACAGATTGACGAAGAACAGGGGTGCCACCTGACGTGAACCAGCCGTCCACGTTCAATGAACCATTTTGGGCATTTTTAGAGCAAAGAATCAAGTCAAGATTTTGTTTTCAAGATTCAAGAACTTCAAGATTCTTCAAGAAGTTTCAAGAAGATTTGAAGATTTGGTCAAGATTTGATTTCTTTGTAATTCTATCCTAGTTTGAGTTTTAGTTAATTTGAATTCTAGTTTATTGCCTAGAGTCCAATATGGACAAAATTAGGTGTTCACACTAGGAAGGAGTCTTTCTTGGGCTCCAAGAAAATGAGACTTTCTTGGGCTCCAAGGAAAGGTGTCTTTCTTGGGCTTCAAGTCTACTTCTTTGACCTAGTTACTATTCACGTCACTATTCATGTTAGGGTTTAGGAGTTCGTTTCTAAATAGGAAACTTATTTGTCTTTGCCTATATAAGGCTGATTTTCATGAAATAAAAGTAAGATGTTTTTGACTATTAAATTGTGAGATTATTCTTCTTGAGTTCTCCAAGAGACTCTTTTGAACTTATCAAGGGATTCCTTGTAGCGTTTACCCTCGACTTATCAAGTGCATTTCCATTCCCGTTTGTGGCGTCTTCACCATACCAAGGTTCTTGCTTTGCTAAGCAACGGGTCGCGGTTTCCATCATTTTCACTATACCAAGGTTCTTGCTTTGCTAAGCAATAGGTAGCGGTTTCCATCATTTTTGAAAAGATCTTGGGTTTGTTTTACCATTCTTGGTATTGGGTCTCGACACATGTTGACCAGTTTCATATCAGTTTGAGCAACTAATACGAACCATGCCAACATGTGACGTGACCCAACACCAAATATGGCAAACGACCCCTAGACCTTTCAGGATTGGATGGAACCACGAACTGTTGCTTAGCAAAGCAAGAACCTTGGTATGGTGAAGAGGCTACAAACGGGGATGGAAATCAGCTTGATAAGTCGAGGGTGAACGCCACAAGGAATCCCTTGATAAGTTCGAAAGAGTTTCTTGGAGAACTCAAGGAGAATAATCTCACAATTTAATAGTCAAAAACATCTTTCTTTTATTTTATAAAAATCAGCCTTATATAGGCAAAGACAAATAAGTTTCCTATTTAGAAACGAACTCCTAAACCCTAACATGAATAGTGTTTCATGAATAGTGACGTAAATAGTAACTAGGTCAAAGAAGTAGACTTGGAACTGGCCTTTTCACCCTCTTGATATTGCTAGTCTTGACCCTTCCACCTATCTTCCTACTACCAATCCTGATTGTCCTGATACGTTACTTGGAAGCTTACAACTGGTAGCTCCTTCTCATTTCGTAAAGCATGGGACTTTATCAGAGATAAAGGTCCTTCTGTTAATTGGTCTTCCATCACTTGGTTCACTCGCAACATTCCCCGTCACAGTTTCATTGCTTGGCTTGCTTGCCTGGATCGCCTTCCTACTCGTTACCGCCTTCTTTGTTGGGGCACTATCTCCTATGCTCATTGCATTTTCTGTCATCAAGGCCCAGAAACTCGGGATCACTTATTCTTTGAATGTTGCTTCACAAAAAGAATCTGGAAGGGAGGTTTGCAATTACTTTATATTGATGCTAATATGTATTCCTTTTCTGATATTATAATGCTTCATCAATCTTTTGTAGGTAAAGGAAACATCAGGGAATACATGTTCCGGTTGTCTTATGTGCTTCTATTTACCATATTTGGAGAGAAAGGAACAACAGACTTTTCGAGAATACTGCTGCTATTGAAGAAGAAATCCTTTCCAACATTAAAGAAGAAGTACTGACAAAGACAAAAGTTGGAAGTGGTTTCAGGGACTCATCTTTCAATCGCCACTTTGTGGCACGTGCTTCAATGGATATCTTCCTTACATAATATTTTTCTCGGATTATTTATGTTTCCATCTCCTAAGGAATAAATCATTGCATCTATTGATTTGGATTACTTTCCTAAAGTATTGCCTGCGTGCAACTTTGCTTTATTTTTACTTAGTTTTTCTTTTCATTTGGATTACTTTCCTAAAGTATTGCCTGCGTGCAACTTTACTTTATTTTATTGTTGCCTGTGCGCAATTTGTTGTTTTTACCTTCTATTTCATGTGGTGATTTATTCACGCATGTTTGATTGTCTACGGGCTTGTATATTCCCTGTAATCTCTATTCATCTTTTATAAAATCCATTCTTGCTGACCCGGCAAAAAAAAAAGTAGACTTGGAGCCTAAGAAAGACTCATTTCCTTGGAGCCCAAGAAAGTCTCCTTTTCTTGGAGCCCAAGAAAGACTCCTTCCTAGTGTGAACACATAATTTTATCCATATTGGACTCTAGGCAATAAACTAGAATTCAAATTAACTAAAACTCAAAACTAAGATAGAATTACAAAGAAATCAAATCTTGACCAAATCTTCAAATCTTCTTGAAGAATCTTGAAGTTCTTGAATCTTGAAAACAAAATCTTGACTTGATTCTTTGCTCTAAAAATGCGCAAAATGGTTCATTGAACGTGGATGGCTGGTTTGCATCACCACCTCCGTAGAAAACTTCACTCTTTTTAGGATTATACTTAAGACCAGAGAGGTGATGAAACGTACCGAGCGTGTTGATAAAATCAAGGACAGTGGAGGGATCAGCCTTAGAAAAGAGCAGGAGATTATCAGCAAAACAAAGATGGTTAAGCTTCATCGTGGAGCAACGGGGGTGAAAGCCAAAGTTGTTTTTGGAGGCCAGGATGTTAAGCATACATGTAAGAACTTCCATAGCAATGACAAAGAGGTATGGTGAGATTGGGTCGCTCTGCCTGACACCATTAGTTCCATGAAAGTATCCCTCGAGACTACCATTGATAGAGACCAAGAAACGAGGGGAGGTAATACAAGAGGCGATCCAATTGATGAAGACAGTCGGAAAACCGAAGGCCTGCAAAGTTAAAAGAATGAAATCCCAGCGAAGAGTATCAAAAGCCTTCATAAGATCAACCTTGATAGCACAACGTGGAGTTGAATTCTTCCTAAAGTAGCCTCTGATGATGTCTTGAGCAATTAAAATATTCTCCAAAATGAGCCATTTTTCAACAAATGCAGATTGGTTCCCAAAAATAATAAGTGGCAAGCAACGTTTAATACGGTTGGCCAGGATATTAGAGATGCATTTGTAGATGGTGTTACAACAAGAAATCCTTAAGCATACATGGGTTAGCAACTTTAGGAACCAACGCAATGAAAGTAGAATTGACCTCTTTAAGGAGGGTAGATGAGTGAAAAAAGGATTGGATAGCAGTGATAACATCTCCTCCAACAATGGTCCAAGCAATTTTGTAGAAGTAGGCTGTGAAACTGTCTGGGCCAGGGCTTTTATTGCCATTTAAGCTGAACATAGTGGCTTTGATTTCATCTGGTGTAACAGGCAGGGAAAGTTCATTAGCGATCTCAGGAGGAAAGGTTTTTTGCACAATCGAATGGATGTCTTCCCGGGTAAAGCGTTCCCTGTGAACATTAGAAGCTCCAAGGAGGTTAGTGTAATAATTAAGAATTTCACTCCTTACCTTATCATCCCTGGTGAGAACATTTCCATTGCCGTCAACAAGTCTAGTAATTGTATTCCTGGCAAAGCGGCTCTTGATAGACTTGTGAAAGAAAGCAGTATTCGAATCACCATCCTTAATCCATTGAATTCTTGACTTTTGGAGGAGAATAGAATCATAGGAATTTGAAAGGGACTCCACTTCCAATGCAAGAGAATTTCCTTGAATAATATCATTTGGGGACGCAGTTCCTGAAAGCATAGCCTATTGAAACTAAACAAGTTTTTCTCTGGATGAGGAGATCTGATCAGCCAGGTTAGAGAAATACAAAAGGTTGAAAGTTTTAAGGGCAAACTTAAGCTTCTTTTGCTTCTGAACAAGCCTATACATAGGAGAACCAATAATGGTGCAATCCCAAACCTCTTTAACAGTAGCAAGAAATTTATCATGAGAAGTCCAAGCATTAAAGAATTTAAAGGGTTTGGGTTTTGGGATCACAGGGATGGAAGTATAGAGGACCAGGGGGCGTGTCCATAGAGTGTTCAAACGAGTCAAACCATCGTTGATTAACCAGAACCCTATCAAGTTTGGAGGCTTTAAAATTAATACCAGGGCTTTTTGTTGCTCCAAGTGAAGTTTGAGCTGGAACTGAGGTGATCAAAGATAGACGCAGAGGAAAGACAAGAATTGAAATCAACAAGGGAGGAAGAATGAGAACATTTATCAGTTCTGTTAGCAACATCAAGAATCTCATTGAAGTCACCTAGAACACACCAAGTAATGCGAACTAGCCATCCACATTCATTGCACCATATTTGGATGAATTTTTCAGCAAAGATTCAAGTCAAGATTCTATTTTCAAGATTCAAGAACTTCAAGATTCTTCAAGAAGTTTCAAGAAGATTTGAAGATTTGGTCAAGATTTGATTTCTTTGTAATTCTATCATAGTTTTAGTTTAAGTTTAATTTGCATTCTAGTTTATTTCCTAGGGTCCACTATGGACGAATTTAGGTGTTCACACTAGGAAAGAGACTTTCTTGGGCTGCAAGATTAGGTGTTCACACTAGAAAGGAGCTTTTCTTGGGCTGCAAGTTTGCTTCCTTTTTAGTTACTATTCACGTCACTATTCACGTGAATAGTTAATAGGAGTCTTTTCTTGGTCTCCAAGTTTGTTTCCTTTGACCTAGTTACTATTCACGTTTTTCTATTTCAGCTAGGGTTTAGGAGTCTTTTCTAATTAGGAAACTTATTTGTTATTTGCCTATATAAGGCTGATTTGCAAGAAATAATGGAAAGACAATTTTGAAATTAAATCTGTGAGATTATTCTCCTTAAGTTCTCAAGAACTTTTCAAACTTATCAAGATTATTCTTGTGGCGTTCATCTTTGACTTATCAAACGAGATTTCCATCCTCGTTTGTGGCATCCTCAACTATACCAAGGTTCTAGCTTTGCTAAGCATAGGGTCGCAGTTCCATCCATTCCTGAAAGGTCTTGGGGTCGTTTGCCATATTGGTGTTGGGTCGCGTCACATGTTGGCGTGGTTCGTATCAGTTTTTTTTTTTGTTAATTCAGTGTTCATTTCAACAAAAAAAAGGTAGTACAAAGTACAAGGAAAATCCAGTAGAAGAAACAAAACAGGTCAATGGCCAAACAAAGAAAGCAGATCAAAAGACAATCAGTGAACAATCACAACAAGAAGATAGAAGACAAACGTAAGAAACTAATTTGCTCCCCTATCAGGGGGGTCATCATCTCCCTCAAAGTAATCCTGAGCCTCTTGAGAATTTGATTGATGAGCTGGGGCTGAAAAGGATTGGAGAATTTCCTTACGAACTCTGTCCTGAACTTTAAAATCCATTTTGTTCTTAGCACGTCCTTGGAGATTATCTGAAGATTTTCTTCCTCTTTGAGTGAAAATTGCTTGAGTATTGCGAAACGCTTTTTGTGGATATTTTGAATTCCTGGGCTGCTCCACCTGTTTTCCTGAGGTTGTGTCATTAGCATTCTTGTTAGAAACAAATGGTTGACTTTGATTGGCGTCGGATGGCTTGTTGGAATGTTCAGCAACCTCTGGGTTATCAGATAGGACATTGTACCGATTCTTGTTTGCTGCATTTGTGCTTGTAGGCTTAGTATTATTCTTCTTCTTTTGTTTGCCACCTTTCTTCCACTCTCCTTCATTAGTATTTTGAGCGACAGTCTGCACCGGAACAGTTTCCATTGGCACGTTAGTGCAATTGGATAGATTATGACCAAAAACGTTGCAGTGAGTACATTTTCTTGGTTTCCAGGTGTATTCAATTTGAATTTCAGCATTACTCCCATCAGGAAGCTTCACCATTGTTGAGTTAGGAAGTTCCTTTGCAATGTTCATTTCAACACAAACACGGGCATATCCCAGGTGCCTTCGTGAGGTAGTGAGTGAGTCCATTTGCAGGGGAAAACCAATGGTGCTCGCCACATAACTAAGCCCTTCTTGATGCCAAAGTCCCAATGGAAGATCCATAAATTTAATCCACATAGGAATCCGATCACAGTTCAAATTGACTAAACGACTTTCAGGCGCCCAACGTCTAAGAAGCAAAGGGCGATGGTAAACATGCCAGAGCTCTTCAAGGACACTGTCACAACTTGCTTGAGTTTCAATTGGAACACGAACATACCAGATTCAGTGGATCTAATATCCACATGGCCAAATTTTTTCCATTTAGTATCAACCATTTTTTGAATCAAGAAAAATGGTGGTGGCTTGTCAATGAACTGACCAATGAGACATCGCTGCCAATGAGAATCACCTGCATGAAAGACCGATGCTGGAGGAGAGGCAATATTCTTACCGTCTCTTGTTTCAAAATCAAAGAATTTAAGCTTCAGGTTATCATTGAGTTCACCCATGAAAATACCCTTCCAGTTAGTAGCTGTAGTAGGTGAGCTACTGGGTGAAGGAGAAGAATTAGTAGTCGCAGCCATCGAGGTGGTAGCATTTTTCCCAGAAGAAAGAGCAGGGAAGTTCTCCAAATAAACACCATTCGTAATTTGCTTAGTAGAGTTGGTGACAACATCTGTATGAGAATTGGAGCTTAGGTTTATCAGGTTTGCCTATCCTTTTCTTGTTTTTCTTGGTTAATTCCTTGAGTCTAGGTCTAGGTTTTAATTCCTTTCTTCGTTCTTGATTGTGTCTTGCTTCCAATTCATTTTATTGGTTGTGTCTTGATTCTGTTCTTGTTCTTTTAATTTCGTGTCTTGAGTCTTGTTCTCCGTTTCTTGGGTCTTGTCTTCAATTTTGTTTTCTTGCTTTCAATTTCATTTCGTGTTAAGCTTTCAATTGGCCAAACCCTAGAATCTTGAATTAGGGTTTCTTGTGTTTCTAAATTCGAAGTCTTGGTTACTTGCTCATTGTCTTTGTTTCTGAAAATCAAGAAAAGAACATCAAGAAAGAAAAGAAACTTCAAGAAAAAAAAAAAAAGGCAAAACAGTGAACAGTAAAAAAAACTTGTTTTTGTTGAATTAGCCTT
Source organism: Ehretia macrophylla (assembly GCA_037974665.1). Taxonomy (NCBI): domain Eukaryota; kingdom Viridiplantae; phylum Streptophyta; class Magnoliopsida; order Boraginales; family Ehretiaceae; genus Ehretia; species Ehretia macrophylla. The sequence continues at coordinate 73,508,536 of CM075773.1, forward strand.
CGTGGCCAACCTTTTCTAAAGGGAAACGACGTTCTGAGCATAACCCACAGCACAGCTGTGAGCACCATCCTCTTAGGGCCAAATTCCAACGTTTTCTATGAGTTTTAGGCATTTTTGTGTTTTAGAATAGGGTTTTTGCAACTTTCCTTAATTTTCTAGGTTTCCTTCTTCGAGTTTTATTCAAGTTTCTTTCTCTAACCTTGTTTCCAGAGTCTTAGAGGTCTAAAAAAAAAAAAATCATCAAATTTCGAAAAAAAAAGTAATACGCTGCTTTAGTGCCTATCTTGGTACTCTTGATTAGTTCTAGGGAACTTGAAGGAGAATAAGAGAGGAAAAAGGCAGAGTGCGTGAGATTAATAGAGGGTAAAAGCCAAATTGAGTTGAGTGAAACACGTGAGGGAGTGAAATTTAATCATGTCTCAAAATCAAGTAGACAACATTAATGAAGGTGTTCAACAACCCGTTGGACAGAACTTACAGATGCAGGCATTGATGGGAGAGATGAGACGAATGATGAGCGCTGAATTGGAGCAGATTCAGAGGTTGGATAGGGTAGAACAGAGGCCAGAAAGGGTGCAACCACCAGTTGCTCCAAATGTACCCAGGAGGAATAGAATGCGGCAAAGAGTGGAAGATGTTGAAGATGTTGATGAGATCGATGAGGAAGGTTTAGATGAAGAGTTTGACAGAATTTCAGTGGGCAGCAATAGGCGACATGGTCGGGATAGAGATGCTAGGGATCGTGTTGATCGTGTTGATAACAACTTAGGAAGCATCAAGATGAAGATTCCTGCGTTTCAAGGAAGGAGTGATCCGGAAGCCTATCTTGAGTGGGAAAAGAAGATTGAGTTGGTGTTTGATTGCCACAACTATTCAGAGTTGAAAAAGGTAAAGCTTGCTGCAATTGAATTTACTGATTATGATATTGTGTGGTGGGATCAATTGTGTCTCAATAGGAGGCGGAATGGAGAACATCCTGTGGCAACTTGGGATGAGATGAAGAGAGTGATGAGGAGGCAATTTGTACCCATTCATTACTACAGGGACTTATACCTCAAGCTACAAGGACTTCATCAAGGTAATAAAAGTGTGGATGATTATTACAAAGAGATGGAGATGGCTATGATTAGAGCCAATGTAGAGGAAGATCGAGAGGCAACAAGGGCTAGGTTTCTGAATGGGCTGAATTGAGAAATTGCCAACACCATTGAGTTGCATCATTATGTTGAGTTAGAAGATTTGGTGCATATGGCAATTAAGGTGGAGAAGCAATTGAAGAGGGGTAGTTCACAGCCAAGACCAGCCCAGCAACACTCAAGTGCATCACCTTGGAGGTCGAGCTACCCAAGAAAGGAGGATAGTTCGTCTATTTCCAAGGTCAAGACCGAGCCCAAAACATCCACCCATGCCACGACTTCTCAAGGTAAAACAGCCCCTCCTACAACTCGTTCTAGTGATATTAAATGCTTTAAATGTCAGGGACGAGGGCACATAGCTAGCCAATGTCCAAACAAGAGGGCAATGGTAGTTTTGGAAAGTGGGGAGATTGAGTCTAAAGATGAAACGCAATCTGATGACATGCCAATACTAGAGGACACTGAAGTATGTGAAGAAGAGGAATTTGGGGCAGATTATGGAGAGATGCTTGGATTAGTGGCACGACGAGCTTTGAGCTTGCAAGCTAAAGAGGAGGAAGAAGTAGTGCAACGTGAGAACATCTTTCATACCCGCTGCCACGTGAAAGATAAGGTATGTAGTGTTATTATTGATGGTGGTAGTTGTACTAACGTTGCTAGTGCTTCAATGGTTATCAAGCTAGGGCTCACAACAATTAAGCATCCACTTCCATACAAGCTGCAATGGTTGAACGATTGTGGTGAGGTAAGGGTTACAAAACAGGTTGTGGTACCATTTCGCATTGGGAAATATGAGGATGAAGTGTTGTGTGAACCTATGCATGCTGGACATCTTCTCTTGGGAAGACCATGGCAATTTGATCGACGTGTACAACATGATGGCTTCACCAACAAGTACTCATTCATGTTCAATCAACGGACAATCACTCTAGTTCCAATGACACCAAAACAAGTTTATGAGGATCAAGTGAGGTTACAAAAATTGAGTGATCAAAAGAACTTGAGTGAACAAAAGAATTTGAGTGAACAAAAGAATTTGAGAGATCAAAAGAATTTGAGTGAGCAAAAGATAGAGAGTGAAAAGAAAAAGACCAAGGTCGAATCTGGAAAGGTAGTGAGGAGAGAAAAGACTTCAGCCAAGGAGGTAAAAATAGAGAGAAAACAAAGTAATTTTTATGCAAAAGAAAGTGAGGTTAAGAGAGTTTTGATCTCAAAATGGCCAATGATTGTACTCATGTACAAAGAGTCTCTTTTAAAATTTAACCAACTTGACTCTGCATTGCCTAGTGTTGTTGTTTATCTCTTGCAGGATTTTGAGAAAGTGTTTCTCGAGGACATGCCATATGGTCTACCACCAAGGTTGGTCTTTGAACCTGGAGGATTTGAGGACAAATCCTTCTCAAGAGGGGGGAATAATGCGAACTCGCCATCCACATTCGTTGCACCATTTGGATGAATTTTTCAGCAAAGATTCAAGTCAAGATTCTATTTTCAAGATTCAAGAACTTCAAGATTCTTCAAGAAGTTTCAAGAAGATTTGAAGATTTGGTCAAGATTTGATTTCTTTGTAATTCTATCTTAGTTTTGGTTTCAGTATTAATTTGAATTCTAGTTTATTAGGTGTTCACACTAGGAAAAATACTTTCTTGGGCTGCAAGAATAGGTGTTCACACTAGAAAGGAGCTTTTCTTGGGCTGCAAGTTTGCTTCCTTGTTACTATTCACGTTACTATTCATGTGAATAGTAAATAAGAGTCTTTTCTTGGTCTTCAAGTTTGTTTCCTTTGACCTAGTTACTATTCATGTTTTTCCTACTTAGGCTAGGGTTTAGGAGTCATTTTCCAAGCAGGATACTTATTTGTTCTTTGCCTATATAAGGCTGATTTTTGTGATAAAAAAAGGGAGATTTTTTGACTATTAAATTGTGAGATTATTCTCCTTGAGTTCTCCAAGAGACTCTTTCGAACTTATCAAGGGATTCCTTGTGGCGTTCAACCTTGACTTATCAAGTGGATTTCCATCCCCGTTTGTGGCGTCTTCACCATACCAAGGTTCTTGCTTTGCTAAGCAACGGGTCATGGTTTCCATCATATTCACTATACCAAGGTTCTTGCCTTGCTAGGCAAAGGGTCGCGGTTCTATCCATTCTTGAAAGATCTTGGGTTTGTTTTACAAATCTTGGTGTTGGGTCTCGGCACATGTTGACCAGGTTCGTATCACAAAAGCAAGGCCGAATCTGGAGAGGAGGTAAGGAGAGAAAAGAACTCAGCCAATGAGGTAAAAACAGAGAGAAAACAAAGTAATTTTTATGCAAAAGCAAGTGAGGTTAAGAGAGTTTTGATCTCAAAATGGCCAATGATCGTACTCATGTACAAAGAGGCTCTTTTAAAATTTAACCAACTTGACTCTGCATTGCCTAGTGTTGTTGTTTCTCTCTTGTAGGATTTTGAGAATGTGTTTCCCGAGGACATGCCACATGGTCTACCACCAAGGCTGGTCTTTGAACCTGGAGGATTTGAGGACAAATCCTTCTCAAGAGGGGTGTAATAATGCGAACTAGCCATCCACATTCATTGCAGCATTTGGATGAATTTTCCAGCAAAGATTCAAGTCAAGATTCTATTTTCAAGATTCAAGAACTTCAAGATTCTTCAAGAAGTTTCAAGAAGATTTGAAGATTTGGTCAAGATTTGATTTCTTTGTAATTCTATCATAGTTTTAGTTTAAGTTTAATTTGCATTCTAGTTTATTTCCTAGGGTCCACTATGGACGAATTTAGGTGTTCACACTAGGAAAGAGACTTTCTTGGGCTGCAAGATTAGTTGTTCACACTAGAAAGAAGCTTTTCTTGGGCTGCAAGTTTGCTTCCTTTTTAGTTACTATTCACATCATTATTCACGTGAATAGTTAATAGGAGTCTTTTCTTGGTCTCCAAGTTTGTTTCCTTTGACCTAGTTACTATTCACGTTTTTCTATTAAAGCTAGGGTTTAGGAGTCTTTTTGAATTAGGAAACTTATTTGTTCTTTGCCTATATAAGGCTGATTTGCAAGAAATAATGGAAAGACAATTCTGAAATTAAATCTGTGAGATTATTCTCCTTAAGTTCTCAAGAACTTTTCGAACTTATCAAGATTATTCTTGTGGCGTTCATCTTTGACTTATCAAACAAGATTTCCATCCTCATTTGTGGCGTCCTCAACTATACCAAGGTTCTAGCTTTGCTAAGCATAGGGTCGCGGTTCCATCCATTCTTGAAAGGTCTTGGGGTCGTTTGCCATATTTGGTGTTGGGTCGCGTCACATGTTGGCGTGGTTCGTATCACCAAGGGAGTGAATGAGCGTTCCAATGAGAGATTTTAGACCAAAGACATTTTCTTTCAGAAACAGTGTTCCTACTGTAAACAAAAGTGGCAAAGAGGGATGAATTATCAATAAGATATTTAACCTGGCAGTGAATGGCTTGGTCCATGGAGTCAAGCAAAGTGATGTGAGCCCTGTTTAAATTCCGAAAAAATCCAGATACGACTAGAAGAATAGGAATCGTAGCTGTGCAGGAAACCAAAATTTTTAAAATGTTTAGCAATAATAGAGTTAGCATAAAACTTTTAACTTTAGTCTCAAGATTGCAAAGAAATCTATAGAGTGCTTATTTACAAAATGTAAAACTTCTTTCTGTTTGAAGGGATAATTGAACCCCCTGATATTCCAAGAGCAAAAATGATGCGAACCAGCCGTCCATGTTCAATGAACAATTTTGGACGTTTTTAGAGCAAAGAATCAAGTCAATATTCTATTTTCAAGATTCAAGATATTCAAGATTCTTCAAGAAGTTTCAAGAAGCTTGGAAGATTTGGTCAAGATATGATTTCTTTGTAATTCTATCTTAGTTTTAGTTTTAGTATTAATTTGAATTCTAGTTTATTAGGTGTTCACACTAGGGAGAAGTCTTTCTTGGGCTACAAGTTAGGTGGGTGTTCACATTAGAAAGGAGCCTTTTATTGGGCTGCAAGTTTGCTTCCTTTTTAATTACTATTCATATTACTATTTACGTGAAGAGTTAATAGGAGTCTTTCTTGGGCTCCAAGTCTACTTCTTTGACCTAGTTACTATTCACATTTTTCCTACTTGGGCTAGGGCTTAGGAGTCCTATTCCAAGCAGGATACTTATTTGTTATTGCCTATATAAGGTTGTTTTTGTGATAATAAAAGAAAATTTTGATTCATAAAATTTGTGAGATTATTCTCCTTTGAGCTCTTCAAGAAACTCTCGAACTTATCAAGATAATTCTTGTGGCCTTCAACCTTTGACTTATCAAACGGGTTTCCCATCCTCGTTTGTGGCGTCCTCAACTATACCAAGGTTCTAGCTTTGCTAAGCATAGGGTCGCGATTCCATCCAATCCTAAAAGGTCTTTTGGTCATTTGCCATATTTGGTGTTGGGTCGCGTCGCATGTTGGTGTAGTTCATATTAGTTGTTATCAGAGCTTAGGTTAATCAGGTTTGCCTATCATTTTTCTTGTTTTCTTGGTTAATTCCGTGAGTCTAGGTCTAGGTTTTAATTCCTTTCTTCGTTCTTGATTTTGTCTTGCTTCTAATTCGTTTTCTTGGTTGTGTCTTGATTCCGTTCTTGCTCTTTTAATTTCGTTTCTTGAGTCTTGTTTCCGTTTCTTAAGTCTTGTCTTCAATTCCGTTTTCTTGCTTTCAGTTTCGTTTCTTGTTTAGCTTTCAATTGGCCAAACCCTAGAATCTTGAATTAGGGTTTCTTGTGCTTCTAAATTCGAATTCTTGGTTACTTGCTCATTGTTTTCGTTTCTGAAAATAAAAAAAAGAACATCAAGAAAAGAAAGAAAAGATAAAATAATAATAATAATTCGGAGCAGAAAATTCAAAAAAAAAAAAAAAAAATGAACATTCAGATTTCGTGACAGATTTGTTTCACTGCTTGGTTCTTTTTGATTGTGTTGATTAGTTTCAAACTCATTAAAGGGAGAATACGAGAGGAAAAAGGCAGAGTGTGTGAGAATATTAAAGAAGGTAAAAGGCAAATTAACTTGAGTGAAACACGTAACAGAGTGTGATTTCAATTATGGCTCATAATGGAGAGGAAGCCGTAAACGCAGAAGGTGTTGCCAGTTGTTCTGAATTCTGACCACCAGCCATGGTAGAAGAAGAAGATGAGTGGCTGAAGGATGGGTTTGGATGATTGTTTAGGTTTCTGTTTGGTGGTGGTTGGTGGTGGTGGTGTCTGAGTTTAGAGAGAAGGGAGAGAATTTTCTCTCTCTTCCATCATTTTAGCTTGTTAATTTATTTTATGTATTTGCTTGGTTATCGGTTCTTGATTGCTTCCGCTGCACTAGATTAAGGTTTTGATGCCTAAATCATTAGTAATCTAGGCTATCGAACCCTGGATAATAACCATCACACCGCATCATGCTGACGATAAGGTTGCGCAACCATTGATAGAATAACACGACATAGTACACACAAATAACAATTTAACAATTTGATAGCACATATAGAGGAACAACAAAGTAGGTTGTCCTCGCACGAACATTAGAAAATAACAAGTACATAACTCAAGCAATTATACTAAATCATACAATTTATTAATAAGAAAATAAACTAAAATGCACAAAAGGATGAAAATCCCTCACTGTGACACCCCGGACCTAGCATGTAGCACATCATACATATTTGTACATGTTTATGTGTCATTTTAATTGATTGTGTTAGTTTATGTGTTATTTTAGCTCTTGACTTTATTTAGTAGCTTTACTTTCTTCTATTTCCTCAAATATGCAATTGATGTTTAATTAATTTATATAAATTGATTAACCTATTATTTTGATATTTATACTATGTGGAATTGTTTCTTACCTCTAATAAATTAAATTTCATCATTTAAAAATGAGCCCTGAGCTCGGGGTAAAAATTAAAGTTATTTATTTTTTGAATTTCATATTTTTCCCTCATAACATACTTAGTTCTAAGCATTTTTTCACAAATTTTACTTGCATAGCATATTGGATGCGTAAGATATAAAATAGTTAGTGTTCCGTGTGAATAGTAACATGTAGGATTTTTGTTTGGGTTTTTTATTGAACAACTAGCATTTGGACAATAAATTGCCACCTAAACTAGTTTAAACCAAGCCCAATTCATGACCTAAGCCCACATTACACATATATATACTTATATACATACATATTATACATAATACACAAGCATTCGGTTCTAGGAGGAAAAAAGGAAGAAAAAAATAGCTTAGGGTTTGATTATTAGCTTGATTCAAGAGGATTTTAAGTGGTTCCAAGCTCCTATCTTGCTCAACCTAGCTTCTACAACTTGTTTGGTGCATAGGGATGCCAACTTTGTTATTGTTATCATTTTCGTTATCATCATTATATCTTGTTCGTGGTTCGTGGTTTGTGGTACGTGGCTCGTGGTTCGTGGTTTGTGCCTGTGGTCGGCATTGTATCCTTTTATTAAGTCACTCTCGCTTGGGCCCTAAGTCCTTGGAGAGTTACATATGATTGTATTCTTTGCTCAAGTTTTATTAAATTTGTACCTTTGTGATAGTATTGTTTATCTTCTATTGCTTATACATATCTTGTTACCTAGCTATTGTTTTCTAAAATAGGCTATTTAGCTTTATTTTCTTGAATTAGTATTTTATCTTGTTAATGATTCTTTGACTTATATGCATTGCATGAAAGAATTTTCAAAATTTCCCGGATAGCTATATCCCTTCCTCACTAAGCAATAGTGTTTTGCTCACCCTTCTTTCTAACATTTTCAGGTTCAGTTCCTCCTGAGATTATGGAGGAGAAAGCTAGTGTATCAACCTGACTGTTTGCTGTTGCTTGAGTTGGATGTTATGTATTCTTTTGAGGCCTGCATGCCTTGTATATATATTTTTTGTAAAGGAATGTAACTAAGGCTCACCTAATTTTTTATTTTTTTTTGTTAATTCAGTGAGATTTTATTGAAAGAAACTTGGAACTGCCTAATGAACTAGGAATGTACTAAATTATGTATATAAATGATAAATCTTGTGTGACGATTCTTCTACGTGCAAGTTAGTTTGGCCTAGAAACAGGGAAAACTCTGTCCGTTTTTTCCCATTTTTTGTGACTTGGTGTTTTAGGATTGGGGACTTGATTCCATGAGGGGTCCGGGCGATATAGATGGTATCAGAGCTTAGTTAGCTTGCAGCTGGGATGTCCTCGGTCTGTTGGGTAGCTGATACGAACCACGCCAACATACGACGCGACCCAACACCAAATATGGCAAACGACCCCAAGACCCTTCAGGAATGGATGAAACCACGACTTTATGCTTAGTAAAGCTAGAACCTTGGTATAGTTGAGGACGCCACAAACGAGGATGGAAAACCCGTTTATTAAGTCAAGGTTGAACGCCACAAGAATTATCTTGATAAGTTCGAAGAGTTTCTTGAAGAATTCAAAGGAGAATAATCTCACAATTTTAATATCAACCTTATATAGGCAAAGAACAAATAAGTTTCTTATTTAGAAAAGAACTCCTAAACCTTATCCCACTAGGAAAAAAAAACATGAATAGTGACGTGAATAGTGACATGAATAGTAACTAGGTCAAAGAAATACTCATTTCCTTGGAGCCCAAGAAAGTCTCCTTTTCTTGGAGCCCAAGAAAGACTCATTCCTAGTGTGAACACCTAATTTTCGTCCATAGGGGATTCTAGAGAATAAACTACAATTCAAATTAAACTAAAACTAAAACTAAGATAGAATTACAAAGAAATCAAATCTTGACCAAATCTTCCAAGCTTCCTGAAACTTATTGAAGAATCTTGAATTTCTTGAATCTTGAAAACAGAATCTTGACTTGATTCTTTGCTCTAAAAATGCCCAAAATGGTTCATTGAACGTGGACGGCTGGTTCGCATCAGTAGCGAACCCCGAGTGCGTGCATGTGAAATGTGTTTTGAATAGGTATGTGCTTGCATGTGAGATTGTGTTTCCTTGAATGAAAATATCCTCCTACATGTTATACTTGTGTAAAGTATGAAGAATGATAGAAAAACTTGCTTTGTTTCAACAGGTTTTGCTTTCAGGTACTGCTTCCGAAGATGTTATCATTCAGGGAAATGCTCTTGCGCTAGAAGTCTAGAATTCATTAGATTAAGGATGGCGATTCGAATACTGCTTTCTTCCACAAAACAATTAAGAGCTGTTTTGTCAAGTATACTATTTCTAGGCTTGAGGATAACAATGGAAATATTCTCACTAGGGATGATGAGGTAAGGAGTGAAATACTTAATAATTTTACTAACTTACTTGGATCTTCTGATGATTATAGGGAACGCTTCAGCCTGGAAGACATCCAATCCATTGTGCAAAAATCCATCCCTTCTGAGATGGCCACTGAGCTTTCATTGCCCGTTACTGCAGATGAAATCAAAGTCACTATGTTCAGCTTACCCGGCAATAAAAGCCCTGGCCCGGACAGTTTCACATCTCATTTTTACAAAAGTGCCTGGTCCATTGTCGGAGGAGATCTTATTGCTGCTATTCAATCCTTTTTTCGCTCATCTTCCCTCATTAATGAAGTCAATTCTACTTTCATTGCTTTGGACCCTAAAGTTACTAACCCTTGCATGGTTAAAGATTTCAGGCCTATCTCTTACTGCAACACCATTTACAAATGCATTTCTAAGACCTTGGCCAATCACATTAAATGGTGTCTACCTCTCATCATTTCGGGGAACCAATTTGCGTTTGTTTGTTGAAAAGAGGCTCATTACGGAGAATATCCTGGTCGCTCAAGACATCGTCAAAGGCTATAATAGGAAGAACTCAGCTCCACGATATACTCTTAAGGTTGATCTTATGAAGGCTTTTGATACACTTCGTTGGGATTTTGTTCTTTTAGTTTTGCAGGCCTTCGGTTTTCCCACTGTCTTCATCAATTGGATTAGCTGTTGTATCTCTTCCCCTCGGTTTTCGGTTTCTATCAACGGTAGTCTTGAGGGTTGCTCCGGGGTACTAATGGTGTTAGGCAAGGGGACCCTATCTCACCATATCTCTTCGTCATCGCCATGGAGGTTCTCACTTGTATGCTTAACATCTTGGCTTCGAAAAGCAACTTTGGCTTCTACCCTCGCTGCTCTAAGATGAAGCTCAACCACCTTTGTTTTGCGGATGATCTCCTTCTATTTTGTAAGGCAGACCCCACTACTTTTCTTGAGTTTGTCAACACCCTTAGTACTTTTTATCGGCTCTCTGGTTTTAAGTTTAACCCTGATAAGAGTGAAGTTTTCTTCGCAGGTGGTACCCTTGTTCTCCGTCAATCCATTATTGCTTTACTGGGTTTCAAGGAAGGGAAGCTCCCTGTCCGTTATTTGGGTGTCCCTTTTATCTCTGGCATGCTTCATAGGCATGATTGTCAAAATTGGATTGACAAAATTTCGAGGAGGATTGATCATTGGACCCATAATTGGCTCACTTATGCTGGAAGGCTTCAACTTATTAAGTTCGTCCTCAATCACATGCACCTTTACTGGGCTTCTGTTCTCTTTATTCCTAAGGGCACACTTGTTGAGATTGAGTGAAAATTCGCTGCTTTCCTCTGGAGAGGCACGGGTCCTAAAGTCTCCTGGAGCAATATTTGTAAACCAATGAGGGAGGGCTAGGTCTTAGAAGTCTTGATGAAATCAACCGTGCTGCTTTTCTTAAGCTTTTTTGGAGGATGTACTCATTGAGAGACTCCATTTGGAGTTGCTGGGTCTGGAATAACCATATCAAAGACAAATGTATCTGGACCATGAGCATCCCAATAAACACTAGTTGGACTTGGAGAAATCTCCTTCTGTTGCGTCCTGTTGTTAAAGAGCTTATTACCCATAAAATTGGTAATGGCAAGAATTCTTTCTTTTGGCATGACAACTGGCACCCTAGCGGCATTCTTGCTAATTTCTTTGGAGTTGATGTGTTCTACCCTCCCTGGCATGCAAGAGTTTCTGATGTGATCGTCAATAATGGTTGGAACAGGCCTTTTCACCCTCCGGATATTGCAAATTTTGACCCTTCTGCCAATCTTCTCCCGGGTAGCCCTGATTGTTGTGATACATTTATTTGGAAGCTCACAATTGGTAGCTCCTTCTCTTTTCATAAAGCTTGGGATCATATTAGAGAAAAAAGACCTACTAATAACTGGTCATCAATCGCTTGGTTCTCTCGTAACATCCCCCGTCACAGTTTCATTACTTGGTTGGCCTATCTTGATCGCCTCCCTACAAGATATCGGCTTCTTTGTTGGGGTACTATCTCCCATGCTCACTGCATCTTCTGCCATCAAGGACCAGAAACTCACGATCACCTGTTCTTTGAATGTTGCTTCACTAAAAGAATTTGGAAGGGAGGTTTGCAATTTCTTTTTATTGACGCACGTATGTTTTCCTTTGCTGATATTCTTATACTTCACCAATCTTTTGCAGGTAAAGGAAACATTCGAGAATACATGTTTTGCTTGATCTTCTGTGCTTCTATTTACCACATCTGGATAGAAAGGAACAAAAGGCTATTCTAGAATGCTGCGTCCACAGAGGAAGAAATCATTTCCAATATCAAAGATGAAGTGCTGACTAAGACTAAGGTTGGAAGCGGTTTCAAGGACTCATCATTCAATCGTCACTTTGTGGCTCGTGCATCAATTGATATCCTACTTACCTAAAGTGTTGCCTGTGTGCAACTTTGATTTTATTTTTTACTTGTTTTTCTTTTCATTTCTTTTCTTTTATTGTTGCCGTGTGCAATTTGTTGATTTTATTTTTTGTTTCATGTGGTGAATTTGTTCACTCATGTTTGTTTGCCTATGGGCTTGTATATTCTCTGTAATCTTTTTTCTTCTTTTATAATATCCATTCTTGCTGACCCAGCAAAAAAAAAACATGAAGAGTGTGCTAGATGTGCAAATATGTGACTATGTGTGCCTCTATGTGGTATATTTATTAATATATGTAACATACCTTATATGCTTTCCACTGCATGCATACATAAATTACCCTTTAAGGACAATGTGGAAAATGTTCAACATCCTGTACAACAACCCAGCCCACAAACTGGTGCAATTGATGGCCACGATGACCAATGGACTGAAGTTACTAGGAAAAAGAATTCAGGTAACTCCACATCCTCTCCTAAGTCTACCCAGGACAAAGTCATGCATCCCTTCAATCCACAATTTGTCCAAGCAACATCTTCACAAAAATCTGGTACTTCTTCCCCAAAGCTCAACTTCAGCAAAAAGTACTCCAACTGCTAATAAATATGATGCCCTTGACAACCTAAATGATAATCCAGATGATGGTCTTTCTGATCCAAAACCTGGAGAAATTCTTCCTCTGAAAGATGACACTGAGGTGGCTAAGCAATCTGATAAGCCTCAAACTGAGCAGCCTGGCTCTCACAACTTGTCGGCTCAACCCAGTTTACCATGATTTTTTCAGTCTGGAATATTAGGGGGCTTAATAACCCCCAAAAACAAAAGGAAGTTTTTAAACTTGTAAATAAGTTTTCAATTGATGTTTTCAGTATTGTTGAAACAAAAGTCAAGAAGGGTAATTGATACGAACCACACCAACATGTGACGCGACCCAACACCAAATATGGCAAACGATCCAAGACCCTTCAGGAATAGATAGAACCGCGACCCTATGCTTAGCAAAGCTAGAACCTTGGTATAGTTGAGGACTCCACAAACGAGGATGGAGATCTCGTTTGATAAGTCAGAGTTGAACGCCACAAGAATAATCTTGATAAGTTCGAAAAAGTTCTTGAGAACTTCAGGACAATAATCTCACAAATTTAATATCAAAGTTGTCTTCCTATTATTTCTTGCAAATCAGCCTTATATAGGCAAGAGTACCAAGATACGAACCACGCCAACATGTGACGCGACCCAACACCAAATATGGCAAACGACCCAAGACCCTTCAGGAATGGATGGAACCGCGACCCTTTGCCTAGCAAGACAAGAACCTTGGTATAGTGAATATGATGGAAACCGCGACCCGTTGCTTAGCAAAGCAAGAACCTTGGTATGGTGAAGACGCCACAAACGGGGATGGAAATCCGCTTGATAAGTCAAGGTTGAACGCCACAAGGAATCCCTTGATAAGTTCAAAAGAGTCTCTTGGAGAACTCAAGGAGAATAATCTCACAATTTAATTTCAGAATTGTCTAACTTTATTATCACAAAAAGTGCCTTATATAGGCAATAACAAATAAGTATCCTGCTTGGAAAAGGACTCCTAAATCCTAGCCCAAGTAGGAAAAACGTGAATAGTAACTAGGTCAAAGGAAACAAACTTGGAGACCAAGAAAAGACACCTATTTACTATTCACGTGAATAGTAACGTGAATAGTAACTAAAAAGGAAGCAAACTTTCAGCCCAAGAAAAGCTCCTTTCTAGTGTGAACACCTAATCTTGCAGCCCAAGAAAGTCTCTTTCCTAGTGTGAACACTTAAATTCGTCCATAGGGAATTAAACTAAAACTTAAAACTAAAACTATGATAGAATTACAAAGAAATCAAATCTTGACTAAATCTTCAAATCTTCTTGAAACTTCTTGAAGAATCTTGAAGTTCTTGAATCTTGAAAATAGAATCTTGACTTGAATCATTGCTGAAAAATTCATCCAAATGGTGCAATGAATGTGGATGGCTGGTTCGCATCATTCCCCCCCTCTTGAGAAGGATTTGTCCTCAAATCCTCCAGGTTCAAAGACCAGCCTTGGTGGTAGACCATGTGGTACATCCGCAGGAAACACTTCCTCAAAATCCTGCAAGAAAGAAACACTATGCAATGCAGAGTAAAGTTGGTTAGTGTTTAAAAGAGCCTCTTTGTACATAAGTATAATCATTGGCCTTTTTGAAATCAAAGCTCTCTTTAACCTCACTTGCTTTTGCATAAAAATTTCTTTGTTTTCCCTCTGTTTTTACCTCCTTGGCCGAATTCTTTTCTCTCCTCACTACCTTTCCAGATTCGGCTTTGCTTTTGTTCTTTTCATTCTCAATCTTTTGCTCACTCAAATTCTTTTGATCACTCAAGTTATTTTGATCACTCAATTTTTGTAACCTCACTTGATCCTCATAGACTTGTTTTTGTGTCATTGGAACTAGAGTGATTGTCCGTTGATTGAGCATGAATGAGTACTTGTTGGTGAAGCCATCATGCTGCACACGTTGATCAAATTGCCATGGACTTCCCAAGAGAATATGTCCAGCATGCATAGGCGCCACATCGCACAATACTTCATCTTCATATTTTCCAATCCGAAAAGGCACAACAACCTGCTTTGTAACCCTTACCTCCACACAATCGTTCAACCATTGCAGCTTGTATGGACATGGATGCTTAATTGTTGTGAGTCCTAACTTTTCAATCGTGGAAGAACTAGCAACGTTAGTGCAACTACCACCATCAATAATAACACTACATATCTTATCTTTCACGTGGCAACGAGTATGAAAGATGTTCTCACGTTGTACTACTTCTTCCTTTTCTTTAGCTTGCAAGCTCAAAGCTCGTCGTGCCACTAGTCCAAGCATCTCTCCATAATCTGCCCCAAACTCTTCTTCTCCCTCTGTGACGTCCTCTAGTATAGGCATGTCATCAGAATTTGTATCATCTTCAGATTCATTCTCCCCACTTTCCAAAACTACCATTGCTCGCTTGTTTGGGCATTGGTTTGCTATGTGACCTTGTCCCTGACATTTAAAAGATTGAATCTCACTAGATCGAGTCATAGTAGAGGTTGTATTACCTTGAGAGGTCATGGCAATAGTGGATAGTTTGAGCTCGGGCTTGGCCTTGGAAGTAGACGGATTTTCTTCATCCTTTGGGTAACTTGTCCTCCAAGGTAAAGGTGATGCACTCAAGTATTGTGGTGCTTGTCTTGGTCGTGTACCACCCCTCTTGAGTCGCTTCTCCACATTAATTGCCATATGCACCAAATCCTTTAATTCCACATAATGATACAACTCGATGGTGTTAGCAATCTCTTGATTCAACCCATTCAAAAATCTAGCCATTGTCACCTTCCGATCTTCATCTACATTGGCTCTAATCATAGACATCTCCATCTCTTTGTAATACTCATCAACACTCTTATTACCTTGATGAAGACCTTGCAGCTTGAGGTATAAATCTCTGTAGTAATGACTGGGTACAAATCGCCTCCTCATCACCCTCTTCATCTCATCCCAAGTTGCAATTGGATGATCTCCATTCCGCCTCCTATTAATGCACAATTGATCCTACCAAACAATAGCATAGTCAGTAAATTCAATTGCAGCAAGTTTTACCTTTTTCAAATCGGAATAGTTGTGGCAATCGAAAACCAACTCCATTTTCTTTTCCCACTCAAGATAGGCTTCCGGATTACTCCTTCCTTGAAACGTAGGAATCTTCATCTTGATGCTTCCTAAGTTATTATCAACACGATCCCTAACTTCTCTAACTTGACCATGTCTTTCATTGCTGCCGATAGACATCCTATCAAGCTCCTCATCAACATCTTCAACTTCCCTTCTTGGCACCATGTTTCTCCTTGGTGCGTTTTGAGCAACTTGTGGCTGCCTTCGTTGTGCTCTATCTTCTACTCTATCCAACCTCACATGTATTTGTTCTAATTCAGCTCTCATCATCCGTCTCATCTCTCCCAAAAAAGCTTGCAACTGTAAATTCAGAACTGGTTGTTGAGCTTCTGCTTTTGTGTCATCCTCTTGATTATGAGCCATGATTGAATTTCACTCCCTCACGTGTTTCGCTCAACTCACTTTGGCTTTTACCCTCTAATAATCTCACACACTCTGCCTTTTTCCTATCGTATTCTCCTTCAAGTCCCTAGAACTTACCAAGAATACCAAGTAGCGTAATAATCAATTTCGGAACCTGACTTTTTTTTTTCAGACCTCTAAGACTCTGAAAACAAGGTTAGAGAAAGAAAATTGACCAAAACTCGAAGAAGGAAACCTAGAAAAATCTAATAGAAATCACAAAAACGCCCAGAACTCATACTAAACGATGGAATTTGGCCCTAAGAGGGTGGTGCCCATAGTTTACTATGGGTTCTGCTCAGAACACCGTTTTCCTTCAGAAAAGTTTAGTCTTGAGGGCTAATTCAATGAAAATAAATTTCTGCCTCTATTTTTTTTTTTCTGTTTTTCTATATTTTCTTGACTTTTTTTTTTCTTTCTTCTTTTCTTTTCTTAATTTTTCAGAAACGAAACCAATGAGAAAATAACAAGAACTCAAGTTTAGAAGCACAAGAAACCCTAATTCAAGATTCTAGGATTTGGCCAACTGAAAACAAGAAACGGAATTGAAAAAAATCCTAGCAAGAAAAGGAATTGAAAACTAGAAAGACACAGAATTGAAAAACTAGCAAGAACAAGGAATCAAGAAAAGGAATTGAAACAAGACTCAATCAAGAACGAATAAAGGAATTAAAACCTAGACCTAGACTCAAGGAATTAACCAAGAAAAACAAGAAAAAGATAGGCAAACCTGATAAACCTAAGCTCTGATTACCAACTGATACGAACCTGGTCAACATGTGCCGAGACCCAACACCAAGATTGGTAAAACAAACCCAAGATCTTTCAAGAATGGATGGAACCGCGACCCTTTGCCTAGCAAGACAAGAACCTTGGTATAGTGAATATGATGGAAACCGCGACCCGTTGCTTTGCTAAGCAACGGGTCGCGGTTTCCATCATATTCACTATACCAAGGTTCTTGTCTTGCTAGGCAAATGGTCGCGGTTCCATCCATTCTTGAAAGATCTTGGGTTTGTTTTACCAATCTTGGTGTTGGGTCTCGGCACATGTTGACCAGGTTCGTATCAAAAAACAAATAAGTTTCCTAATTAGAAAAGACTCCTAAACCCTAGCTGAAATAGAAAAACGTGAATAGTAACTAGGTCAAATGAAACAAACTTGGAGACCAAGAAAAGACTCCTATTAACTATTCACGTGAATAGTGACGTGAATAGTAACTAAAAAGGAAGCAAACTTGCAGCCCAAGAAAAGCTCATTTCTAGTGTGAACACATAATCTTGCAGCCCAAGAAAGTCTCTTTCCTAGTGTGAACACCTAAATTCGTCCATAGGGAATTAAACTAAAACTGAAAACTAAAACTAGGATAGAATTACAAAGAAATCAAATCTTGACTAAATCTTCAAATCTTCTTGAAACTTCTTGAAGAATCTTGAAGTTCTTGAATCTTGAAAATAGAATCTTGACTTGAATCTTTGCTGGAAAATTCGCCCAAAAGCTTCAATGAATGTGGACGCCTAGTTGGCTTTCTTGTGGATCTACTTGGACGAGTAACACCACCCTTTCTTCATCTCTACTAGCCAACGCACTTTCCTCTTGTTGTAGAACTTTCTCAACCAAATTATTCAGCTTTTCCTTGAACTTTTTAGTGCGAGCTCTTGTCACTGGACCAACTGGCACTTGCATTGAATCTGGAACATTCCTAGCAGCCTTGATGTCCTCATCATTCCCCTCCTCTTGAGAAGGATTTGCCCTCAAATCGTCACCTACATCAAAAGGACTTAAATCAGTAACACTGAAAGTAGCACTAACACTGTACTCACCTGGCAAATCAAGTATGTAGGCATTGTCATTGATCCGCTCGAGGACTTGAAAAGGACCATCTCCTCTAGGTAGCAACTTAGAAAGTCGTTGTGTTGGAAATCATTCTTTCCTCATGTGTACCCACACCCAATCTCCAGGCTCAAAGACCAGCTTGCGACGTCCCTTGTTAGCTTGCTTGATATATTACTTAGTTCTTCTCCCTATGTTGAGGCGTGCTCGCTCATGGAGTTGTTTCACAAATTCTGCCTTCTTCTTACCATCTAAGTTCACATGCGGGTAATGGTGATAAATCCAAAGGAGTTAAAGGATTAAAACCATAAACAATTTCAAAAGGTGAAAGCTTAGTAGCAGAATGAACAGTACGATTATATGCAAACTCAACATGTGGTAAACAATCTTCCCAAGTCTTAATGTTCTTACTTATGATAGCCCTCAATAATGAAGATAAAGTCCTATTAACTACTTATGTTTGACCAACAGTTTGAGGATGATAAGTTGTAGAAAACAAAAGTTTTGTCCCTAGCTTGCCCCACAAAGTCTTCCAAAAGTAACTTAAGAACTTAGCATCACGATCTGAAACAATTGTCCTAGGCATACCATGCAACCTAACAATCTCCCTGAAGAACAAATCTGCAACATTAGAAGCATCGTCAGTCTTATGACAAGGGATAAAATGAGCCATCTTAGAAAATCTATCCACAACAACAAAAATTGAATCCCTTCCACGCCTACTCCTAGGTAAACCCAAAACAAAATCCATTGAAATATCAATCCAAGGTGAACTAGGAATAGGTAGTGTGTACAATCGATGTGGCTGAACCCTAGACTTAGCTTGCCTACAAGTAACACATCTTCCACAAGTTCTCTCAACATCCCGTTTCATGTGTGGCCAATAAAAGTGCTATTGCAAAATAGCTAAAGTCTTAGAAACCCCAAAGTGTCCCATTAAACCACCACCATGGGATTCCCTAACTAACAAGTCTCTTAAAGAATAGTTAGGCACACACAACTTATTTTCTCTAAACAAAAACCCTTCATGCCTATAGAACTTACCTTCTGCAGATTTCTCACTAGCCTTATAAACTTCACTAAAGTCGTGGTCATCTTGATATAGGTCCTTAATATGCTCAAAACCCAGAAATTTAGCATCAAGAGTAGAGATTAAGGCATACCTTCTTGACAATGCATCTGCAACCACGTTTTCCTTACCTTGTTTATAGCGAATGACATATGGAAAAGTCTCAATGAACTCAACCCACCTAGCATGTCTCTTATTCAGCTTGTGTTGACCCTTTAAATGCTTCAAGGATTCATGATTTGTACGAATTACAAACTCCTTTGGCCACAGGTACTGCTGCCATGTCTCCAAAGCTCGAACCAAAGCATACAACTCTTTGTCATAGGTTGGGTAGTTAAGTGCAGCCCCACTAAGCTTCTCGCTAAAGTATACAAGGGGTCTTCCTTCTTGGATAAGAATAGCTCCTACACCTACACCTGAAGCATCACATTCAATTTCAAGCGTTTTAGTGAAATTAGGTAAAGCAAGTAAAGGAGCATGAGTAAGCTTATATTTAATAAGCTGAAACGCCTTCGCTTGATCTTCACCCCATTTGAACCCAACATTTTTCTTGATAACTTCAGTGAGTGGTGCTGCGATGGTGCTAAAATCTTTCACGAACCTCCTGTAAAAGCCAGCAAGTCCATGGAAACTTCTAACATCACCTACACTTGAGGGGGTTGGCCATTCTTGGATGGCTTTAATCTTCTCTTCATCAACCTCAATACCTTTAGTACTAACAAGAAAACCTAGGAAAACAAGCTTATCCGTGCAAAAAGTACACTTTTTGAGGTTAGCATACAACTTCACCTTTCTAAGCACATCCAAAACTGAATTTAAATATGAAACATGTTCATGCAAACTCTTGCTATATACCAGAATATCATCAAAATAAACAACAACAAATTTACCAATGAAAGCACGCAAAACATGATTCATTAAGCGCATGAAAGTACTAGGTGCATTAGTTAATCCAAAAGGCATGACTAACCACTCATACAATCCATATTTAGTTTTAAATGCTATTTTCCATTCATCTCCTTCTTTCATTCTTATCTGATGGTATCCAATTTTAAGATCAATCTTAGAAAACACACAAGAACCATGCAATTCATCTAACATATCATCTAAGCAAGGAATAGGATGTCTATACTTTACTGTTATGTTATTGATGGCTCTACAATCAACACACATCCTCCATGTCCCATTCTTCTTAGGCACTAAAATTACAGGAACTGCACAAGGACTTATGCTTTCTCTCACGTACCCTTTCTCCATCAACTCTTCGACTTGCCTTTGAAGCTCCTTCGTCTTCTCTGGATTGCTCCTATAAGCTGGACAATTTGGAATTGAGGCTCCAGGTACGAAATCTATCTGATGTTCAATCCCTCGAAGAGGTGGTAGACCATGTGGTATCTCCTTGGGAAACACATCCTCAAAATCCTGCAAGAGAGAAACAACAACACTAGGCAATGCAGAGTCAAGTTGGTCAGTGTTTAAAAGAGCCTCTTTATGCATAACTACAATCATTGGCCTTTTTGAAATCAAAGCTCTCTTAACCTCACTTGCTTTTGCATAAAAATTTCTTCGTTTTCGCTCTGTTTTTACCTCCTTGGCCTAATTCTTTTCTCTCCTCACTACCTTTCCAGATTCGGCCTTGTTCTTTTTCTTTTCACTCTCAATCTTTTGCTCACTCAAATTCTTTTGATCACTCAAGTTATTTTGATCACTCAATTTTTGTAACCTCACTTGATCCTCATAAACTTGTTTTGGTGTCATTGGAACTAGAGTGATTGTCCGTTGATTGAACATGAATGAGTATTTGTTGGTGAAACCATCATGCTGCACACGTCGATCAAATTGCCATGGCCTTCCCAAAAGAAGATGTCCAGCATGCATAGGTATTACATCGTACAATACTTCATCCTCATATTTTCCAATGCGAAACGGCACCACAACCTGTTTTGTAACCCTTACCTCACCACAATCATTCAACCATTGCAACTTGTATGGGCGTGGATGCTTAATTGTTGTGAGCCCTAGCTTGTCAACCATTGAAGCACTAGCAACGTTAGTACAACTACCACCATCAATAATAACACTACATACCTTATCTTTCACGTGGCAACGGGTATGAAAGATGTTCTCACGTTGCACTACTTCTTCCTCCTCTTTAGCTTGCAAGCTCAAAGCTCGTCATGCCACTAATCCAAGCATCTCTCCATAATCTACCCCAAATTCCTCTTCTTCACCTACTTCGGTGTCCTCTAGTATGGGCATGTCATCAGATTGCGTTTCATCTTCAGACTCAATCTCCCCACTTTCCAAAACTACCATTGCCCTCTTGTTTGGACATTGGCTAGCTATATGCCCTCGTCCCTGACATTTAAAGCATTTAATATCACTAGAACGAGTTATAGGAGGGGCTGTTTTACCTTGAGAAGTCGTGGCATGGGTGGATGTTTTGGGCTCAGGCTTGACCTTGGAAGTAGTCGAACTCTCCTCCTTTCTTGGGTAACTCGACCTCCAAGGTGATGCACTTGAGTGTTGCGGGGCTGGCCTTGGTCGTGAACCACCCCTCTTCAATTGTTTCTCCACCTTAATTGCCATATGCACCAAATCTTCTAACTAAACATAATAATGCAACTCAATGGTGTTAACAATTTCTCGATTCAGCCCATTCAGAAATCTAGCCATTGTCACCTCCTGATCTTTTTTTTTTTTTTGTTAATTCAGTGTGATTTTATTAAAAAAGAAGAACAGTACAACAAAAGTACATCAAACAAAAGAAACAAAAGGAAAAACAATCAAAATGTCCAAGAAAATTCTTGGATCACAAAGAGATGAAAAACAAAAAAAGAGAATAAAATAAAATTAAACTCCCCAGCTGTTCAGAGTTCTATTGTTTAGAGTTGAGTTGTTGAAACGACGACCGAGAAAGATCTTTGAAGTAACCTCATATCGAATGGTGTTCAATAATTGTTCTTCAGTAAGAGCTTCATTGTTGAAAATTCTACAGTTACGTTCCAACCAAATGTTGTAGATGGTTGCACAAAGGTAAGTTCGAAAAATCTGGGTTTTAAGATCCCCACTTTTGTGTTGAATAGAGGTAGCAATTCCCATGATGATTGGCAATGAAGACATAGAGTGATCAATGAACATTCGAAGAAAAGATGATCATTTGTTTCACACACCAAGTAGCAGAAGATGCAGTTTGAATTGTCTTGAATCCCCCAAGAAACAAGCCTTTGGCGAGTAGCAAGTTTGTTCTGGAACGCAAGCCAAGTGATGAAGCTGTGTTTTGGAATACAATTAGGAAACCAAACAAGTTTGAACCATTGAATTTTTTGCCCACATTTCCTAATTGCATTCCAAGTGTCCTTGAAAGAAAAAAATACCATTTCTACAGTGTGCCCAATTAAAAGAATCTGAAGTATTGGAAACCAAATCAATAAGCACCTCCTGATCTTCCTCTACATTGGCTCTAATCATAGCCATCTCCATCTCTTTGTAATAATCATCCACACTTTTATTACCTTGATGAAAACTTTGCAGCTTGAGGTATAAGTCCCTGTAATAATGACTGGGTACAAATCGCCTCCTCATTACTCTCTTCATCTTATCCCAAGTTGCCACAGGATGTTCTCCATTCCACCTCCTATTGAGACACAATTGATCCCACCACACAATAGCATAATCAATAAATTCAATGGCAGCAAGCTTTACCTTTTTCAACTCGGAATAGTTGTGGCAATCAAACACCAACTCAATCTTCTTTTCCCACTCAAGATAGGCTTCCGGATCACTCCTTCCTTGAAACGCAGGAATCTTCATCTTGATGCTTCCTAAGTTGCTATCAACTCGATCAACACGATCCCTAGCATCTCTATCCCGACCATGTCGCCTATTGGTGCCCATCGAAACTCTATCAAACTCTTCATCTAAACCTTCCTCATTGATCTCATAAACATTTTCAACTCTTTGCTGTAATCTGTTCCTCCTTGGTGCATTCAGAACAACTGGTGGTTTCTACCCTATCTAACCTCTCATGAATCTGCTCCAATTCAACCGTCATCATTCGTCTCATCTCTCCCATCAATGCCTGCATCCGTGACCAGAGGCTAGAAATTTTGGTATAGTTGAGGACGCCACAAACGAGGCTAGAAAACTCGTTTGATAAGTCAAGGATGAACGCCACAAGAATTATCTTGATAAGTTCGAAGAGTTTCTTGAGAACTCAAGGAGAATAATCTCACAAATTTTAATACAAAAAAGGCCCAACTTTATTGTCATGAAAATCAGCCTTATATAGGCAAAGAACAAATAAGTTTCCTAATTAAAAGAGAACTCCTAAACCCTATTAGGAAAAAACGTGAATAGTAACTAAAAGGAAGCAAACTTGCAGCCCAAGAAAGGCTCCTTCCTAGTGTGAACACCTAACTTGCAGCCCAAGAAAGACTTCTCCCTAGTGTGAACACCTAATTTCGTCCATAGGGGATTCTAGAGAATAAACTAGAATTCAAATTAAACTAAAACTAAGATAGAATTACGAAGAAATTAAATCTTGACCAAATCCTCAAATCTTCTTGAAACTTCTTGAAGAATCTTGAAGTTCTTGAATCTTGAAATATAATCTTGACTTCAATCTTTGCTAGAAAATTCGCCCAAAAAAATGGTTCATTGAACTTGGATGCTTAAGGCTGGTTCCTGGCTCTCGCTTGGGTCTATTTGGATGAGTACAACCAGCATTTCTTCTCCCCGACTAGCCAACACACTTTTCTCTTGTTGTAGAACTTTCTGAACCAAGTTATTTAGCTCTTCCTTGAACCTTTTAGCGCAAGCTCTCGTGACTGGACCAATTGGCACTTGCATTGGATCTTGGACAGTCCTTGCAACCTTGATGTCCTCATCAAGAAGCTTGGAAGATTTGGTCAAGATTTGATTTCTTTGTAATTCTATCTTATTTTTAGTTCAGTTTGTTTTGAATTCTAGTTTATTCCCTAGGGTCCCAAGCAGCGAAGAAAAGGCGCTTAAGGCACCTAAATTAGCCCTTCTCAATTGGGTTAATGTCATAGAAAGAGTTACTATACTCTGTGATGGACCTATACATTTTACATGTTTTCCAAATTTTACAGTCTCTCTCACAGATCCACACATCCTAGATACACTCTCCCTTACCGTTTGATGAGGACATCAAGGCTGCTAGGAATGTTCCAGATTCAATGCAAGTGCCAGTTGGTCCATTGACAAGAGCTCGCGCTAAAAGGTTCAAGGAAGAGCTGAATAATTTGGTTCAGAAAGTTCTACAGCAAGAGGAAAACGTGTTGGCTAGTATAGATGAAAAAAGGCTGGTGTTACTCCTCCAAGTAGATCCACAAGAAAGCCAATTAGGTGTCCACATTCATTGAACTATTTGGGCCAATTTCCAGCAAAGATTCAAGTCAAGATTCTATTTTCAAGATTCAAGAACTTCAAGATTCTTCAAGAAGTTTCAAGAAGATTTGAAGGTTTAGTCAAGATTTGATTTCTTTGTAATTCTATCCTAGTTTTAGTTTTAGTTTTAGTTTAATTCCCGACATACGAATTTAGGTCTTTTTTTTTTTGATAATTTGACGAATTTAGGTCTTCACACTAGGAAAAAGACTTTCTTGGGCTGCAAGATTAGGTGTTCACACTAGAAAGGAGCTTTTCTTGGGCTGCAAGTTTGCTTCCTTTTTAGTTACTATTCATGTTACTATTCACGTGAATAGTTAATAGGAGTCTTTTCTTGGTTTCGAAGTTTGTTTCCTTTGACCTAGTTACTATTCACGTTTTCCTATTTGAGCTAGGGTTTAGGAGTTCTTTTCAAATAGGAAACATATTTGTCTTTGCCTATACAAGGCTGATTTGCATGAAATAAAAGTTAGACAACTTTGATACTAAAATTGTGAGATTATTCTCCTTAAGTTCTCAAGAACTTTTTCAAAATTATCAAGATTATTCTTGTGGCGTTCAACTCTGACTTATCAAACGAGATCTCCATCCTCGTTTGTGGCATCCTCAACTAAGGTTCTAGCTCTGCTAAGCATAGGGTCACGATTCCATCCATTCCTGAAGGGTCTTGGGTCATTTGCCATATTTGGTGTTGGGTCGCGTAACATGTTGGCGTGGTTCGTATCACCATTCAAACCAGTGGTTACCACAACACAAAGGAAGGAAGAGAACAAGTAGCTCTTATATATAGAGTATGCTATAAAGCCATGAGTACTGTTTTCCCAAGAAAACTAAATAGGTTCAAGCAAGAAGAGGAGAAACCACCCTCCTCACCACCAACCTCAGAAAGGTGACCATCAACGTCCCAAAGACCATACAGTGGAGTCAAGTTACACTACTAGAATGATGGAAGCTCGAGGCAATCACACCTCCTTACAGAGAAGAACCTCGAACCATTGAAAATATTATTCAATATGAAGATGGTAATGCAGTTATCAAATTCTCAGAAAGAAGGAAGGTCAAGATTGAATTTGAAGGATCTTCTAGAAGATCAACCTCATCAGTTCCTCATACAGAATAAGAAAGGAGCAGTCCTACCTGTATTGTTACAGATCTTAAAAGATCTAGTGAAAGTGTTACTCAACCTTGTTGGGGTTATAACTAAACCCAGCACTTTCAAAGAGTCAAAGTTTTTTGATGAAAGATACCATTATCATAAAGCTTGGTATACTACCAAATTAAGCAAAGAAACTAAAAGTTTCTACGTAGATCGTTTCGAAGATTGGCTTGAAAAAACCAAAAGCAAAGCCGACTTCTTCAAATGGCTCGAAATGGTATTCAAAAGAAAAGGATTCAATTGGCCTAATTTTCAGAACCAATCTTTTCTTAATGTACTCAGTTCAACAGTACAGGGATATAAAACATTCAAAGGCGACATTGTCAAAGCCACTTATCCTCCAGATTGTACCGTTGACATACAACGAGGTTCTAAAGAGGCAATAGCTACTCCATTCAACGAAACCAAGCAACAAGATGAAGGATGCTCAAAGGATTCATCCAGATCTATCAACCCTGTGATAGAGCAAAATAACTATACTAATCTCTATTTGCATGCCATTGGAAAACAAATAGATCAAGTAGTTGCAGCAGTGGCAGCGATTACTATAAAAGGTAATCAAGAAACAAAAGGAGATAAAAGAAGAAAAGTTATCTCCACCTACGATTCAGCCACCACCATCTATATCTTTGAAGAAATTTTCTTTCAAAGATCCAATCAAGCAAGAAATTTTTGATCAGCTGACTGATCTTGTCAGAGGAATCAAAATCAAAGATAATGCCAAAACAGCAGCGGAGGTCAAACCAACAGAGGATAAAACCTCTACACTCAATGTCTTGACTAATAACGCAGTCACATGGAAAAAGACATACGAGCCTTATTACTATAGGCCAATACCACTAGATCTCCTACATGAAGGATACAAAAAAAACTCTATTTTCTCGAGTGAAAATATAGTCGAATGGAATATCCACGGTTATTCAGAACAAATGGTCATGAATACAGTCAAATAGATGTTCATGCTCATACAAGCATTCAGACTACGTGGACAAAATGATCAGGACATTGCTAGAGCAATTAATTTTGGATTCTCTGGTCAACTGCAAGGTTGGTAGGACAACTTTTTTTTTTTTTTTTTGTTAATTCAGTGGTAATTTATTGAAGTCCAAAGGAAATGGTACAAGTACATGGATGTTGACAAACAGCGTCAAACAAGATCAAGACAAGAAAAGTAAAGGAATCAGTCCAACAAGGACTGAAAGAACAAAAGACAGGAACCAAAAAAACACAAAGGGATCAAAGGAAACCCTCCTCAATGAGCTCTTCGATCAGGGGGCCTTCCATTAAAAATGCCTTGAACTGCCCTAGTGTAATCGAAAGAAGTTGATGCCTTGGAAGAAGAGGCATTGTTGAAAGAGTTGCCAGCAGCATGAACGGTAGAGATGGCTTTACCAATATTGTGTGTAGGAACCTTATCCTTAGAACCTTGAGATGAGTACGGGGTTACCGAAATATGCGAGATAGGCTGATGAACATGAACCGGGTTAGGGATGTTGACCTTTTGGACATTGATATTTTTGTGGAAAACACCAGTTCCTGCATTTTGATTCTACAACTCCACGACACCAGTCTATGAAGGAGGAATACAGACGGGATTCAAAGGTGATGTTGTCAACACTTCGATATATACAATCACAACAACATTTGTTGGATCCACCATCAAATTGAAAGAAAAGACTGGAGGACAACTCTCCAATCTAAGATGCAGATCTTTAGTAGACTTCAAGTAGTATAAGGATGTTTTCCTTAGTAAGCTCTACTATAGAGATGATGCAGTAGCCAGCTACTGGAAGGAAAAGTTCATTGAAAATATTGATAATCAGTTGTTAGCTTAGAAATTACCTTCCATATCGCCTTCTACTATTTTTCAACAAGGAAGTTTTTCTTTTACTTCCGACTATGTTATTAAAACTATTGAAGAAACAGTCCCTCTTAAAGAAGGGCATCAATCTTTTCAACTACTTTCTGAACATCAAGGGTTTAATTGCTACTTGAACAAACCCAAAATGTAAATATTTATATTTTTGTCTATGGATTAAACGTGTCAGCCTTGATCATGCTTAGAGACACAAGTCATCTTATATTAGATGATTCTCTTCTAGGTGTTGTAGAATCTACACTGTGTATCAGTTACCCTCCTCACCACCAACCTCAAAAAGACGACCATCAATGTCCCAAAGACCATACAGTGGAGTCAAGTTACTTTACCAGAACGATGAAAGCTCGAGGCAATCACACCTCCTTACAGAGAAGAACCTCGAACCATTGAAAATATTATTCAATATGAAAATGGTGATGCGGTTATCAAATTCTTAGAAAGAAGGAAGGTCAAGATTGAATTTGAAGGATCTTCAAGAAGATCAACCTCATCAGTTCCTCATACAGAACAAGAAAGGAGCAGGCCTA
Source organism: Ehretia macrophylla (assembly GCA_037974665.1). Taxonomy (NCBI): domain Eukaryota; kingdom Viridiplantae; phylum Streptophyta; class Magnoliopsida; order Boraginales; family Ehretiaceae; genus Ehretia; species Ehretia macrophylla. Next base: position 73,536,374 of record CM075773.1, read on the forward strand.
CCTATATAGTTACAGATCTTAAAAGATCTAGCGAAGGTGTCACTCAACCTCAATACAAGGTTGAAGTTCTCGTCACTGAATAAGGCAGCAAAAAGGCTACTTCGCCTACCTTCACAGATATGGGATATACAAATAGACACTCCATTGGGGTTATAACTAAACCCAACACTCTCAAAGAGTCGAAGTTTATTTAATGAAAGATACCATTATCATAGAGCTTGGTATACTATCAAACTAAGCAAAGAAACTCAAAGTTTCTATGTAGATCGTTTCGAAGATTGGCTTGAAAAAACCAAAAGCAAAGCTGACTTCTTCGAATGGCTCGAAATGGTATTCAAAAGAAAAGGATTCAATTGACCTAATTTTCAGGACCAATCTTTTCTTAATGTCCTCAGTTCAACAGTACAGGGATACAAAACATTCAAAGGCGATATTGTCAAAGCCAAGTATCCGCCATATTGTACTGTTGTCATACAATGAGGTTCCAAAGAGACGATAGCTACTCCATTCAACGGAACCAAGGAACAAGATGAAGGATCCTCAAAGGATTCATCCAGATTTATCAACCCTGTGATAGAGGAAAGCAATTATACTAATCTCTATTTGCAGGCAATTGGAAAGCAAATAGATCAAGTGGTTGCAGCAGTGGTAGTGATTATTATAAAAGGTAATCAAGAAGAACAAATGGAGATAAAAGAAGAAAAGTCATCTCCGCCAATGATTCAGCCACCACCATCTATATCTTTAAAGAAATTTTATTTGAGAGATCCAGTCAAGCAAGAAATTGTTGATCAGCTGACTGATCTTGTCAGAGGAATCAAAATCAAAGATAAGGCCAAAACAGTAGCGAAGGTCAAACCAACAGAGGATAAAACCTCTACACTCAATGTCTTGACTAATAACGTAGTCATATGGAAAAAGACATACGAGCCTTATTACTCTAGGCCAACACCACCAGATCTCCTACATGAAGAATACAAAGGAAACTCTGCTTTCTTGGGTAAAAATACAGTCGAATGGAACATCGACGGTTATTCAGAACAATGGTCATGAATACGGTCAAACAGATGTTCATGCTCGCACAAGCATTTAGACTACGTGGACAAAATGATCAGGACATTGCCAGAGCAATTGTTTCTGGATTCTCTGGTCAACTGCAAGGTTGGTGGGACAACTATCTTAATGATGCAATACACCAACAGATCTACAACTCCACGATACCAGTCTATGAAGGAGGAATACAGAAGGGATTCAAAGGTGATGCTGTTAACACTTTGATATATACAATCACAACAACATTTGTTGGATCCACCGTCAAATTGAAAGAAAAGATAGGAGAACAACTCTCCAATGATATGAACCTGGTCAACATGTGCCGAGACCCAACACCAAGATTGGTAAAACAAACCCAAGATCTTTCAAGAATGGATGGAACCGCGACCCTTTGCCTAGCAAGACAAGAACCTTGGTATAGTGAATATGATGGAAACCGCGACCCGTTGCTTAGCAAAGCAAGAACCTTGGTATGGTGAAGACGCCACAAACGGGGATGGAAATCCGCTTGATAAGTCAAGGTTGAACGCCACAAGGAATCCCTTGATAAGTTCGAAAGAGTCTCTTGGAGAACTCAAGGAGAATAAACTCACAATTTAATTTCAGAATTGTCTTTTTTTATTATCACAAAAAGTGCCTTATATAGGCAATAACAAATAAGTATCCTGCTTGGAAAAGGACTCCTAAACCCTAGCCCAAGTAGGAAAAACGTGAATAGTAACTAGGTCAAAGGAAACAAACTTGAAGACCAAGAAAAGACACCTATTTACTATTCACGTGAATAGTGACGTGAATAGTAACTAAAAAGGAAGCAAACTTTCAGCCCAAGAAAAGCTCCTTTCTAGTGTGAACACCTAATCTTGCAGCCCAAGAAAGTCTCTTTCCTAGTGTGAACACTTAAATTCGTCCATAGGGAATTAAACTAAAACTGAAAACTAAAACTATGATAGAATTACAAAGAAATCAAATCTTGACTAAATCTTCAAATCTTCTTGAAACTTCTTGAAGAATCTTGAAGTTCTTGAATCTTGAAAATAGAATCTTGACTTGAATCTTTGCTGGAAAATTCGCCTAAATAAATGATTCATTGAACTTGGACGCTCATGGCTGGTTTGCATCATCCAATCTAAGATGCAGATCTCTAGTAGACTTCAAGTGGTATAAGGATGCTTTCCTTAGTAAGTTCTACTCTAGAGATGATGCAGCAGCCATCTACTGGAAGGAAAAGTTCATTGATGATCTTCTAGCAGCATTTGCTCAAAAGCTCAGGACTCATCTTAAGGAAGAAAATGGAGGAACCATTCCATACTCCCAATATACATTCGGCCAGTTGGCAACAAAAGTTATTACAGAAGGAATGCACCTCTGTAATGACCTAAAGCTTAAATGCCACCTTGATAGTCAGAAGCTCAAAGACAAGCATTCTATGGGTGATTTCTGTGAACAAATGGGCTTTCAGCCTCTCACAGAAAAGAGAAAAAAGTCATACCACCAATCTCAAAAAAGTATGACAAGAAACGTCCCTCATTTCATAAAAGGAAATATGAGAAGAAGAGGTTTATAAAGAAGCCCTCTAAAAGAGAAGCTTCAACCTCGAAGAAACAAGAAAGTCACGACAAGGCTCCAGTTTGTTGGAAATGCGGAAAGATTGGACATTATGAGAAAAGATGCCCTGTGAAGGAACGCACTCATGCCCGTGATCATGATCAAGGTGTTAGAAGATCTTTGTGTTATATTTTCCTTACTCCATCAGACGATGAAGGAGAAGATTTAGAAGTAAACCTCATAGGTTCATATGCTTCTGAAACCAAAAGTGATTCAGAATCAAATTCTGAAAAAGAAGAACCTCACCACTCCTCTAGTACAAACAAAGTGGACGAATTTTCTTGTAATGGTGGATGCGAGGATTGCTTTGCATCAAAGATAAATGCTCTGGGCTTAAATGTTCTCTCAGCCTAAGATAATCTCATTCTTGATCTAATAAACCAAATCCAAGATCCAGTTAGTAAAGCTCAAATGCTTTCCAAATACATTGAGGTTTCCCAGTTTCAAGAGACAACTCAATCAAAAACGATTGAACCATAGATCAAGCAACCTAATTTCTACTCATTTAAAATGGTCCTTGAAAGAGTTCAAAACTCTCCGGGAATGAAAGCGAAAGAACCTACAATTGGAGAACTTCGGCATGAGGTTCGAGAATGATAAGAACCAGCCTTAAGCATCCAAGTTCAATGAACCATTTATTTGGGCGAATTTTCTGGCAAAGATTCAAGTCAAGATTCTATTTTCAAGATTCAAGAACTTCAAGATTCTTCAAGAAGTTTCAAGAAGATTTGAAGATTTGGTCAAGATTTGATTTCTTTGTAATTCTATCTTAGTTTTAGTTTTAGTTTAATTTGAATTCTAGTTTATCTGGTGTTCACACTAGGGAGAAGTCTTTCTTGGGCAGCAAGTTAGGTGTTCACACTAGAAAAGAGCCTTTCTTGGGCTGCAAGTTTGCTTCCTTTTTAGTTACTATTCACGTAACTATTCACGTGAATAGTTAATAGGAGTCTTTTTTGGGCTCCAAGTCTACTTCTTTGACCTAAGTTACTATTCACGATTTTCCTACTTGGGCTAGGGTTTAGGAGTCCTTTTCCAAGAAGGATACTTATTTGTTATTGCCTATATAAGGCTATTTTGTGATAATAAAAGAAGACAATTTTGATATTAAATTTGTGAGATTATTCTCCTTAAGTTCTCAAGAACTTTTTTGAACTGATCAAGATTATTCTTGTGGTGTTCATCTTTGACTTATCAAACGAGATTTCCATCCTCGTTTGTGGCGTCTTCACCATACCAAGGTTCTTGCTTTGCTATGCATAGGGTCGCGGTTCTATCCAATCTTGAAAGGTCTTGGGGTCGTTTGCCATATTTGGTGTTGGGTCACGTCACATGTTGGCGTGGTTCGTATTAGAGAAATAAAAAATGAACTACTTAACCTCAAAGGTTTATTATATTAGGCAAAAATCATTTTGCTACAAGAAAGGGTCACTGATCTTGAAGCCAATACAGATATCTCTACCTGGCGGCAACCTGAAGATCAATACCTCCCAGAATGACCTGATTTATCTCAACACCCTAGAAGCTCCAGAATCATCCGGTCAAGGAGAAATCAGATCTGAAGAAAAGGCCTTGGTCATCAATGAGCCAAGCAGCGAAGAAAAGGCGCTTAAAGCACCTGAATTAGCCCTTCTCAGTTGGGTTAATGTCATAGAAAGAGTTACTACATTCAAATGGTACTCTGAACTCACTCTTATAATCAGAGGAGAACACAAGGTGAAAACCATTGTCTTAATAGACTCTAGAGCAGATCTAAACTGTATAAGAGAAGGCTTAGTTCCAGCCAAATATCTTGAGAAAACCAGTCAAGGACTATCCCAAGCAGATAGTACTCCCTTGAGGATACAATATAAAGTTTTCAATGTAGCTATTTATCAATAAAACACTTGTTTTAAACATCATTTCCTCATGGTTCTAGGGTTATCCCATCCTGTTATTCTCAGAAACCCATTTCTTCATTCTTTATTTCAGATTAATAAAATTGATGAATCAGGAATTGAAGGTGAAATCCAAGGAATACCTTTTTTACTTCCTTTCATGTCCGAACCAAATGAAAGATTCCTTGATACACTTTCGGAGGTGATTGCTCATAAAGAAAACTTTCTACTTTCTCTCAAAGAGGAAATTAGTTTTCAGCAGGTCAAACAAGGACTTAAATGTCTCAAGATGATTGAAAAAATTCACTCCTAGATGATCTTATCGAAAAAGAAGTTTGTGTCGAAGCACCAAATGCTTTTTGGGAGAGAAAGAGGCATGTGGTAGAATTACCATATGAGTACGAGCATTATTACTCACCAGATCTACTACATGAAGAATACAAAGGAAACTCTATTTTCTCGGGTGAAAATATAGTCGAATGGAACATCAACGATTATTTAGAACAAATGGTCATGAATACAGTCAAACAGATGTTCATGCTCACGCAAGCATTCAGACTACATGGACAAAATGATCAGGACATTGCTAGAGCAATTGTTTTTGGATTCTGTGGTCAACTGCAAGGTTGGTAGGACACCAGTCTATGAAAGAGGAATACAGACGGGAATCAAAGGTGATGCTGTCAACACTTTGATATATACAATTACAATAACATTTGTTGGATCCACCGTCAAATTGAAAGAAAAGACTAGAGAACAACTCTCCAATCTAAGATGCAGATCTCTAGCAGACTTCAAGTGGTATAGGGATGTTTTCCTTAGTAAGCTCTACTCTAGAGATGATGAAGAAGCCAGCTACTGGAAGGAAAAGTTCATTGATGGTCTTCCAGTAGCATTCGCTCAAAAGCTCAGGACTCGTCTCAAAGACGAAAATGGAGGAACCATTCCATACTCCCAATATACATTCGGCCAATTGGCAACAGAAGTTATTACAGAAGGAATGAACCTCTATAATGACCTAAAGCTTAAACGCCACCTTGATAGTTAGAAGCTCAAAGGCAAGCATTGATATGAACCACGCCAACATGTGACGCGACCCAACACCAAATATGGCAAACGACCCCAAGACCTTTCAGGAATGGATGGAACCGCAACCCTATGCTTAGCAAAGCTAGAACCTTGGTATGGTGAAGATACCACAAACGGGGATGGAAATCCGCTTGATAAGTCAAGGGTGAACGCCACAAGGAATCCCTTGATACGTTCGGAAGAGTCTCTTGGAGAACTCAAAGGATAATAATCTCACAATTTAATAGTAAAAAACGTCTTTTTTTATTATCACAAAAACAGCCTTATATAGGCAAAGAACAAATAAGTTTCTTAATTAGAAAAGACTCCTAACACTAGCTGAAATAGAAAAACATGAATAGTAACTAGGTCAAAGGAAACAAACTTGGAGACCAAGAAAAGACTCCAATTAACTATTCACGTGAATAGTAACTAAAAAGGAAGCAAACTTGGACACCAAGAAAGTCTTTTTCCTAGTGTGAACACCTAAATTAGTCCATAGGGAATTAAACTAAAACTAAAACTAAAACTAGGATAGAATTACAAAGAAAACAAATCTTGACTAAATCTTCGAATCTTCTTGAAACTTCTTGAAGAATCTTGAAGTTCTTGAATCCTGAAAATAGAATCTTGACTTGAATCTTTGCTGGAAAATTCGCCCAAATGGTTCAATGAATGTGGACGCCTAGTTGGCTTTCTTGTGGATCTACTTGTAGGAGTAACACCAACCTTTCTTCATCTCTACTAGCCAACACGCTTTCCTCTTGTTGTAGAACTTTCTCAACCAAATTATTCAGCTCTTCCTTGAACCTTTTAGCGTGAGCTCTTGTCACTGGACCAACTGGCACTTGCATTGAATCTAGAACATTCCTAGCAGCCTTGATGTCCTCATCATTCCCCTCCTCTTGAGAAGGATTTTCCCTCAAATCGTCACCTACATAAAAAGGACTTAAATCAGTAACATTGAAAGTAGTACTAGCACTGTATTCACCTGGCAAATCAAGTTTGTAGGCATTTTCATTGATCCGCTCAAGGACTTGAAAAGGACCATCTCCTCTAGGTAGCAACTTAGAACGTCATTGTGCTGGAAATCTTTCTTTCCTCATGTGTACCCACACCCAATCTCTAGGCTCAAAGACCAGCTTGCAACATCCCTTGTTAGCTTGCTTGATAAATTGCTCAGTTCTTCTCTCTATGTTGAGGCGTGCTCGCTCATGGAGTTGTTTCACAAATTCTGCCTTCTTCTTACCATCTAAGTTCACATGCTCAGACACAGGTAAAGGTGATAAATCCAAAGGAGTTGAAGGATTAAAACCATAAACAATTTCAAAAGGTGAAAACTTAGTAGTAGAATGAACAGTACGATTATAGGCAAACTCAACATGTGGTAAACAATCTTCCCAAGTCTTAATGTTCTTACTTATGATAGCCCTCAATAATGAAGATAAAGTCCTATTAACTACTTCTGTTTGACCATCAGTTTGAGGATGACAAGTTGTAGAAAACAAAAGTTTTGTCCCTAGCTTGCCCCACAAAGTCTTCCAAAAGTAACTTAAGAACTTAGTATCACGATCTGAAACGATTGTCCTAGGCATACCATGCAACCTAACAATCTCCCTGAAGAACAAATCTGCAACATTAGAAGCATCGTCAGTCTTATGACAAGGGATAAAATGAGCCATCTTAGAAAATCTATCCACAACAACAAAAATTGAATCCCTTCCACGCCTACTCCTAGGTAAACCCAAAACAAAATCCATCGAAATATCAATCCAAGGTGAACTAGGAATAGGTAGTAGTGTGTACAATCCATGTGGCTGAACCCTAGACTTAGCTTGCCTACAAGTAACATATCTTCCACAAGTTCTCTCAACATCCCGTTTCATGTGTGGCCAATAAAAGTGCTCTTGCAAATTAGCTAAAGTCTTAGCAACCCCAAAGTGTCCCATTAAACCACCACCATGGGATTCCCTAACTAACAGGTCTCTTAAAGAATAGTTAGGCACACACAACTTATTTTCTCTAAACAAAAACCCTTCATGCCTATAGAACTTACCTTCTGCAGATTTCTCACTAGCCCTATAAACTTCACCAAAGTCGTGGTCATCTTGATATAGGTCCTTAATATGCTCAAAACCCAGAAATTTAGCATCAAGAGTAGAGATTAAGGCATACCTTCTTGACAATGCATCTGCGACCACGTTTTCCTTACCTTGTTTATAGCGAATGACATATGGAAAAGTCTCAATGAACTCAACCCACCTAGCATGTCTCTTATTCAGCTTGTGTTGACTCTTTAAATGCTTCAAGGATTTATGATCTATATGAATTACAAACTCCTTTGGCCATAGGTAGTGCTGCATGTCTCCAAAGCTCGAACCAAAGCATACAACTCTTTGTCATAGGTTGGGTAGTTAAGTGAAACCCCACTAAGCTTCTAGCTAAAATATGCAAGGGGTCTTCTTTCCTGCATAAGAACAGCTCCTACACCTACACCTGAAGCATCACATTCAATTTCAAACATTTTAGTGAAATTAGGTAAAGCAAGTAAAGGAGCATGAGTAAGCTTGTATTTAATAAGATGAAACGCCTTCGCTTGATCTTTTCCCCATTTGAAACCAACAATTTTCTTGATAACTTCAGTGAGTGGCACTGCGATGGTGCTAAAATCTTTCACGAACCTCCTGTAAAAGCCAGCAAGTCCATGGAAACTTCTAACATCACCTACACTTGAGGGGGTTGGCCCCTCTTGGATGGCTTTGATCTTCTCTTCATCAACCTCAATACCTTTAGTACTAACAACAAAACCTAGGAAAACAAGCTTATCCGTGCAAAAAGTACACTTTTTGAGGTTAGCATACAACTTCTCCTTTCTAAGCACATCCAAACCTGAATTTAAATGTGAAACATGTTCATGCAAACTCTTGCTATAAACCAGAATATCATCAAAATAAACAACAACAAATTTACCAATGAAAGCACGTAAAACATGATTCATTAAGTGCATGAAAGTACTAGATGCATTAGTTAATCCAAAAGGCATGACTAACCACTCATACAATCCATATTTAGTTTTAAATGCTATTTTACATTCATCTCCTTCTTTCATTCTTATATGATGGTATCCACTTTTAAGATCAATCTTAGAAAACACACAAGAACCATGCAACTCATCTAACATATCATCTAAGCGAGGAATAAGATGTCTATACTTTACTGTTATGTTATTGATGGCTCTGCAATCAACACACATCCTCCATGTCCCATCCTTCTTAACCACTAAAATTACAAGAACTACACAAGGACTCATGCTTTCTCTCACGTACACTTTTTCCATCAACTCTTCGAAGTGCCTTTGAAGCTCCTTCGTCTCCTCTGGATTGCTCCTATAAGATGGACGATTTGGAATTGAGGCTTTAGGTATGAAATCAATCTGATGTTCAATCCCTCAAAGAGGTGGTAGGCCATGTGTTATCTCCTCGGGAAACACATCCTCAATATCCTGCAAGAGAGAAACAACAACACTAGGCAATGCAGAGTCAAGTTGGTCAGTGTTTAAAAGAGCCTCTTTGTACATAAGTAAAATCATTGGCCTTTTTGAAATCAAACCTCTCTTAACCTCACTTGCTTTTGCATAAATTTTTTTTTGTTTTCCTTATGTTTTTACCTCCTTGGCCGAATTCTTTTCTCTCCTCACTACCTTTCCAGATTCGGCCTTGCTCTTTTTCTTTTCACTCTCCATCTTTTGTTCACTCAAATTCTTTTGATCATTCAAGTTATTTTGATCACTCAATTTTTGTAACCTCACTTGAACCTCATAAACTTGTTTTGGTGTCATTGGAACTAGAGTGATTGTCCGTTGATTGAACATGAATGAGTACTTGTTGGTGAAGCCATCATGCTGCACACGTCGATCAAATTGCCATGGCCTTCCCAAAAGAAGATGTCCAGCATGCATAGGTACCAGTCTGCGACCGATTTAGCTTTTCCTTTTTTCAGCATTTTCTTGATTGTGACACTAGTTGTCATGCATTGTGTACTTTGATGTACTTTTCCTTTTTCTTTCAATAAAATACCACTGAATTAACAACAAAAAAGCATGCATAGGTACCACATCGCACGATACTTCATCCTCATATTTTCCAATGCAAAACGGCACCACAACCTGTTTTGTAACCCTTACCTCACCACAATCGTTCAACAATTGCAGCTTGTATGGATGTGGATGCTTAATTGTTGTGAACCCTAGCTTGTCAACCGTTGAAGCACTAGCAACGTTAGTACAACTACCTCCATCAATAATAACACTACATACCTTATCTTTCACGTGGCAGCGGGTATGAAAGATGTTCTCACGTTGCACTACTTCTTCCTCCTCTTTAGCTTGCAAGCTCAAAGCTCGGCGTGCCACTAATCCAAGCATCTCTCCATAATCTGCCCCAAATTCCTCTTCTTCACCTACTTCGGTGTCCTCTAGTATGGGCATGTCATCAGATTGCGTTTCATCTTTAGACTCAATCTCCCCACTTTTCAAAACTACCATTGCCCTCTTGTTTGGACATTGGCTAGCGTCCCTGACATTTAAAGCATTTTTTTTGTGTTAATTCAGGGGTAGTATATTAAAATGAAAATAAAAGTACATCAAGGTACAATCAAAGTACAAATAAGTTCATGAACAAAATGAAAACAAAAAATTGAAAAAAGGCAACATTGAATCAGGCAAAATCGTAAATCCCCCAATCAAACAAAGTTCGTCTGTTGAGATTGGAGGGAGCAAATTTTTGACCCATGATGATCTTCGATGTGACATCACAACGAATGTTGTTGAAAATGTGTTCCTCAGTGTAGGCTTCCTCATTGAACAATCGTCGATTTCTTTCCATCCAAATGTGGTAAATTGCTGCACAAAGAAAAGTTCTAAAAATTTGTGTCTTTGCATCATAGTTCTTGTGTTGGATAGTATGTGAGATGTCTATGAAGCTCGAAAGAGTATAAAGTGATTGATCAAGAGAAAGAGCAAGTAGACCTCGTTGCCAAATTCTTTTAATGAAAGAGCATTCAAAGAAAAGATGCTAATTTGTTTCACATACCATGTAGCAAAGAATGCAATTAGAATTGTTTTGAATGCCCCAAGAGACAAGTCTTTGAAGAGTGGCTAGTTTATTCTGAAAAGCAAGCCAGGAGATGAAACTGTGCTTCGGAATGCAATTTTGGAACCAAACAAGTTTATACCAATGAATTTTCACTATAATTTCCCTTATTCTGTTCCATGTTTTCTTGAATGAGAAAATCCCACTATTGCAATGAGGCCAATGATGAGTTGTAGGAGGGGCTGTTTTACCTTGAGAAGTGGCATGGGTGGATGTTTTGGGCTCAGGCTTGACCTTGGAAGTAGTCGAACTCTCCTCCTTTCTTGGGTAACTTGACCTCCAAGGTGATGCACTTGAGTGTTGCGGGGATGGCCTTGGTTGTGAACCACCCCTCTTCAATTGCTTCTCCACCTTAATTTCCATATGCACCAAATCTTTTAACTCAACATAATGATGCAACTCAATGGTGTTAGCAATTTCTTGATTCAGCCCATTCAGAAATCTTGCCATTGTCACCTCCTGATCTTCCTCTACATTGGCTCTAATCATAGCCATCACCATCTCTTTGTAATAATCATCCACACTTTTATTAACTTGATGAAGGCATTGCAGCTTGAGGTATAAGTCCCTGTAATAATGACTGGGTATAAATCGCCTCCTCATTACTCTCTTAATCTCATCCCAAGTTGCCACAGGATGTTCTCCATTCCACCTCCTATTGAGACACAATTGATCCCACCACACATTAGCATAATCAATAAATTCAATGGCAGCAAGCTTTACCTTTTTCAACTCGGAATAGTTGTGGCAATCAAACACCAACTCAATCTTCTTTTCCCACTCAAGATAGGCTTCCGGATCACTCCTTCCTTGAAATGTAGGAATCTGCATCATGATGCTTCCTAAGTTGCTATCAACTCGATCAACACGATCCCTAGTATCTCTATCCCGACCATGTTGCCTATTACTGCCCAACCGAAATTCTGTCAAACTCATCATCTAAACCTTCCGCATCGATCTCATCAACATCTTCAACTTCTTCAACTCCTTGCTGCAATTTGTTCCTCCTTGGTGCATTCGGAGCAACTGGTGGTTGCACCCTTTCCGGCCTCTGTTCTACCCTATCCAAGCTCTCATGAATTTGCTCCAATTCAGCCCTCATCATTCGTCTCATCTCTCCCATAAATGCCTGCATCTGTAAGTTCTGTCCAACGGGTTGTTGAACACCTTCATTAATGTTGTCTACTTGATTTTGAGACATGATTAAATTTCACTCCCTCACATGTTTCACTTAACTCAATGTGGCTTTTACCCTCTAATATTCTCACACACTCTACCTTTTTCCTCTCGTATTCTCCTTTAAGTCCCTAGAACTTACCAAGAATACCAAGCAGCGTAATAATCTATTTCGAAATCTGACTTTTTTTTTCAAACCTCTAAGACTCTGGAAACAAAGTTACAGAAAGAAAATTGACCAAAACTTGAAGAAGGAAACCTAGAAAAGTAAGAAAAGCTGAGAAAACCCTATTGGAAAACACGAAAACACCTAAAACTCATATAAAACAACGGAATTAGGCCCTAAGAGGGTGGTGCCCATAGCTCAGTAGTGGGTTATGCTCAGATTGTCATTTCCCTTTAGAAAAATTTGGACTCGCAAGCTAATTCTCCAAAAAAAATTTTTACTGTTCACTGTTTTGCTTTTTTTTTTTTTTTAGCTCCAAACTTTTTTTTAAAAAAAATCTTTCCTTGACCTTTCTTTTCTTTTCTTGATGTTCTTTTCTTGATTTTCATAAGCGAACACAATGAGCAAGTCAACAAAAATTCGAATTTGACACTAAGACAATAAACAAGATTGAGCACACGATCAATTAGGGTATTGTCCTAATTGAAAACCTTAACCCTACCCACGGATTTGATGAGAAAACAAGAAAATACTTGAAAGCAAGACACGGATTTCAACAAGAAAACAGACTTGAAACACAAGATATGAAACGAAATTGAAGCAAGAACGGAATTGAAACACAACCTAAAACGAATTGGCAGCAAGACACAATCAAGAACAAAGAAAGGAATTTAAACCTAGACCTAGACTCACGGAATTAACTAAGAAAATAAGAAAAGGATAGGCAAACCTAATAAACCTAAGGATAGATGTGGAGCAGCTGCAAATTCTCTCTCTAGAAAATTTCTCTCTTCCTTAAACATCACCAAAATCGTTAAATTTGACCAGAAAAAACTTATTTTCGTCCCCTATGGGGGGAAGAGGTAAGAACACCTCTTCCTCCTCTCGTCGTTCAAGTGAACAATTAAAAGCTAAGTCCATGTCTACTAGCAGTATGGAGAAGGTTGACGAAGAAGATTACTCGCCCTCATCCGCCTCTTCTGCTAAAGGTGAAGAATCGTTCAATTCAAGCCAACAGCTTGAGCAAGCTTTTAAGGATATTCAAGCCAGGCAGGCCGCGTTTTTTGAATACGATGAAGGAATTGATATGAGTGAAGATGAGTATGAAATCGATGACTATTCTGAAATTTGTTCAGCTCCAAGCCTTGATCGTTATCTTAAAGGAGCAAGATTAGAAGGAGTTTTAGATTCCATTAGAGTTATGGGGCTTGATCCGAATGATCCTCGTCTGGGTCTCCCTGCAAATCGCAAAACTCCAAATTCTCCTGAGAAGAATGCTGGAAACGCTCATGGATACCCTAGTACTAAAGTTTAGCACAATAGTACAAGCCCATCAAGCGAGGCGCGTGAAGAGCTTCAAAACTCACAGCAAAAGTCTGGCCAACGGACAGGTCCATTGCACGTGAACCAAGGAGAAGATTCTTCGGGTCAAGGTTCTCTTTTGGCTAGTGGAGAACATACGACCCCACATGAAGCTCAAAATATTCCAACTTTAACTCAAATCACGTCAAATACAATTGAAATCAAGTCGGCTGAGAACAATTTGCATGTGGATCAAATTATGGGAAAGCATTCAAACTCTTTGGGGTCCACTCAAAATTCCAGCCATGCGCCTACTATTGAGCCTTCCGACAAATCTAGTACAATTGCCGCAATTGTCGTGGATTATTCCAATGGGATTCATGCTCGACAGCAGCAAAACCCAATGACTTTGAATGAGGACATTGACCCCACTTGCCAAATTATTCATGCAAACAAAGCCTACTCCCAATTGGAGAATTCCGAGGATACACATGATGGCACGTTGGCTGATTGTATTTCACTCAGTGCTCATGGACTTATATCGGGTAAAGATACTCACATTGAGCAAACTAGGAATGCTAGTGGCCCTCACGTGGAGCCCCAGGTCACTTTTGACTTTCAAATTGCAACAAATTCAACCTTGGCGGACCCGCAACTTGAAAATCGTTCACCATGTCACAATTAATCCTTACCATGTGATGATAACAGCTCTTTTCTCACGAGTCCGCTCACCAATATTCAACAGCAAACTTTTTCTTCACATCATCCACCTGCTCATGGACCTGCTCCCATTGGTTCAGTGTTTGCAAATGGTCAACAAAGCAACAGGGACGGCTCATCTTCACATATTCTTCATCAAAATTCTTCGCAGACTGATATCCATAACCTTGGCTCAGTAGGCGACCCTTTTGGCCAAAATTCACCAACGCCGTTCAACAATGGCCTCTTTGCTGATCTGCAAAAGGAGTTTCATCCTCTTCAGAACGCTTCAACTAAATCAATTGACTCTACAATGGATAGAGGTTCCAATTACCGCTCTGTCTGGGGTCAAAATGGGACTAATGCCACTAATCTTGCCACCAACAACTGGCAAGAGCACTTTCTGGGTGAGTTAAATAACTCACTCAAATTGAATTACGTTGATGGGTTCAAAATCAAGGACGGGAGAAAAATCGCTGTTCAACCAGCAAATGTTTTTCAGGAAGGATCATTACACTGGAATTGCTGTCTTATTGGCCAATTCATAGGTAAACCAACCCCTTTTTTCTTAATTAGAAGAATGGTTGACACTCAATGGAAAAAATTTGGTCATGTTGATATTCAATCCAATGAGTCTGGACTATTTGTTTTCCGTTTTGAATCTCAAGAATTTTGTGATCGTGTGATGCAAGAGCTTTGGCATGTTCACCATCACTCCCTTCTTCTCAGACGCTGGGAAACTGGTCTTCAACTCATCAAGCTCAACTGCAAAAGAGTGCCAATCTGGTTAAAATTGAAAAATGTCCCACTTGATTTACTTACCAAAGATGGGCTTAGCTTCGTTTCTAGCACAATTGGCATCCCTCTTCAGATGGATTCAAAAATAGCTTCCCGCTCACATCTCGGGTATGCAAGAGTTTGTGTTGAAATGAACATTCTAAAAGATCTCCCGGATAGGACCTTTGTTGAACTCCTTAATGGTGAAGAGGCAGAGATTCTAATCGAATATGATTGGAAACCACCGAAATGTACTTTTTGTAATGTTGCAGGTCACGACACTTCCAACTGTCCTAATTCACACGAAGATAGAGATGATGAAATTCCAGTTGACCCTAAACCAGATTGGAATATGGCTGGGAAAAAGAATAGGAGAAGGCGTGGTGCTTCACGTCGAAATGAGAATATGGTTAACAATAACAGATTTAATGCTCTTGACATTGATGATGTTCATGGTAATCAAATTGATGCTCGACCTGAGTTGAAACTTAATAAGTCCATGATTGTTGAGAATCAAAATGCAGGAACTGGTGATACGAACCTGGTCAACATGTGCCAAGACCCAACACCAAGATTGGTAAAACAAACCCAAGATCTTTCAAGAATGGATGGAACCGCGACCCTTTACCTAGCAAGACAAGAACCTTGGTATAGTGAATATGATGGAAACCGTGACCCGTTGCTTAGAAAAGCAAGAACCTTGGTATGGTGAAGACGCCACAAACGGGGATGGAAATCCGCTTGATAAGTCAAGGTTGAACGCCACAAGGAATCCCTTGATAAGTTCAAAAGAGTCTCTTGGAGAACTCAAGGAGAATAATCTCACAATTTAATTTCAGAATTGTCTAACTTTATTATCACAAAAAGTGCCTTATATAGGCAATAACAAATAAGTATCCTACTTGGAAAAGGACTCCTAAACCCTAGCCCAAGTAGGAAAAACGTGAAT
Organism: Ehretia macrophylla; assembly: GCA_037974665.1. Taxonomy (NCBI): domain Eukaryota; kingdom Viridiplantae; phylum Streptophyta; class Magnoliopsida; order Boraginales; family Ehretiaceae; genus Ehretia; species Ehretia macrophylla. The sequence continues at coordinate 73,552,193 of CM075773.1, forward strand.
AGTAACTAGGTCAAAGGAAACAAACTTGGAGACCAAGAAAAGACTCCTATTAACTATTCACATGAATAGTGATGTGAATAGTAACTAAAAAGGAAGCAAACTTGCAAACCAAGAAAAGCTCCTTTCTAGTGTGAACACCTAATCTTGCAGCCCAAGAAAGTCTCTCTCCTAGTGTGAACACCTAAATTTGTCTATAGGAAATTAAACTAAAACTGAAAACTAAAACTAGGATAAAATTATAAAGAAATCAAATCTTGACTAAATCTTCAAATCTTCTTGAAACTTCTTGAAGAATCTTGAAGTTCTTGAATCTTGAAAATAGAATCTTAACTTGAATCTTTGCTGGAAAATTCATCCAAAAGGTTCAATGAATGTGGACGCCTAGTTGGCCTTCTTGTGGATCTACTTGGAGGAGTAACACCAGCCTTTCTTCATCTCTACTAGCCAACACACTTTCCTCTTGTTGTAGAACTTTATCAACCAAATTATTCAGCTCTTCCTTGAACCTTTTAGCGCGAGCTCTTGTCACTGGACCAACTGGCACTTGCATTGAATCTGGAACATTCTTAGCAGCCTTGATGTCCTCATCATTCCCCTCCTCTTGAGAAGGATTTGCCCTCAAATCATCACCTACATCAAAAGGACTTAAATCAGTAACATTGAAAGTAGCACTAACACTGTACTCACCTGGCAAATCAAGTCTGTAGGCATTATCATTGATCCGCTCGAGGACTTGAAAAGGACCATCTCCTCTAGGTAGCAACTTAGAACGTCGTTGTGCTGGAAATCTTTCTTTCCTCATGTGTACCCACACCCAATCTCCAGGCTCAAAGACCAGCTTCCGACGTCCCTTGTTAGCTTGCTTGATATATTGCTCAGTTCTTCTCTCTATGTTGAGGCGTGCTCGCTCATGGAGTTGTTTTACAAATTCTTCCTTCTTCTTACCATCTAAGTTCACATGCTCAGACACAGGTAAAGGTGATAAATCCAAAGGAGTTAAAGGATTAAAACCATAAACAATTTCAAAAGGTGAAAGCTTAGTAGCAGAATGAACAGTACGATTATATGCAAACTCAACATGTGGTAAACAATCTTACCAAGTCTTAATGTTCTTACTTATGATAGCCCTCAATAATGAAGATAAAGTCCTATTAACTACTTCTGTTTGACCATCAGTTTGAGGATGACAAGTTGTAGAAAACAAAAGTTTTGTCCCTAGCTTGCCCCACAAAGTCTTCCAAAAGTAACTTAAGAACTTAGCATCACGATCTGAAACAATTGTCCTAGGCATACCATGCAACCTAACAATCTCCCTGAAGAACAAATCTACAACATTAGAAGCATCGTCAGTCTTATGACAAGGGATAAAATGAGCCATCTTAGAAAATCTATCCACAACAACAAAAATTGAATCCCTTCCACGCCTACTCCTAGGTAAACCCAAAACAAAATCCATTGAAATATCAATCCAAGGTGAACTAGGAATAGGTAGTGGCGTGTACAATCCATGTGGCTGAATCCTAGACTTAGCTTGCCTACAAGTAACACATCTTCTACAAGTCCTCTCAACATCCCTTTTCATGTATGGCCAATAAAAGTGCTCTTGCAAAATAGCTAAGGTTTTAGCGACTCCAAAGTGTCCCATTAAACCACCACCATGGGATTCCCGAACTAACAAGTCTCTTACAGAACAATTAGGCACACACAACTTATTTTCTCTAAATAAAAACCCTCCATGCCTATAAAACTTACCTTCTGCAGATTTCTCACTAGCCCTATAAACTTCACTAAAGTCGTGGTCACCTTCATAAAGGTCCTTGATATGCTCAAAGCCCAGAAATTTCGCATCAAGAGTAGAGATTAAGGCATACCTTCTTGACAATGCATCTGCAACCACATTTTCCTTACCTTGTTTATAACGAACGACATATGGAAAAGTCTCAATGAACTCAACCCACCTAGCATGTCTCTTTTTCACCTTGTGTTGACCCTTTAAATGCTTCAAGGATTCATGATCTGTACGAATTACAAAGTCCTTTGGCCATAGGTAGTGCTGCCATGTCTCCAAAGCTCGAACCAAAGCTAACTCTTTGTCATAGGTAGGGTAGTTAAGTGCAGCCCCACTGAGCTTCTCACTAAAGTATGCAAGGGGTCTTCCTTCCTGCATAAGAACAGCGCCTACACCTACACCTAAGGCATCACATTCAATTTCAAACGTTTTAGTAAAGTTAGGTAAAGCAAGTAAAGGAGCATGAGTAAGCTTGTATTTAATAAGCTGAAACGCCTTCTCTTGATCGTCACCCCATTTGAACCCAACGTTTTTCTTGATAACTTCAGTGAGTGGTACTGCAATGGTGCTAAAATCTTTCACGAACCTCCTGTAAAAACCAGCAAGTCCATGGAAACTTCTAACATCACCTACACTTGAGGGGGTTGGCCACTCTTGGATGCCTTTGATCTTCTCATCATCAACCTCAATACCTTTAGCACTAACAACAAAACCTAGGAAAACAAGCTTATCGGTGCAAAAAGTACACTTTTTGAGGTTAGCATACAACTTCTCCTTCCTAAGCACATCCAAAACCGAATTTAAATGTGAGACATGTTCATGCAAACTCTTGCTATAAACCAAAATATCAACAAAATAAACAACAACAAACTTACCAATGACAGTACGCAAAACATGATTCATTAAGCGCATGAAAGTACTAGGTGCATTAGTTAGTCCAAAAGGCATAACTAACCACTCATACAATCCATATTTAGTTTTAAACGCTGTTTTCCATTCATCTCCTTCTTTCATTCTTATCTGATGATATCCACTTTTAAGATCAATTTTAGAAAACACACAAGAACCATGCAATTCATCTAACATATCATCTAAGCGAGGAATAGGATGTCTATACTTAACCGTTATGTTATTGATGGCTCTGCAATCAACACACATCCTCCATGTCCCATCCTTCTTAGGCACTAAAATTACAGGAACTGCGCAAGGACTCATGCTTTCTCTCACGTACCCTTTCTCCAGCAACTCTTCGACTTGCCTTTGAAGCTCCTTCGTCTCCTCTGGATTGCTCCTATAAGCTGGACGATTTGGAATTGAGGCTCCAAGTACGAAATCTATCTGATGTTCAATTCCTCGAAAAGGTGGTAGACCATGTGGTATCTCATCGGGAAACACATCCTCAAAGTCCTGCAAGAGAGAAACAACAATACTAGGCAATGTAGAGCCTCTTTGTACATAAGTACAATCATTGGTCTTTTTGAAATCAAAGCTCTCTTAACCTCACTTGCTTTTGCATAAAAATTTCTTTGTTTTCCCTCTGTTTTTACCTCCTTGGCCGAATTCTTTTCTCTCCTCACTACCTTTCCAGATTCGGCCTTGCTTTTGTTCTTTTCATTCTCAATCTTTTGCTCACTCAAATTCTTTTGATCACTCAAGTTATTTTGATCACTCAATTTTTGTAACCTCACTTGATCCTCATAGACTTGTTTTGGTGTCATTGGAACTAGAGTGATTGTCCGTTGATTGAACATGAATGAGTACTTGTTGGTGAAGGCATCATGTTGTACACGTCGATCAAATTGCCATGGTCTTCCCAAGAGAAGATGTCCAGCATGCATAGGTACCACATCACCCAACACTTCATCTAAACCTTCCCCATCGATCTCATCAACATCTTCAACATCTTCCACTCTTTGCCGCATTCTGTTCCTCCTGGGTACATTCGGAGCAACTAGTGGTTGCACCCTTTCCGGCCTCTGTTCTACCCTATCCAACCTCTCATGAATCTGCTCCAATTCAGCCCTCATCATTTGTCTCATCTCTCCCATCAATGCCTGCATCTGTAAGTTCTGTCCAACGGGTTGTTGAACACCTTCATTAATGTTGTCTGCTTGATTTTGAGACATGATTAATTTTCACTCCCTCACGTGTTTCACTCAAGTCAATTTGGCTTTTACCCTCTATTAATCTCACGCACTCTGCCTTTTTCCTCTCGTATTCTCCTTCAAGTTCCCTAGAACTAATCAAGAGTACCAAGATAGGCACTAAAGCAGCGTATTACTTTTTTTTTTTCGAAATTTGATGATTTTTTTTTTTTAGACCTCTAAGACTCTGGAAACAAGGTTAGAGAAAGAAACTTGAATAAAACTCAAAGAAGGAAACCTAGAGAAATAAGGAAAGTTGCAAAAACCCTATTCTAAAACACAAAAATGCCCAAAACTCATAGCAAACGTTGGAATTTGGCCCTAAGAGGGTGGTGCCCACAGCTATGCTGTCGGTTATGCTCAGAACGTCGTTTCCCTTCAGAAAAGCTTGGCCACGAGGGCTAATTCAACAAAAACAAGTTTTTTACTGTTCATTGTTTTGCATTTTTTTTTTTTTTTTCAGCTCCGATTTTTTTTTTTCTTTTCTTGAAGTTTCTTTTCTTTCTTGATGTTCTTTTCTTGATTTTCAGAAACAAAGACAATGAGCAAGTAACCAAGACTTCGAATTTAGAAACACAAGAAACCCTAATTCAAGATTCTAGGGTTTGGCCAATTGAAAGCTTAACAAGAAACGAAATTGAAAGCAAGAAAACAAAATTGAAGACAAGACTCAAGAAACGGAGAACAAGACTCAAGACACGAAATTAAAAGAACAAGAACGAAATCAAGACACAACCAAGAAAACGAATTGGAAGCATGACACAATCAAGAACGAAGAAAGAAATTAAAACCTAGACCTAGACTCAAGGAATTAACCAAGAAAAACAAGAAAAGGATAGACAAACCTGATAAACCTAAGCTCTGATACCAACTGATACGAACCTGGTCAACATGTGCCAAGACCCAACACCAAGATTGGTAAAACAAACGGAAGATCTTTCAAGAATGGATGGAACCGCGACCCTTTGCCTAGCAAGACAAGAACCTTGGTATAGTGAATATGATGGAAATCGCGACCCGTTGCTTAGAAAAGCAAGAACCTTGGTATGGTGAAGACGCCACAAACGGGGATGGAAATCCGCTTGATAAGTCAAGGTTGAACGCCACAAGGAATCCCTTGATAAGTTCAAAAGAGTCTCTTGGAGAACTCAAGGAGAATAATCTCACAATTTAATTTCAGAATTGTCTAACTTTATTATCACAAAAAGTGCCTTATATAGGCAATAACAAATAAGTATCCTGCTTGGAAAAGGACTCCTAAACCCTAGCCCAAGTAGGAAAAACGTGAATAGTAACTAGGTCAAAGGAAACAAACTTGGAGACCAAAAAAAGACTCCTATTAACTATTCACGTGAATAGTGACGTGAATAGTAACTAAAAAGGAAGCAAACTTGCAAACCAAGAAAAGCTCCTTTCTAGTGTGAACACCTAATCTTGCAGCCCAAGAAAGTCTCTCTCCTAGTGTGAACACCTAAATTTGTCTATAGGAAATTAAACTAAAACTGAAAACTAAAACTAGGATAAAATTACAAAGAAATCAAATCTTGAATAAATCTTCAAATCTTCTTGAAACTTCTTGAAGAATCTTGAAGTTCTTGAATCTTGAAAATAGAATCTTGACTTGAATCTTTGCTGGAAAATTCATCCAAAAGGTTCAATGAATGTGGATGCCTAGTTGGCTTTCTTGTGGATCTACTTGGAGGAGTAACACCAGCCTTTCTTCATCTCTACTAGCCAACACACTTTCCTCTTGTTGTAGAACTTTATCAACCAAATTATTCAGCTCTTCCTTGAACCTTTTAGCGCGAGCTCTTGTCACTGGACCAACTGGCACTTGCATTGAATCTGGAACATTCTTAGCAGCCTTGATGTCCTCATCAACTGGTGTTTTCCACAAAAATACCAATGTCCAAAAGGTCAACATCCCTAACCCGGTTCATGTTCATCAGCCTATCTCGCATATTTCGGTCACCCCGTACTCATCTCAAGGTTCTAAGGATAAGGTTCCTACACACAATATTGGTAAAGCCATCTCTACCGTTCATGCGTCTGGCAACTCTTTCAACAATGCCTCTTCTTCCAAGGCATCAACTTCATTCGATTACACTAGGGCAGTTCAAGGCATTTTTAATGGAAGGCCCCCTGATCGAAGAGCTCATTGAGGAGGGTTTTCTTTGATCCCTTTGTTTTTTTTTTTTTTTTTTTTGGTTCTTGTCTTTTGTTCTTTCAGTCTTTGTTGGACTGATTCCTTTTCTTTTCTTGTCTTGATCTTGTTTGACGCTATTTGTCAACATCCATGTACTTGTACCATTTCCTTTGGACTTCAATAAATTACCACTAAATTAACAAAAAAAAAAAAAAAACCTAATAAACCTAAGCTCTAATACCAACTTATACGAACCACGCCAACATGTGACGCGACCCAACACCAAATATGGCAAATGACCCCAAGACCTTTCAAGAATGGATGGAACTGTGACCTTATGCTTAGCAAACCTAGAACCTTAGTATGGTGAAGACGCCACAAATGGGAATAGAAATCCGCTAGATAAGTCGAGGGTGAACGCCACAAGGAATCCCTTGATAAGTTCGAAAGAGTCTCTTGGAGAACTCAAAGGAGAATAATCTCACAATTTAATAGTAAAAATTGTCTTTTTTTATTATCACAAAAACAGCCTTATATAGGCAAAGAACAAATAAGTTTCCTAATTAGAAAAGACTCCTAAACCCTAGCTGAAATAGAAAAACGTGAATAGCGACTAGGTCAAAGGAAACAAACTTGGAGACCAAGAAAAGACTCCTATTAACTATTCATGTGAATAGTTACGTGAATAGTAACTAAAAAGGAAGCAAACTTGCAGCCCAAGAAAAGCTCCTTTCTAGTGTGAACAAATAATCTTGCAGCCCAAGAAAGTCTTTTTCCTAGTGTGAACACCTAAATTTGTCCATAGTGAATTAAACTAAAACTAGGATAGAATTACAAAGAAATCAAATCTTGACTAACTCTTCGAATCTTCTTGAAACTTCTTGAATAATCATGAAGTTCTTGAATCTTGAAAATAGAATCTTGACTTGAATCTTTGCTAGAAAATTCGCCCAAATGGTTTAATGAATGTGGACGCCTAGTTGGCTTTATTGTGGATCTACTTGGAGGAGTAACACCAGCCTTTCTTCATCTCTAGTAGCCAACACGCTTTCCTCTTGTTGTAGAACTTTCTCAACCAAATTATTAAGCTCTTCCTTGAACCTTTTAGTGCGAGCTCTTGTCACTGGACCAACTGGCACTTGCATTCAATCTGGAACATTCCTAGCAGCCTTGATGTCCTCACCAAGCAAACTATGGATGATTTATGTGAACAAATGGGATTTCAGCCTCTCACAAAAAGAGAAAAAAGTCATACCACCAATCTCAAAGAAAGGAGTATGACAAGAAACGTCCCTCATTTCATAAAAGGAAATTTGAGAAGAAGAGGTTTATAAAGAAGCCCTCTAAAAGAGAAGCTTCAACCTCAAAGGAAAAAGAAAGTCATGACAAGGCTCCAGTTTGTTGGAAATGCAGAAAGATTGGACATTATTAGAATAGATGCCATGTGAAGAAATGCATTCATGCCCTTGATCTTGATGAAGGTCTTAAAAGAACTTTGTGTCATATTTTCCTTACTCCATCAGACAATGAAGAAGAAGATTTAGAAGTAAACCTCATAGGTTCATATGCTTCAGAAACCAAAAGTGATTCAGAATCAAATTCTGAAAAAGAATAACCTCACCATTCCTCTAGTACAGACAAAGAGGATGGATGTTCTTGTAATGGTGGATGCGAGGATTGCTTTGCATCAAAGATAAATGCTCTGGGCTTAAATGTTCTCTCAGCCCAAGATAATCTCATTCTTGATCTAATAAACCAAATCCAAGATCCAGTTAGTAAAGTTCAAATGTTTTCCAAATACATAGAGGTTTCCCAGTCTCAAGAGACAACTCAATCAAAAATGATTGAACCAGAGATCAGGCAACCTGATTTTTACTCAATTAAAACTGTCCTTGAAAGAGTTCAAAACTCTGAAGGAATGAAAGAGAAAGAACCTACACACGCCCGTTACTCGTACACAAAGTAAATTTATCTACTCGTACACAAAGTAAATTTATCCCAGCGTTTAAAAACATGGATAAAGGGGAATCTTCAAAGACCCTAAACAAGGATGATAATGTAGTCCCGAGCAAGCTTTCACAAGATATCAAAGATCTATTGAACAGAAAGCCGTCTCCACCAAACACACGCCCGGTTTGGTTTGATTACCATTAATCTTCCTTGTTTTCTTTTTTCTGTTTTCTAGTAAGGTTTCTTTGTAACTTTGTTACTTTTTTACTTGTTTTGATTTTGCGGTCTTTCGACTGTTCATGTACTTTGTATTTTCTTGTACTTGTTACTGCGTTGCTTTTTGGAAATAAAATTCACTGAATCATCCAAAAAAAAGAGAAAGAACCTACAATTGGAGAACTTTGGCATGAGGTTCAAGAAATAAAAAATGAACTACTTAACATCAAAGGTTTATTATATCAGGCAGAAATCATTTTGCTACAAGAAGGGTCACTGATCTTGAAGCCAATACAGATATCTCTACCTGGCGGCAACCTGAAGATCAATACCTCCCAGAACGACCTGATTATCTGAAAACCCCAGAAGCTCCAGAATCATCCTGTCAAGGAGAAATCAGATCTAAAGAAAATGCCTTGGTCATCAATGAGCCAAGCAGCGAAGAAAAGGCGCTTAAAGCACCTGAATTAGCCCTTCTCAACTGGGCTAATGTCATAGAAAGAGTTACTTCATTCAAATGGTACTCTGAACTCACTCTTATAATCAGAGGAGAACACAAGATGAAAACCATTGTCTTAATAGACTCTAGAACAGATCTAAACTGTATAAGAGAAGGCTTCATTCCAGCCAAATATCTTGAGAAAACCAGTCAAGGACTATCCCAAGCTGATAGTACTCCCTTGAGGATACAATATAAAGTTTCCGATGCAGCCATTTGTCAAGAAAACACTTGTTTTAAACTTCATTTCCTTATGGTTCCAGGGTTATCCCATCTTGTTATTCTCGGAAACCCATTTCTTCATTCTTTATTTCTGATTCATAAAATTGATGAATCAGGAATTGAAGGTGAAATTTAAGGAATACCTTTTAAACTTCCTTTCATGTTGGAACCAAATGAAAGATTCCTTGATACACTTTCTGAGGTGATTGCTCATAAATAAAACTTTCTACTTTCTCTCAAAGAGGAAATTAGTTTTCAGCAGGTCAAACAAGGACTTAAAAGTCCCAAGATGATTGAAAAAATTCACTCCCTAGATGATCTTATCAAAAAAGAAGTTTGTGCTGAAGCACCAAATGCTTTTTGGGGGAGAAAGAGGCATGCGGTAGAATTACCATATGAGCCTAATTTTGATGAAAGAACAATCCGTACAAAGGCCCGACCAATTGCTAAGGGTCCAAGATTTCTTGAATTATGTAAGAAAGAGATTGCTGAATTACAGCAAAAAGGTCTCATTAGACCTAGCTATAGCCCATGGAGTTGTCCAACGTTCCATGTGGAAAATGCAGCAGAAGTTGAAAGAGGAGCCCCAAGGCTAGTCATCAACTACAAACCCTTGAACAAGGCTGTAAGATGGATTAGGTATCCTCTACCTAACAAAAGAGATCTTCTCAATAGATTGCTCAAAGCAAATCTATTCTCAAAGTTTGAAATGAAATCTGGATATTGGCAGATTCAGATTAAAGAAGAAGAAAGGTACAAAACAGCTTTCACTGTACCTTTTGGGCATTTCGAATGGAAAGTCATGCCATTTGGATTAAAAAACGTCCCTTCCGAATTTCAGAGAATAATGAATGAGATATTCAATCCTTACTCAGAATTTATTATTGTCTACATCGACGACGTGCTAGTTTACTCTCAAAACATCGATCAGCATATCAAGCACTTAAAAGTGTTTATCCAAGCCACTAAGGAAGCAGGATTAGCTGTCTCGGCCAAAAAGGTTAAAACCTTTCAGACAGAGATAAGATTTCTCGGTCACAACATTACTCAAGGGTCTATTATTCCTATTGACCGAGCGATTCAATTTGCAGATAAGTTCCCTGATGAACTTAAAGAAAAAATACAACTACAAAGGTTTTTGGGAAGTCTTAATTATGTTGCAGACTTCTATCCCAGTTTAACCCAAGACTGCATATTATTATATGCGATGTTAAATAAGAATCATCAGCTATGGACTTTTGAGCACACAAAGGCGGTTCAATACATCAAAAGGACAGTCAAGGTTCTTCTTTGTCTTGTCCTCTCAGATCCAGAAGCCTTTAAAATAGTTGAGACAGATGAGTCTGAACTAGGCTATGGTGCAATCCTCAAACAAAGGATTCAAGAAAAGGAAAAGCTGGTTCGCTTCACCTCAAGCCTTTGGAAACCAAGTCAGCAGAATTACTCGGCCATTAAAAAAGAAATCCTTGCTATGGTCCTCTGCATTACAAAATTTGAAAGCGATTTGATAAATCAAAAGTTTTTATTAAGTATCGATTGCAAATCTGCGAAAGATGTTTTAATTAAAGACGTCAAAAATCTTGCTTCAAAACAAAATTTTGCTAGATGGCAAGGACTTTTATTAGCTTTTGATTTTGATATTGAGTTTATAAAAGGAGAAACTAACTCTCTACCTGATTTTTTGACTAGAGAATTTCTCCAGAACTCTCATGGCGGACAGATCACCCAATCCTAAAAGGATCAGAGATGTTCCTTAATCTTCTCAAAAGAAAAACAAAGATGATTCACACTCACAAGATGCTTATGCTAGAGCCGACCCTCACAGCACTGGAAAACATCTTTTCATAATCATTGGGCATCATCCATTGTATATTGCTGAAGAAAGCAACATCAGAATGGCCCCTAATCAAATTGCAAATATTGCACTTAAGGAAGACATTCTTCCTCATTATGGCCAGAAAAGTGTTTACTACTATAAACAGATTCTCATAGAATCGGGATCAGTTACTTTCAATCCAACATGGAGAACAAAGGTTGTTGAACATTCCAGCAAGCCATCCGACGCCAATCAAAGTCAACCATTTGTTTCTAACAAGAATGTTAATGACACAGCCTCAGGAAAACAGGTGGAACAGCCAAGGAATTCAAAATATCCACAAAAAGCGTTTCGCAGTACTCAAGCAATTTTCACTCAAAGAGGAAGAAAATCTTCAGATAATCTCCAAGGACGTGCTAAGAACAAAATGGATTTTAAAGTTCAGGACAAAGTTCGTAAGGAAATTCTCCAATCCTTTTCAGCCCCAGCTCACCAATCAAATTCTCAAGAGGCTCAGGATTACTTTGAGGGAGATGATGACCCCCCTGATACGGGAGAAAATTAGTTTCTTATGTTTGTCTTCTATCTTCTTGTTGTGATTGTTCACTGATTGTCTTTTGATCTGCTTTCCTTGTTTGGCCATTGGCCTGTTTGTTTTTTCCTGCTGAACACTGAATTAAAAAAAAAAGTCCACTGAAGATGTGGCATACTACACAATCTCAATTAGATCGATACTCAATCCAGCAGACTAAGGTGATGATCTCTTTACTGAAAGAAGGTTAAAATATTATGCATTTCATCCTAAAGTTTTTAATTACTTTGACTATATGTCTGCATGGGAGCTTGCTCTTATTTATGAAAATAGGCAACGAAAGCATACGTGGTTCATCCAGTTTCGACTTGAGGATCCTGATCAAACATTTCCTCAATGGTTTTTAAACTGGTATAAAACTTGGCGTCTTTTCCCCTACAGCATCCCAATGTTTATTCGTAAACATTATGAAGATTTTATTCAGTCATTGCCTACTGAAATTAGAGAAGGTATCATTGGCCTCTTGAATTTTGTCTTATTAGAACAGATCCCTTGGATTGTTAAATGGGACTATGTTCTTGGAAACAATTCTAGAAGTTTGTATGGATAGGCTCAAAGCCTCACACGTCTGGCTCTGCAGACGCATAATGATAAAATGGTGGAGTAAATATGACTTTTTAGGAAAAACTGTCAGGGGAAAAGATAAAGCACCACCTCCGGATTCCCCACCTCCAGATCTCAAAGATCTTTTCAAGGATTTACTGTCCTCCATGCCTAAAAAGGTGCTTCGTGATTCCCTTACAGGCTACCCTTAAGGAAATCAAAAAAGAAAAAGCAACTGATGATATGTATCAGGACTCACAGGACCCTTATGATGAAACAGATGACACTGATGGAGACGCTTATATGCAAGACTTTATGTCTCATTTGGGGTAAATATGTCATGTCATCCACTGAAAGCAAACTAAATAGACACTTAAAGTCTTCCCGTGACTTAAAGCAAAAACAAAAGGCTCAAAAGTCTTCACCCACCGCACCTACTGGTTGTTGCGGTCCAACATTTTCTAAAGCTTAATTATAGCTTCACATGGTGTGTACTTTCCTTTTAAGCAAGTTTGATGTGTTAGGAAAAATTTAACCCGCCTCCTTCAACTATAAAATGAAGGCCTTAGTTCCATTTTGGATCATCGAAATATTTTCAGCAATCTAAAATTGTAAGCTTTCTTTGTATTCAGCAAAAGTTTGCCTAAGTTCCTATTTCTGCAACCTTCTTACCCTTTGTAAGTTCTATCTCCATTAATATATGTTGAAGCATATTTTAAGACATTTCCCGGCGCACTCTATATGAGTTTTTAATTTAGTTGCAATTACTTTGCCTATTATCCCCTGATACCCTAGTGGTATCAGAGCCATCTTTTAGATTTATACTTACTATTATCTTAGCTTCTTTAATATTGTGAAGTTGTGCAGTAGTCACGTTGTAAGACCCTGTTGTGCCGTGTGAAGGCTTGTTGGGTAGTAATCAGTCGTAGATAGGGATAACTTACAAATATTATGGATCGTCTAAGAAGGAGTTTGTCTAGATCTAGATCTGGTTCTGAAGCCTCCAGTTCAGGAGCTAAGAACAAAGAAATTCAAGTTTTTGAAAATATTGATAATCAATTGTTAGCTTGGAAATTACCTTCCATGCCCCCTTCTACTATTTTTCAACAAGGAAGTTTTTCTTTTACTTCTGACTATGTTATTAAAAATGTTGAAGAAACAGTCCCTCTCAAAGAAGGGCATCAATCTTTTTAACTACTTTCTGAACGTCTTATTGAGATCCATAGACAAAAATATAAATATTTACATTTTGGGTTTGTTCAAGTAGCAATTATACCCTTGACAAGATTAGGCTTAAACGTGTCAGCCTTGATCATGCTTAGAGACGCAAGTCATCTTATGTTAGATGATTCTCTTCTAGGTGTTGTAGAATCTACACTGTGTATCAGTGATGAAAACCAGCCTTAAGCGTCCAAGTTCAATGAACCATTTATTTGGGCGAATTTTCTAACAAAGATTCAAGTCAAGATTCTATTTTCAAGATTCAAGAATTTCAAGATTCTTTAAGAAGTTTCAAGAAGATTTGAAGATTTGGTCAATATTTGATTTCTTTGTAATTCTATCTTAGTTTTAGTTTTTATTTAATTTGAATTCTAGTTTATTAGGTGTTCACACTAGGGAGAAATCTTTATTGGGTTGCAAGTTAGGTGTTCACACTAGGAAGGAGCCTTTCTTGGGCTGAAAGTTTGCTTCCTTTTTAGTTACTATTCACGTTACTATTTAGTTGAATAGTTAATAGGAGTCTTTCTTGGACTCCAAGTCTACTTCTTTGACCTAGGTTACTATTCACATTTTTCCTACTTGGGCTAGGGTTTAGGAGTCCTTTTCCAAGTAGCATACTTATTTGTTATTGCCTATATAAGGCTGTTTTTGTGATAATAAAGTAAGACAACTTTGATATTAAATTTGTGAGATTATTCTCCTTAAGTTCTCAAGAACTTTTTCGAACTTATCAAGATTATTCTTGTGGCGTTCAACTCTGACTTATCAAATGAGATCTCCATCCTCATTTGTGGCGTCTTCAACTATACCAAGGTTCTAGCTTTGCTAAGCGTAGGGTCGCGGTTCCAACCAATCCTGAAAGATCTTGGGGTTGTTTGCCATATTTGGTGTTGGGTCGCTTCACATGTTGGCGTGGTTCGTATCAGTTGGTATCAGAGCTTAGGTTTAACAGGTTTGCCTATCATTTTCATGTTTTCTTAGTTAATTCCGTGAGTCTAGGTCTAGGTTTAAATTCCTTTCTTTGTTCTTGATTGTGTCTTGCTGCCAATTCGTTTTAGGTTGTTTTTCAATTCCGTTCTTGCTTCAATTTCGTTTCTTATTTTGTGTTTCAAGTCTGTTTTCTTGTTGAAATCCGTGTCTTGCTTTCCAGTATTTTCTTGTTTTTCTCATCAAATCCGTGGGTAGGGTTAAGGTTTTCAATTAGGACAAAACCCTAATTGGTTGTGTGCTCAATCCCGTTGATACGAACCACGCCAACATGTGACGCGACCCAACACCAAATATGGCAAACGACCCCAAGACCTTTCAGGAATGGATGGAACCGCGACCCTATGCTTAGCAAAGCTAGAACCTTGGTATAGTTGAGGACGCCACAAACGAGGATGGAAATCTCGTTTGATAAGTCAAGAATAATCTTAATAAGTTCAAAAAGTTCTTGAGAACTTAAGGAGAATAATCTCACAGATTTAATATCAAAGTTGTCTTTTTTTATTATCACAAAAAGTGCCTTATATAGGCAATAACAAATAAGTATCCTGCTTGGAAAAGGACTCCTAAACCCTAGCCCAAGTAGGAAAAACGTGAATAGTATCTAGGTCAAAGGAAACAATCTTGGAGACCAAGAAAAGATTCCTATGGACTATTCACGTGAATAGTAACGTGAATAGTAACTAAAAAGGAAGCAAACTTGCAGCCCAAGAAAAGCTCCTTTCTAGTGTGAACCTAATCTTGCAGCCCAAGAAAGTCTTCTTCTTTGTGTGAACACCTAAATTCGTCCATAGTGGACCCTAGGAAATAAACTAGAATGTAAATTAAACTTAAACTAAAACTATGATAGAATTACAAAGAAATCAAATCTTGACCAAATCTTCAAATCTTCTTGAAACTTCTTGAAGTTTCTTGAAGTTCTTGAATCTTGAAAATAGAATCTTGACTTGAATCTTTGCTGGAAAATTCATCCAAATGGTGCAATGAATGTGGATGGCTAGTTCGCATTATTCCCCCCCTCTTGAGAAGGATTTGTCCTCAAATCCTCCAGGTTCAAAGACCAGCCTTGGTGGTAGACCATATGGCATGTCCTTGGGAAACACTTTCTCAAAATCCTGCAAGAGAGAAACAACAACACTAGGCAATGCAGAGTCAAGTTGGTTAAATTTTAAAAGAGACTCTTTGTACATGAGTACAATCATTGGCCATTTTGAGATCAAAACTCTCTTAACCTCACTTACTTTTGCATAAAAATTACTTTGTTTTCTCTCTATTTTTACCTCCTTGGCTGAAGTCTTTTCTCTCCTCACTACCTTTCCAGATTCGGCCTTGCTCTTTTTCTTTTCACACTCTATCTTTTGCTCACTCAAATTCTTTTGATCACTCAAATTCTTTTTGTTCACTCAAATTCTTTTGTTCACTCAAGTTCTTTTGATCACTCAATTTTTGTAACCTCACTTGATCCTCATAAACTTGATTTGGTGTCATTGGAACTAGAGTGATTGTCCGTTGATTGAACATGAATCAGTGTTTGTTGGTGAAGCCATCATGCTGCACACATTGATCAAATTGCCATGGTCTTCCTAAGAGAAGATGTCCAGCATGCACTGGTACCATATCACACAATACCTCATCTTCATACTTTCCTGTTCGAAACGGCACCACAACTTGTTTTGTAACCCCTTCCTCACCACAATCATTCAGCCACTTATCTTTCACGTGGCAGTGAGTATGAAAGATGCTCTCACATTGTTCTACCTCTTCCTCTTCTTTAGCTTGCACGTTTAAGGCTTGTTGTGCCACTAGTCCAAGCATCTCTCCATAATTTGCCCCAAACTCTTCTTCTCCCTTTGCGGTGTCCTCTAGTATGGGCATGTCATCAAAATATGTTTCGTCTTTAGATTCAATCTAACCACTTTCCAAGACTACCATTGCTCGCTTGTTTGGGCATTGGCTTGCTATGTGTCCTTGTCCCTGATATTTAAAACATTGAATCTCACTAGATAGAGTCATAGTAGAGGTTGTATTACCTTGAGAGGTCATGGCAATAGTGGATGTTTTGAGCTCGGGCTTGGCCTTGTAAGTAGACGGATTTTCTTCATCCTTTAGGTAACTTGTCCTCCAAGGTGAAGGTGATGCACTCAAGTATTGCAGTGCTTGTCTTGGTTGTGTACCACCCCTCTTAAGTTGTTTCTCCACTTTAATTGCTTTATGCACCAAATCCTCTAATTCCACATAATGATGCAACTTTATAGTGTTAGCAATCTCTTGATTTAGCCCATTCAAGAATCTGGCCATTGTTGCCTCTTGATCTTCCTCCACATTGGATTTAATCATAGCCATCTCCATCTCTTTGTAATAATCATCCACACTTTTATTACCTTGATGAAGACCTTGCAGCTTGAGGTATACCCTATAATAATGACCGGGTACAAATCGCCTCCTCATTACTCTATTCATCTCATCCCAAGTTGCCACAGGATGTTCTCCATTCCGCCTCCTATTGAGACACAATTGATCCCACCACACAATAGCATAATCAGTAAATTCAATGGCAGCAAGCTTTACCTTTTTCAACTCGGAATAGTTGTGGCAATCAAACACCAACTCAATCTTCTTTTCCCACTCAAGATAGGCTTCCGGATCACTCCTTCCTTGAAACGCAAGAATCTTCATCTTGATGCTTCCTAAGTTGCTATCAACTCGATCAACACGATCCCTAGCATCTCTATCCCGACCATGTCGCCTATTGCTGCCCACCGAAACTCTATCAAACTCTTCATCTAAACCTTCCTCATCGATCTCATCAACATCTTCAACTCTTTGCTGCAATCTGTTCCTCCTTGGTGCATTTGGAACAACTGGTGGTTGCACCCTTTCCGGCCTCTGTTCTACCCTATCCAACCTCTCATGAATATGCTCCAATTCAGCCCTCATCATTCGTCTCATCTCTCCCATTAATGCCTGCATCTGTAAGTTCTGTCCAACGGGTTGTTGAACACCTTCATTAATGTTGTATGCTTGATTTTGAGACATGATTAAATTTCACTCCCTCACGTGTTTCACTCAACTGAATTTGGCTTTTACCCTCTAATATTCTCACACACTCTACCTTTTTCCTCTCGTATTCTCCTTCAAGTCCCTAGAACTTACCAAGAATACAAAGCAGCGTAATAATCTATTTCGGAATCTGACTTTTTTTTTATACCACTAAGACTCTGGAAACAAAGTTAGACAAAGAAAATTGAACAAAACCCAAAGAAGGAAACCTAGAGAAATAAGGAAAGTTGAGAAAAATCTAATAGAAAACACAAAAACGCCCAAAACTCATACTAAACGATGGAATTTGGCCCTAAGAGGGTAGTGCCCATAGCTAAGCTGTGGGTTATGCTCAGAACGTCGTTTCCCTTCAGAAAAGCTTGGCCACGAAGGCTAATTCAACAAAAAAAAAAGTTTTTTTACTGTTCACTGTTTTGCTTTTTTTTTTTTTTTTTTTCAGCTCCGAAATTTTTTTTTTCTCTTTTTTTGATCTTTTTCTTGACCTTTCTTTTCTTTTCTTGATGTACTTTTCTTGATTTTCAGAAACGAAAACAATGACTAAGTAACCAAGATTTCAGATTTGAGCACACAACCAATTAGGGTTTTGTCCTAATTGAAAACCTTAACCCTACCCACGGATTTGATGAGAAAACAAGAAAATACTTGAAAGCAAGACACGGATTTCAACAAGAAAACAGACTTGAAACACAAGATAAGAAATGAAATTCAAGCAAGAACGGAATTGAAACACAACCTAAAACGAATTGGCAACAAGACACAATCAAACAAAGAAAGGAATTTAAATCTAGACCTAGACTCACAGAATTAACTAAGAAAACAAGAAAAGGATAGGCAAACCTGATAAACCTAAGCTCTGATTACCAACTGATACGAACCACGCCAACATGTGACGCGACCCAACACCAAATATGGCAAACGACCCCAAGACCTTTCAGGAATGGATGGAACCGCGACCCTACGCTTAGCAAAGCTAGAACCTTGGTATAGTTGAGGACGCCACAAATGAGGATAGAAATCTCGTTTGATAAGTCAAAGATGAACGCCACAAGAATAATCTTGATAAGTTCAAAAAGTTCTTGAGAACTTAAGGAGAATAATCTCACAGATTTAATATCAAAGTTGTCTTTTTTTATTTTCACAAAAAGTGCCTTATATAGGCAATAACAAATAAGTATCCTACTTGGAAAAGGACTCCTAAACCCTAGCCCAAGTAGGAAAAATGTGAATAGTAACTAGGTCAAAGGAAATAATCTTGGAGACCAAGAAAAGATTCCTATGGACTATTCATGTGAATAGTAACGTGAATAGTAACTAAAAAGGAAGCAAACTTGCAGCCCAAGAAAAGCTCCTTTCTAGTGTGAACCTAATCTTGCAGCCCAAGAAAGTCTTTTTCCTAGTGTGAACACCTAAATTCGTCCATAGTGGACCCTAGGAAATAAACTAGAATGCAAATTAAACTTAAACTAAAACTATGATAGAATTACAAAGAAATTAAATCTTGACCAAATCTTCTTGTAACTTCTTGAAGAATCTTGAAGTTCTTGAAACTTGAAAATAGAATCTTGACTTGAATCTTTGCTGGAAAATTCATCCAAATGGTGCAATGAATGTGGATGGCTAGTTCGCATTACCCGTTTCTTGTCTTAGTGTCAAATTTGAATTTTTTGTGACTAGCACATTGTGTTCGCTTCTGAAAAGGGAAGAAAAGAAAGAAAAGAGAAAAAAAAATCAGTTTGGAGCTGAAAAAAAAAAAAAAAAAAAAAGTGAACAGTAAAAAATTGTTTTTGGAGAATTAGCTTGCAAGGCCAAACTTTTCTGAAGGAAAAAGACATTCTGCGCATAACCCACAACATTGCTGTGGGCACCACTCTCTTAGGGCCAAATTCCAACGTTTGCTAGGAGTTTTTGGTGTTTTTGTGTTTTCGAATAGATTTTTTTCAACTTTTCTTATTTTTCTAGGTTTCCTTCTTCGGGTTTTGTTCAATTTTCTTTGTCTAACCTTGTTTCCAGAGTCTTAGAGGTCTGTTAAAAAAAAATCATGTTCCGATAGAGAGTTGATACGCTGCTTTGGTTCCTTTCTTGTTATTGTAGGGAACTTGAAGGAATATACGAGAGGAAAAAGGCAGAGTACGTGAGATTAATAGAGGGTAAAAGCCAAATTGAGTTGAGTGAAACATGTGAGGGAGTGAAATTTAATCATGTCTCAAAACCAAGCGGACAACAACAACGAAGGAGGTCAATAAGCTGCTGTTCCAAATTTACAGATGCAAGCTTTGATAGGAGAGATGAGACGAATGATGAGAGTTGAATTTGAACAAATACATGAGAGGCTTGAACAAATATATAAGGTCAAGCCCAAGTCCAAACAATCTACCAATGCCACGACCTCCCAAGGTAAATCAACTTCTACTACGACTCGATCTCGTGATATTAGATGTTTTACATGTCAGGGATGGGGACATATAGCTAGCCAATGCCCAAATAAGCAAGCAATGGTAGTTGTGGAAAGTGGGGAGATTGAATCCGAAGATGATACACATTTTGATGATATGCCCATACTAGAGGACATCACAGAGGGAGAAGAGGAATTTGGGGCAGATTATGAAGAGATGCTTGGACTAGTGGCACGACGAGCTTTGAGCTTGTAAGCTAGAGAGGAGGAAGAAGTAGTGCAACGTGAGAACATCTTTCATACCTGCTGCCACGTGAAAGATAAGGTATATAGTATTATTATTGATGGTGGTAGTTGTACTAACGTTGCTAGTGCTTCTATGGTTGAGAAGCTATGGCTCACAACAATTAAGCATCCACGTCCATACAAGCTGCAATGGTTGAATGATTGTGGTGAGGTAAGGGTTACAAAACAGGTTGTGGTGCCGTTTCGCATTGGAAAATATGAGGATGAAGTATTATGCGATGTGGTATCTATGCAGGCTACACATCTTCTCTTAGGCAGACCTTGGCAATTTGATCGACGTGTGCAGCATGATGGTTTCACAAACAAGTACTCATTCATGTTCAATCAGCGGACAATCACTCTAGTTCCAATGACACCAAAACAAGTTTATGAGGATCAAGTTAAGTTGCAAAAATTGAGTGAACAAAAGAATTTAAGTGATCAAAAGAATTTGAGTAAAAAGAAAAAGAGCAAGGCCGAAGTTGGAGAGGTAGTAAAAAGAGAAACGAGCTCGGCCAAGGAGGTAAAAATAGAGGGAAAACAAAGAAATTTTTATGCAAAAGCAAGTGAGGTTAAGAGAGCTTTGATATCAAAACGACCAATGATTGTACTTATGTACAAAGAAGCTCTTTTAAACACTAACCAACTTGACTCTACATTGCCTAGTGTTGTTGTTTCTCTCTTGCAGGATTTTGAGGAAATGTTTCCCGAGGACATACCACATGGTCTACCATCTAGGCTGGTCTTTGAACCTGGAGGATTTGAGGACAAATCCTTCTCAAGAGGGGGAATGATTAAAACCAGCCTTAAGCGTCCAAGTTCAATGAACCATTTATTTGGGCGAATTTTCTAGCAAAGATTCAAGTCAAGATTCTATTTTCAAGATTCAAGAACTTCAAGATTCTTCAAGAAGTTTCAAGAAGATTTGAAGATTTGGTCAATATTTGATTTCTTTGTAATTCTATCTTAGTTTTTGTTTTAGTTTAATTTGAATTCTAGTTTATCAGGTGTTCACACTAGGGAGAAGTCTTTATTGGGCTGCAAGTTAGGTGTTCACACTAGGAAGTAGCCTTTCTTGGGCTGAACGTTTGCTTCCTTTTTAGTTACCATTCACGTTACTATTCACGTGAATAGTTAATAGGAGTCTTTCTTGGGCTTCAAGTCTACTTCTTTGACTTAGGTTACTATTCATGTTTTTCCTACTTGGGCTAGGGTTTAGGAGTCCTTTTTCAAACAAGAAACTTATTTGTTATTGCCTATATAAGGCTATTTTTGTGATAATAAAGTAAGACAACTTTGATATTAAATTTGTGAGATTATTCTCCTTAAGTTCTCAAGAACTTTTTACAACTTATCAAGATTATTCTTGTGGCGTTCAACTCTAACTTATCAAACGAGATCTCCATCCTCGTTTGTGGCGTCTTCAACTATACCAAGGTTAGAGTGATACGAACCACACCAACATGTGACGCGACCCAACACCAAATATGGCAAACGACCCCAAGACCTTTCAGGAATGGATGGAACCTCGACCCTATGCTTAGCAAAGCTAGAACCTTGGTATAGTTGAGGACGCCAAAAACGAGGATGGCAGTCTTGTTTGATAAGTCAAGGTGAACGCCACAAGAATAATCTTGATAAGTTTGAAAAGTTCTTGAGAACTTAAGGAGAATACTCTCACAAATTTAATATCAAAATTGTCTTTTTTTATTTCTTGAAAATCAGCCTTATATAGGCAAAGAACAAATAAGTTTCCTAATTAGAAAAAGACTCCTAAACCCTAGCTGAAATAGAAAAACGTGAATAGTAACTAGGTCAAAGGAAACAAACTTGGAGACCAAGAAAAGACTCCTATTAACTATTCATGTGAATAGTGACGTGAATAGTAACTAAAAAGGAAGCAAACTTGCAGCCCAAGAAAATCTCCTTTCTAGTGTGAACACCTAATCTTGCAGCCCAAGAAAGTCTCTTTCCTAGTGTGAACACCTAAATTCGTCCATAGGGAATTAAACTAAAACTAAAAACTAAAACTATGATAAAATTACAAAGAAATCAAATTTTGACTAAATCTTCAAATCTTCTTGAAACTTCTTGAAGAATCTTGAAGTTCTTGAATCTTGAAAATAGAATCTTTTTTTTTTTTTTGTTAATTCAGTGGGAGTTTTATTGATATCCAAAGGAAGTGGTACAAGTACAAGATTGTTGACAAACAACATCAAAACAAGATCAAGGAAAGCAGAAGAGAATTAGTCTAAACAAGGACTGAAAGAACAAAAACACAAGAAAACAAAGGAAAATCTCCTTAGTGGGTTCTTCGATCAGGGGGTCTTCCGTTGAACATGCCTTGAACTGCCCTAGTATAATCAAAGGAAGGTGTCGCCTTGGATGTAGATGCAGTGTTGGAAGAGTTGCCAACAACGCGATTGGTAGAGATGGCTTTGCCAAAAGTATGTGTAGAAACCTTATCCTTAGAACCTTGTGATGGGTACGGAGTAACCAAAATGTGAGAAGTATGTTGTTGTACATGTGCCTATGTAGGGATGTTCACCTTTTGGACATTGGTTTTTTTGTGAAAAACACCTGTTCCAGTAGTTTTATTCTCTACAGTCTTGGACTTAGAAAAATTTTCCTGGGAACGTTCATCAATTTGATCACCATGATCTCCATGAGCTTCATCTGAGTTAAGTATATTAAATCTGTTATTGCTAACCAAATTTTCTTTTTGACGTGAAGTACCGCGTCTCCTCCTGATGCGAACCAACCATCCACATTCATTGCACTTTTGGATGAATTTTCCAGCAAAGATTCAAGTCAAGATTCTATTTTCAAGAATCAAGAACTTCAAGATTCTTCAAGAAGTTTCAAGAAGATTTGAAGATTTAGTCAAGATTTGATTTCTTTGTAATTTTATCCTAGTTTTAGTTTTCAGTTTTAGTTTAATTTCCTATAGACAAATTTAGGTGTTCACACTAGGAGAGAGACTTTCTTGGGCTGCAAGATTAGGTGTTCACACTAGAAATGAGCTTTTCTTGGGCTGCAAGTTTGCTTCCTTTTTAGTTACTATTCACATCACTATTCACGTGAATAGTTAATAGGAGTCTTTTCTTGGTCTCCAAGTTTGTTTCCTTTGACCTAGTTACTATTCACGTTTTTCCTACTTGGGCTAGGGTTTAGGAGTCCTTTTCCAAGCAGGATACTTATTTGTTATTGCCTATATAAGGCACTTTTTGTGATAATAAAGTTAGACAATTCTGAAATTAAATTGTGAGATTATTCTCCTTGAGTTCTCCAAGAGACTCTTTCGAACTTATCAAGGGATTCCTTGTGGCGTTCAACCTTGACTTATCAAGCGGATTTCCATCCCCGTTTGTGGCGTCTTCACCATACCAAGGTTCTTGTTTTGCTAAGCAACGGGTCGCGGTTTCCATCATATTCACTATACCAAGGTTCTTGTCTTGCTAGGCAAAGGGTCGCGGTTCCATCCATTCTTGAAAGATCTTGGGTTTGTTTTACCAATCTTGGTGTTGGGTCTCGGCACATGTTGACCAGGTTCGTATCAGTTGGTAATCAGAGCTTAGGTTTATCAGGTTTGCCTATCCTTTTCTTGTTTTTCTTGGTTAATTCCTTGAGTCTAGGTCTAGGTTTTAATTCCTTTCTTCGTTCTTGATTGTGTCTTGCTTCCAATTCGTTTTCTTGGTTGTGTCTTGATTCCGTTCTTGTTCTTTTAATTTCGTGTCTTGAGTCTTGTTCTCCGTTTCTTGAGTCTTGTCTTCAATTTTGTTTTCTTGCTTTCAATTTCGTTTCTTGTTAAGCTTTCAATTGGCCAAACCCTAGAATCTTGAATTAGGGTTTCTTGTGTTTCTAAATTCGAAGTCTTGGTTACTTGCTCATTGTCTTTGTTTCTGAAAATCAAGAAAAGAACATCAAGAAAGAAAAGAAACTTCAAGAAAAGAAAAAAAAAAATTCGGAGCTGAAAAAAAAAAAAAAAAAAAAAAAGGCAAAACAGTGAACAGTAAAAAACTTGTTTTTGTTGAATTAGCCTTCGTGGCCAAGCTTTTCTGAAGGGAAACGACGTTCTGAGCATAACCCACAGCTATGCTGTGGGCACCACCCTCTTAGGGCCAAATTCCAACGTTTGCTATGAGTTTTGGGCATTTTTGTGTTTTAGAATAGGGTTTTTGCAACTTTCCTTATTTCTCTAGGTTTCCTTCTTTGAGTTTTATTCAAGTTTCTTTCTCTAACCTTGTTTCCAGAGTCTTAGAGGTCTAAAAAAAAATCATCAAATTTCGAAAAAAAAAAAAGTAATACGCTGCTTTAGTGCCTATCTTGGTACTCTTGTTTAGTTCTAGGGAACTTGAAGGAGAATACGAGAGGAAAAAGGCAGAGTGCGTGAGATTATTAAAGGGTAAAAGCTAAAGTGAGTTGAGCGAAACACGTGAGGGAGTGAAATTCAATCATGGCTCATAATCAAGAGGATGACACAAAAGCAGAAGCTCAACAACCAGTTCTGAATTTACAGTTGCAAGCTTTTTTGGGAGAGATGAGACAAATGATGAGAGCTGAATTTGAACAAATACATGAGAGGTTTGAAAGAATATATAAGGTCGAGCCCGAGTTCAAACAATCCACCAATGCCACGACCTCCCAAGGTAAATCAGCTTCTACTATGACTCGATCTAGTGAGATTAGATGTTTTAAATGTCAGGGATGGGGACACATTGGAAGCCAATGCCCAAACAAGCAAGCATTGGTAGTCTTGGAGAGTGGTGAGATTGAGTCCAAAGACGAAATGCATTTTGATGACATACCTATACTAGGAGACACCACGGAGGTTGAAGAAGAGTTTGGGGCAGATTATGGAGAGTTGCTTGGACTAGTGACCCGACGACCCTTAAGCTTGCAAGCTGAAGAAGAGGAAGAAGTAGTGCAACATGAGAACATCTTTCATACTCGCTGCCACGTGGAAGATAAGGTATGTAGTGTTATTATTGATGGTGGTAGTTGTACTAATATTGCTAGTGCTTCTATGGTTGAAAAGCTAGGGCTCAACACAGTTAAGCACCCACGTCCATACAAATTGCAGTGGCTGAATAATTGTGGTGAAGTAGGGGTTATAAAGCAGGTTGTTGTACCGTTTCGAATTGGAAAGTATAAAGATGAGGTATTGTGTGATGTGGTAACAATGCATGCTGGACATCTACTCTTAGGAAGACCGTGGCAATTTGATCGACGTGTGCAGCATGATGGCTTCACCAATAAGTGCACATTCATGTTCAATCAGCGGACAATCACTCTAGTTTCCATGACACCAAAAAAAGTTTATGAGAGTGAACAAAAGAATTTGAGAGAACAAAAGAATTTGAGTGGGCAAAAGATTGAGAGTGAAAAGAAAAAGAGCAAGGTCAAATCAGGAAAGGTAGAGAGGAAAGAAAAGAATTCAACCAATGAGGTAAAAACAGAGGAAAAGCAAAGAAATTTTTATGCAAAAGCAAGTGAGGTTAAGAGAGCTTTGATTTCAAAAAGGCCAATGATTATACTTATGTACAAAGAGGATCTTTTAAACACTAACCAACTTTACTCTGAATTGCATAGTGTTTCTTTCTTGCGGGATTTTGACGAAGTGTTTCCTGCGGATGTACCACATGGTCTACCACCAAGGCTGGTCTTTGAACCTGGTGGATTTGAGGACAAATCCTTCTCAAGAGGGGGGGAATGATGCGAACCAACCATCCACATTCATTGCACTTTTGGATGAATTTTCCAGCAAAGATTCAAGTCAAGATTCTATTTTCAAGAATCAAGAACTTCAAGATTCTTCAAGAAGTTTCAAGAAGATTTGAAGATTTAGTCAAGATTTGATTTCTTTGTAATTTTATCCTAGTTTTAGTTTTCAGTTTTAGTTTAATTTCCTATAGACAAATTTAGGTGTTCACACTAGGAGAGAGACTTTCTTGGGCTGCAAGATTAGGTGTTCACACTAGAAATGAGCTTTTCTTGGGCTGCAAGTTTGCTTCCTTTTTAGTTACTATTCACATCACTATTCACGTGAATAGTTAATAGGAGTCTTTTCTTGGTCTCCAAGTTTGTTTCCTTTGACCTAGTTACTATTCACGTTTTTCCTACTTGGGCTAGGGTTTAGGAGTCCTTTTCCAAGCAGGATACTTATTTGTTATTGCCTATATAAGGCACTTTTTGTGATAATAAAGTTAGACAATTCTGAAATTAAATTGTGAGATTATTCTCCTTGAGTTCTCCAAGAGACTCTTTCGAACTTATCAAGGGATTCCTTGTGGCGTTCAACCTTGACTTATCAAGCGGATTTCCATCCCCGTTTGTGGCGTCTTCACCATACCAAGGTTCTTGTTTTGCTAAGCAACGGGTCGCGGTTTCCATCATATTCACTATACCAAGGTTCTTGTCTTGCTAGGCAAAGGGTCGCGGTTCCATCCATTCTTGAAAGATCTTGGGTTTGTTTTACCAATCTTGGTGTTGGGTCTCGGCACATGTTGACCAGGTTCGTATCACCTCCTATGCTTTTTATCAGCTTCATTCCATTCTGAATTGATGCCTGAAGGTTTATCCTCAACCCGATTGTCTGGAGAATTAGGACAATTGGAAGTGTCATGACCTGCAACATTACAAAAAGTACATTTCTGTGGTTTCCAATCATATTCGATTAGAATCTCAGCCTCTTCCCCATTAGGGAGTTCGACATATGTCCTATTTGGGAGATCCTTTAGAATATTCATTTCCACACATACTCTTGCATAACCAAGATGTGATTGTTAGGCAGTTTTCGAATCCATCTGAAAAGGGAGGCCAATTGTGCTTGAAACGAAACTGAGACCATCATTGCTAAGTAAATCAAGCGGAACATTTCTCAATTTTAACCAGATTGGAAATAGAATCTTGACTTGAAGCTTTGTTGGAAAATTCGCCCAAAAGGTTTAATGAATGTGGACGCCTAATTGGTTCATTGAATGTGGACGCTTCAATTGGTTCATTGTATGTGGACGCTCAATTGGTTCATTGAATGTGGACACTCAAGGTTGGTTCTCATCATTCCCCTCCTTTTGAGAAGGATTTGTCCTCAAATCCTCCTGGTTCAAAGACCAGCCTAGGTGGTAGACCATGTGGTATGTCCTCGGGAAACACTTCCTCAAAATCCTGCAAGAGAGAAACAACAACACTAGACAATGCAGAGTCAAGTTGGTTAGTGTTTAAAAGGGCTTCTTTGTACATAAGTACAATCATTGGCCGTTTTGATATCAAAGCTTTCTTAACCTCACTTGCTTTTGCATAAAAATTTCTTTGTTTTCCCTCTATTTTTACCTCCTTGGCCGAATTCTTTTCTCTCCTCACTACCTTTCTAGATTCGGACTTGTTCTTTTTCTTTTCACTCTCCATCTTTTGCTCACTCAAATTCTTTTGATCACTCAAGTTATTTGGATCACTCAATTTTTGTAACCTCACTTGATCCTCATAAACTTGTTTTGGTGTCATTGGAACTAGAGTGATTGTCCGTTGATTGAACATGAATGAGTATTTGTTGGTGAAGCCATCATGCTGCACACGTCGATCAAATTGCCATGGCCTTCCCAAAAGAAGATGTCCAGCATGCATAGGTACCACATCGCACAATGCTTCATCCTCATATTTTCCAATGGGAAACGGCACCACAACCTATTTGGTAACTCTTACCTCACCACAATCATTCAACCATTGCAGCTTCTATGGACGTGGATGCTTAATTGTGTTGAGCCCTATCTTTTCAATCATAGAAGCACTAGCAACATTAGTGCAACTACCACCATCAATAATAAGACTACATACCTTATCTTTCACGTGGCAGCGAGTATGAAAGATGTTCTCACATTGCACTACTTCTTCCTCCTCTTTAGCTTGCAAGCTCAAAGCTCGTCGTGCCACTAATCCAAGCATCTCTCCATAATCTGCCCCAAATTCCTCTTCTTCACCTACTTCGGTGTCCTCTAGTATGGGCATGTCATCAGATTGCGTTCATCTTCAGACTCAATCTCCCCACTTTCCAAAACTACCATTACCCTCTTGTTTGGACATTGGCTAGCTATGTGCCCTCGTCCCTGACATTTAAAGCATTTAATATCACTAGAATGAGTTTAGGAGGGGCTGTTTTACCTTGAGAAGTCGTGGCATGGGTGGATGTTTTGGGCTCGGGCTTGACCTTGGAAGTAGTCGAACTCTCCTCCTTTCTTGGGTAACTCGAGCTCCAAGGTGATGCACTTGAGTATTGCGGGCCTGGCCTTGGTCGTGAACCACCCCTCTTCAATTGTTTCTCCACCTTAATTGCTATATGCACCAAATCTTCTAACTCAACATATTGACGCAACTCAATGGTGTTAGCAATTTCTCAATTCAGCCCATTCAGAAATCTATCCATTGTCACCTCCCGATCTTCCTCTACATTGGCTCTAATCATAGCCATCTCCATCTCTTTGTAATAATCATCCACACTTGAGGGGGTTGGCCATTCTTGGATGGCTTTGATCTTCTCTTCATCAACCTCAATACCTTTAGTGCTAACAACAAAACCTAGGAAAACAAGCTTATCCGTGCAAAAAGTACACTTTTTGAGGTTGGCATACAACTTCTCCTTTCTAAGCACATCCAAAACTGAATTTAAATGTGAAACATGTTCATGCAAACTCTTGCTATAAACCAGAATATCATCAAAATAAACAACAAATTTACCAATGAAAGCACGCAAAACATGATTCATTAAGCCCATGAAAGTACTAGGTGCATTAGTTAATCCAAAAGGCATGACTAACCACTCATACAATCCATATTTAGTTTTAAATGTTGTTTTTCATTCATCTCCTTCTTTCATTCTTATCTGATGGTATCCACTTTTAAGATCAATCTTAGAAAACACACAAGAACCATGCAATTCATCTAACATATCATCTAAGCAAGGAATAGGATATCTATACTTTATTGTTATGTTATTGATGGCTCTACAATCAACACACATCCTCCATGTCCCATCTTTCTTAGGCACTAAAATTACAGGAACTGCACAAGGACTTATGCTTTCTTTCACATACCCTTTGTCCATATTCAATGAACCACGCCAACATGTGACGCGACCCAACACCAAATATGGCAAACGACCCCAAGACCTTTCAAGAATGGAGGGAAAATTGACCCTATGCTTAGCAAAGCTAGAACCTTGGTATAGTTGAGGACGCCACAAACGAGGATGGAAGTCTCGTTTGATAAGTCAAGGTGAACGCCACAAGGAATCCCTTGATAAGTTCGAAAAAGTCTCTTGGAGAACTCAAGGAGAATAATCTCACAATTTAATAGTCAAAAACATCTTCAACTCTTTGTTGCAATCTGTTCCTCCTTGGTGCATTCAGAGCAACTGGTGGTTGCACTCTTTCAGCTCTTTGTTCTACCCTATCCAATCTTTCATGTAGCTGCTCTAATTTAGTCCTCATCATCCGTCTCATCTCTCCCACCAAAGCTTGCATCTGTAAATTTGGAACAGCAGCTTGTTGACCTCCTTCGTTAGTGTTGTCCACTGGATTTTGAGACACGATTAATTTTCACTCCCTCACGTGTTTTACTCAACTCAATTTGGCTTTTACCCTCTATTAATCTCACGCACTCTGCTTTTTTTCTCTCATGTTCTCCTTCAAGTTCCCTAGAACTAACCAAGAATACCAAGAAAGGAACTACAATAGCGTATTACTCTATTTCGAAATCTTATTTTTTTTTTGTTTTTTTTTTCAGACCTCTAAGACTTTGGAAACAAGGTTAGACAAAGAAAATTAAACAAAACCCGAAAAAGGAAACCTAGAGAAATAAGAAAAGTTGAAAAAAATCTAATAGAAAATACAAAAATGCCCAAAACTCATACTAAACGACGGAATTTGGCCCTAAGAGGGTGATGGCTAAGCTATGGGTTATGCTCAGAACGTCGTTTTCCTTTAGAAAAGCTTGGCCACGAAGGCTAATTCAACAAAAAATAGTTTTTTACTGTTCACAGTTTTGCTTTTTTTTTTTTTTTTTTTTTTTTTCAGCTCCGAAATTTTTTTTTTCTTGACTTTTCTTGATGTTTCTTTTCTTTTCTTGATCTTGATGTTCTTTTCTTGATTTTCAGAAGCAAACGCAATGAGCAAGTAACTAAGACATCGAATTTAGAAGCATAAGAAACCCTAATTCAAGATTCTAGGGTTTGGCCAATGGAAAGTTAAACAAGAATGAAATTGCAGAAGGAAAACGGAATTGAAGCAAAAAAAAAAAAAAAAAGAATTGAAACACAACCTAAAACGAATTGGCAGCAAGACACAATCAAGAACAAAGAAAGGAATTTAAACCTAGACCTAGACTCATGGAATTAACTAAGAAAACAAGAAAAGGATAGGCAAACCTAATAAACCTAAGCTCTGATTACCAACTGATACGAACCTGGTCAACATGTGCCGAGACCCAATACCAAGAATGGTAAAACAAACCCAAGATCTTTTCAAGAATGATGGAAACCGCGACCCTTTTCTTAGCAAAACAAGAACCTTGGTATAGTGAAGATGCCACAAACGAGGATGGAGATCTCGTTTGATAAGTCAAAGATGAACGCCACAAGAATAATCTTGATAAGTTCGAAAAAGTTCTTGAGAACTTAAAGAGAATAATCTCACAAATTTAATATCAAAGTTGTCTTTTTTTATTTCTTGCAAATCAGCCTTATATAGGAAAAGAACAAATAAATTTCCTAATTAGAAAAGACTCCTAAACCCTAGCTGAAATAGAAAAACGTGAATAGTAACTTGGTCAAAGGAAACAAACTTGGAGACCAAGAAAAGACTCCTATTAACTATTCATGTGAATAGTGATGTGAATCATAACTAAAAAGGATAATGGCATTCTTGGTTTTGAAGAGGGTGAATTGCTTGTTCGTTATTTGGGGGTTCCTCTTATTTCTGGTAGACTCGGTAAAAGTGATTGCCAAATGCTTCTCGACAAAATCTCTAAACGTATTAATCATTGGGCGAATAGATGGCTTTCTTTTGCAGGCAGGCTCCAACTGATCAAATCAATCTTGTCCAGTATGTACTCTCACTGGATTAGTACACTTTTTATTCCTAAAGGTGTCATTTTGGATATGGAAAGAATGTTCAAAGCTTTTCTTTGGAGGGATAGTGGTCCTAAAATTGCTTGGGATCTTATTTGCAAACCAATTGATGAAGGTGGACTTGGAATCCGTAGTATTGAGGAAGCCAATAAAACTGCTCTCCTTAAGCTTTTTTGGAGGTTTTACTCAACACGGGATACTCTCTGGGCCTCATGGGTATGGTCAAACCATATCAAAGATAAATGTATTTGGACACTCACTATTCCGCAGGATATTTGTTGGACGTGGAGAAAAATGCTTCATATCAGGAACTTGGCAAAAAATTCCATTACTCATCTTATTGGTAACGGAAATTTGACACATTTCTGGCATGATAATTGGCACCCTTCAGGTAACTTGTTACATGAATTTAGTGTTGATGTTACTTTTCCTTCCATCAATGCTCGTGTTTCTAATGTCATTCATGATAATAATTGGATCTGGCCTCATCATCCACCTTCTCTTGCCGATCTCAACCCCTGCAATCTTATTGATTTGGCTTCCAATACTTCGGATTCTTTTAATTGGGCACACTGTAGAAATGGTATTTTTTCTTTCAAGGACACTTGGAATGCAATTAGGAAATGTGGGCAAAAAATTCAATGGTTCAAACTTGTTTGGTTTCCTAATTGTATTCCAAAACACAGCTTCATCACTTGGCTTGCATTCCAAAACAAACTTGCTACTCGCCAAAGGCTTGTTTCTTGGGGGATTCAAGACAATTCAAACTGCATCTTCTGCTACTTGGTGTGTGAAACAAATGAGCATCTTTTCTTCGAATGTTCATTCACAAAGAGAATCTGGAATCAGGGGTTAACTGCACTCTCTATTGATCACTCTATATCTTCATTGCCAAGCATCATGGGAATTGCTACCTCTATTCAACACAAAAGTGGGGATCTTAAAACCCAGATTTTTCGAACTTACCTTTGTGCAACCATCTACAACATTTGGTTGGAACGTAACCGTAGAATTTTCAACAATGAAGCTCTTACTGAAGAACAATTATTGAACACCATTCGATATGAGGTTACTTCAAAGATCTTTCTCGGTCATCGTTTCAACAACTCAACTCTAAACAATAGAACTCTGAACAGCTGGGGAGTTTAATTTTATTTTATTCTCTTTTTTTGTTTTTCATCTCTTTGTGATCCAAGAATTTTCTTGGACATTTTGATTGTTTTTCCTTTTGTTTCTTTTGTTTGATGTACTTTTGTTGTACTGTTCTTCTTTTTTAATAAAATCACACTGAATTAACCAAAAAAAATAAAATAAAATAATAACTAAAAAGGAAGCAAACTTGTAGCCCAAGAAAAGCTCATTTCTAGTGTGAACACCTAATCTTGCAGCCCAAGAAAGTCTCTTTCCTAGTTTGAACACCTAAATTCGTCCATAGGGAATTAAACTAAAACTGAAAACTAAAACTAGGATAAAATTACAAAGAAATCAAATTTTGACTAAATCTTGAAATCTTCTTTAAAACTTCTTGAAGAATCTTGAAGTTCTTGAATATTGAAAATAGAATCTTGACTTGAATCTTTGCTGGAAAATTTGCCCAAAAGGTTCAATGAATGTGGACGCCCAATTGGTTCATTGAATGTGGATGCTTCAATTGGTTCATTGTATGTGGATGCTCAATTGCTTCATTGAACGTGGACGCTCAAGGCTGGTTCTCATGTGACGCGACCCAACACCAAATATGGCAAACGAACCCAAGACCTTTCAGGAATGGATGGAACCTCAACCCTATTGATGAGGACATCAAGGCTGCTAGGAATGTTCCAGATTCAATGCAAGTGCCAGTTGGTCCAGTGACAAGAGCTCACACTAAAAGGTTCAAGGAAGAGCTGAATAATTTGGTTAAGTTCTACAACAAGAGGAAAGTGCGTTGGCTAGTAGAGATGAAGAAGGGTTGGTGTTACTCCTCCAAGTAGATCCACAAGAAAGCCAACTAGGCGTCCACATTCATTGAACCTTTCGGGCGAATTTTCCAGCAAAGATTCAAGTTAAGATTCTATTTTCAAGATTCAAGAACTTCAAGATTCTTCAAGAAGATTTGAAGATTTAGTCAAGATTTGATTTCTTTGTAATTCTATCCTAGTTTTAGTTTTCAGTTTTAGTTTAATTCCCTATGGACGAATTTAGGTGTTCACACTAGGAAAGAGACTTTCTTGGGCTGCAAGATTAGGTGTTCACACTAGAAAGGAGCTTTTCTTGGGCTGCAAGTTTGCTTCCTTTTTAGTTACTATTCACGTCACTATTCACGTGAATAGTTAATAGGAGTCTTTTCTTGGTCTCCAAGTTTGTTTCCTTTGACCTAGTTACTATTCACGTTTTTCTATTTCAGCTAGGGTTTAGGAGTCTTTTCTAATTAGGAAACTTATTTGTTCTTTGCCTATATAAGGCTGATTTGCAAGAAATAAAAAAAAAGACAACTTTGATATTAAATTTGTGAGATTATTCTCCTTAAGTTCTCAAGAACTTTTTCGAACTTATCAAGATTATTCTTGTGGCGTTCAACTCTGACTTATCAAACGAGATCTCCATCCTCGTTTGTGGCGTCCTCAACTATACCAAGGTTCTAGCTTTGCTAAGCATAGGGTCGCGGTTCCATCCATTCCTGAAAGGTCTTGGGGTCGTTTGCCATATTTGGTGTTGGGTCGCTTCACATGTTGGCGTGGTTCGTATCAGTTGGTATCAGAGCTTAGGTTTATCAGGTTTGCCTATCCTTTTCTTGTTTTTCTTGGCTAATTCCTTGAGTCTAGGTCTAGGTTTTAATTCCTTTCTTCGTTCTTGATTGTGTCTTGCTTCCAATTCGTTTTCTTGGTTGTGTCTTGATTCCGTTCTTGTTCTTTTAATTTCGTGTCTTGAGTCTTGTTCTCCATTTCTTGAGTCTTGTCTTCAATTTTGTTTTCTTGCTTTCAATTTCGTTTCTTGTTAAGCTTTCAATTAGCCAAACCCTAGAATCTTGAATTAGGGTTTCTTGTGTTTCTAAATTCGAAGTCTTGGTTACTTGCTCATTGTCTTTGTTTCTGAAAATCAAGAAAAGAACATCAAGAAAGAAAAGAAACTTCAAGAAAAGAAAAAAAAAAAGAAAGGCAAAACAGTGGACAGTAAAAAAAAAACTTGTTTTTGTTGAATTAGCCTTCGTGGCCAAGCTTTTCTGAAGGGAAACGACGTTCTGAGCATAACCCACAGTAAAACTGTGGGCACCACCCTCTTAGGGCCAAATTCCAAAGTTTTCTATGAGTTTTGGGCATTTTTGTGTTTTAGAATAGGGTTTTTGCAACTTTCCTTATTTTTCTAGGTTTCCTTCTTCGTGTTTTATTCAAGTTTTTTTCTCTAACCTTGTTTCCAGAGTCTTAGAGGTCTTAAAAAAAATCATCAAATTTCGAAAAAAAAAAGTAATACGCTGCTTTAGTGCCTATCTTGGTACTCTTGATTAGTTCTAGGGAACTTGAAGGAGAATACGAGAGGAAAAATGCAGAGTGCGTGAGATTAATAGAGGGTAAAAGCCAAATTGAGTTGAGTGAAACATGTGAGGGAGTGAAATTTAATCATGTCTCAAAATCAAGCAGACAACATTAATGAAAGTGTTCAACAACCCGTTGGTCAGAACTTACAGATGCAGGCATTGATGGGAGAGATGAGACGAATGATGAGGGCTGAATTGGAGCAAATTCATGAGAGGTTGGATAGGGTAGAACAGAGGCCAGAAATGGTGCAACCACCAGTTGCTCCGAATGTACCCAGGAGGAACAGAATGCAGCAAAGAGTGGAAGATGTTGAAGATGTTGATGAGATCGATGACGAAGGTTTAGATGAAGAGTTTGACATAATTTCGGTGGGCAGCAATGGAAGACATAGCCGAGATAGAGAAGCTAGGAACCGTGTTGATAACAATTTGGGAAGCATCAAGATGAAGATTCCTGCTTTTCAAGGAAGGAGTGATCCTGAAGCATATCTTGAGTGGGAGAAGAAGATGGAGTTGGTTTTTGATTGTCATAACTATGCTGAACTAAAAAAGGTAAAACTTGTTGTAATTGAATTTACTGATTATGCTATTGTGTGGTGGGATCAATTGTGTCTCAATAGGAGGCGGAATGGAGAACATCTTGTGGCAACTTGGGATGAGATGAAGAGAGTAATGAGGAGGCGATTTGTACCCAGTCATTATTATAGGGACTTATACCTCAAGCTGCAAGGTCTT
Source organism: Ehretia macrophylla (assembly GCA_037974665.1). Taxonomy (NCBI): domain Eukaryota; kingdom Viridiplantae; phylum Streptophyta; class Magnoliopsida; order Boraginales; family Ehretiaceae; genus Ehretia; species Ehretia macrophylla. The sequence continues at coordinate 73,587,423 of CM075773.1, forward strand.
CATCAAGGTAATAAAAGTGTGGATGATTATTACAAAGAGATGGAGATGGCTATGATTAGAGCCAATGTAGAGGAAGATTGGGAGGCGACAATGGCTAGATTTCTGAATGGGCTGAATAGAGAAATTGCTAACACCATTGAGTTGCATCATTATGATGAGTTGGAAGATTTAGTGCATATGGCAATTAAGGTGGAGAAGCAATTGAAGAGGGGTGGTTCACGACCAAGGCCAGCCCCGCAACACTCAAGTGCATCACCTTGGAGGTCGAGTTACCCAAGAAAGGAGGAGAGTTCGACTCGTTCTAGTGATATTAAATGCTTTAAATGTCAGGGATGAGGGCACATAGCTAGCCAATGTCCAAACAAGAGGGCAATGGTAGTTTTGGAAAGTGGGGAGATTGAGTCTGAAGAGGAAACGCAATCTGATGACATGCCTATACTAGAGGACACTGAAGTAGGTGAAGAAGAGAAATTTGGGGCAGATTATGGAGAGATGCTTGGATTAGTGGCACGATGAGCTTTGAGCTTGCAAGCTAAAGAGGAGGAAGAAGTAGTGCAACGTGAGAACATCTTTCATACCCGCTGCCACGTGAAAGATAAGGTATGTAGTGTTATTATTGATGGTGGTAGTTGTACTAACGTTGCTAGTGCTTCAATGGTTGACAAGCTAGGGCTCACAACAATTAAGCATCCATGTCCATACAAGTTGCAATGGTTGAATGATTGTGGTGAGGTAAGGGTTACAAAACAGGTTGTGGTGCCGTTTCGCATTGGAAAATATGAGGATGAAGTATTGTGTGATGTGGTACCTATGCATGCTGGACATCTTCTTTTGGGAAGACCATGGCAATTTGATCGACGTGTACAGCATGATGGCTTCACCAACAAGTACTCATTCATGTTCAATCAACAGACAATCACTCTAGTTCCAATGACACCAAAACAAGTTTATGAGGATCAAGTGAGGTTACAAAAATTGAGTGATCAAAAGAACTTGAGTGAACAAAAGAATTTGAGTGAACAAAAGAATTTGAGAGATCAAAAGAATTTGAGTGAGCAAAGATTGAGAATCAAAAGAACAAAAGCAAGGCCGAATCTGGAAAGGTAGTGAGGAGAGAAAAGAATTCGGCCAAGGAGGTAAAAACAGAGGGAAAACAAAGAAATTTCTATGCAAAAGCAAGTGAAGTTAAGAGAGCTTTGATTTCAAAAAGGCCAATGATTGTACTTATGTACAAAGAGGCTCTTTTAAACACTAACCAACTTGACTCTGCATTGCCTACTGTTGTTGTTTCTCTCTTGCAGGACTTTGAGGACGTGTTTCCCGATGAGATACCACATGGTCTACCACCTTTTCGAGGAATTGAACATCAGATAGATTTCATACCTGGAGCCTCAATTCCAAATCGTCCAGCTTATTGGAGCAATCCAGAGGAGACGAAGGAGCTTCAAAGGCAAATCGAAGAGTTGCTGGAGAAAGGGTACGTGAGAGAAAGCATGAGTCCTTGTGCAGTTCCTGTAATTTTAGTGCCTAAGAAGGATGGGACATGGAGGATGTGTGTTGATTGCAGAGCCATCAATAACATAACAGTAAAGTATAGACATCCTATTCCTCTCTTAGATGATATGTTAGATGAGTTGCATGGTTCTTGTGTGTTTTCTAAGATTGATCTTAAAAGTGTATACCATCAGATAAGAATGAAAGAAGGAGATGAATGGAAAACAGCATTTAAAACTAAATATGGATTGTATGAGTGGTTAGTCATGCCTTTTGGATTAACTAATGCACCTAGTACTTTCATGCGCTTAATGAATCATGTTTTGCGTGCTTTCATTGGTAAATTTGTTGTTGTCTATTTTGATGATATTCTGGTTTATAGCAAGAGTTTGCATGAACATGTTTCACATTTAAATTCAGTTTTGGATGTCCTTAGAAAGGAGAAGTTGTATGCTAACCTCAAAAAGTGTACTTTTTGCACGGATAAGCTTGTTTTCCTAGGTTTTGTTGTTAGTACTAAAGGTATTGAGGTTGATGAAGAGAAGATCAAAGCCATCCAAGAATGGCCAACCCCCTCAAGTGTAGGTGATGTTAGAAGTTTCCATGGACTTGCTGGCTTTTACAGGAGGTTCGTGAAAGATTTTAGCACCATCGCAGCACCACTCACTGAAGTTATCAAGAAAAACGTTGGGTTCAAATGGGGTGAAGATCAAGCGAAGGCGTTTCAGCTTATTAAATACAAGCTTACTCATGCTCCTTTACTTGCTTTACCTAATTTCACTAAAACGTTTGAAATTGAATGTGATGCTTCAGGTGTAGGTGTAGGAGCTGTTCTTATGCAAGAAGGAAAACCCCTTGCATACTTTAGCGAGAAGCTTAGTGGGGCTGCACTTAACTACCCAACTTATGACAAAGAGTTGTATGCTTTGGTTCGAGCTTTGGAGACATGGCAGCACTACCTATGGCCAAAGGAGTTTGTAATTCGTACAGATCATGAATCCTTGAAGCATTTAAAGGGTCAACACAAGCTGAATAAGAGACATGCTAGGTGGGTTGAGTTCATTGAGACTTTTCCATATGTCATTTGCTATAAACAAGGTAAGGAAAACGTGGTTGCAGATGCATTGTCAAGAAGGTATGCCTTAATCTCTACTCTTGATGCTAAATTTCTGGGTTTTGAGCATATTAAGGACCTATATCAAGATGACCACGACTTTAGTGAAGTTTATAGTGCTAGTGAGAAATCTGCAGAAAGTAAGTTCTATAGGCATGAAGGGTTTTTGTTTAGAGAAAATAAGTTGTGTGTGCCTAACTGTTCTTTAAGAGACTTTTTAGTTAGGGAATCCCATGGTGGTGGTTTAATGGGACACTTTGGGGTTGCTAAGACTTTAGCTATTTTGCAAGAGCACTTTTATTGGCCACACATGAAACGAGATGTTGAGAGAACTTGTGGAAGATGTGTTACTTGTAGGCAAGCTAAGTATAGGGTTCAGCCACATGGATTGTACACACCACTACCTATTCCTAGTTCACCTTGGATTGATATTTCAATGGATTTTGTTTTGGGTTTACCTAGGAGTAGGCGTGGAAAGGATTCAATTTTTGTTGTTGTGGATAGATTTTCTAAGATGGCTCATTTTATCCCTTGTCATAAGACTGACGATGCTTCTAATGTTGCAGATTTGTTCTTCAAGGAGATTGTTAGGTTGCATGGTATGCCTAGGACAATTGTTTCAGATCGTGATGCTAAGTTCTTAAGTTACTTTTGGAAGACTTTGTGGGGCAAGCTAGGGACAAAACTTTTGTTTTCTACAACTTGTCATCCTCAAACTGATGGTCAAACAGAAGTAGTTAATAGGACTTTATCTTCATTATTGAGTGCTATCATAAGTAAGAACATTAAGACTTGGGAAGATTGTTTACCACATGTTGAGTTTGCATATAATCGTACTGTTCATTCTGCTACTAAGCTTTCACCTTTTGAAATTGTTTATGGTTTTAATCCTTTAACTCCTTTGGATTTATCACCTTTACCTGTGTCTGAGCATGTGAACTTAGATGGTAAGAAGAAGGCAGAATTTGTGAAACAACTCCATGAGTGAGCACGCCTCAACATAGAGAAAAGAACTGAACAATATATCAAGCAAGCTAACAAGGGACGTCGCAAACTGGTCTTTGAGCCTGGAGATTGGGTGTGGGTACACATGAGGAAAGAAAGATTTCCAGCACAACGACGTTTTAAGTTGCTACCTAGAGGAGATGGTCCTTTTCAAGTCCTTGAGCGGATCAATGATAATGCCTACAGACTTGATTTGCCAGGTGAGTACAGTGTTAGTGCTACTTTCACTATTACTGATTTAAGTCCTTTTGATATAGGTGACGATTTGAGGGCAAATCCTTCTCAAGAGGAGGGGAATGATGAGGACATCAAGGCTGCTAGGAATGTTCCAGATTCAATGCAATTGCCAGTTGGTCCAATGACAAGAGCTCGCGCTAAAAGGTTCAAGGAAGAGCTGAATAATTTGGTTGGGAAAGTTCTACAACAAGAGGAAAGTGCGTTGGCTAGTAGAGATGAAGAAGGGTTGGTGTTACTCCTCCAAGTAGATCCACAAGAAAGCCAACTAGGCGTCCACATTCATTGAACCTTTTGGGCGAATTTTCCAGCAAAGATTCAAGTCAAGATTCTATTTTCAAGATTCAAGAACTTCAAGATTCTTCAAGAAGTTTCAAGAAGATTTGAAGATTTAGTCAAGATTTGATTTCTTTGTAATTCTATCCTAGTTTTAGTTTAATTCCATATGGACGAATTTAGGTGTTCACACTAGGAAAGAGACTTTCTTGGGCTGCAAGATTAGGTGTTCACACTAGAAAGGAGCTTTTCTTGGGCTGCAAGTTTGCTTCCTTTTTAGTTACTATTCACGTCACTATTCACGTGAATAGTTAATAGGAGTCTTTTCTTGGTCTCCAAGTTTGTTTCCTTTGACCTAGTTACTATTCACGTTTTTCTATTTCAGCTAGGGTTTAGGAGTCTTTTCTAATTAGGAAACTTATTTGTTCTTTGCCTATATAAGGCTGATTTGCAAGAAATAAAAAAAAGACAACTTTGATATTAAATTTGTGAGATTATTCTCCTTAAGTTCTCAAGAACTTTTTCGAACTTATCAAGATTATTCTTGTGGCGTTCAACTCTGACTTATCAAACGAGATCTCCATCCTCGTTTGTGGCGTCCTCAACTATACCAAGGTTCTAGCTTTGCTAAGCATAGGGTCGCGGTTCCATCCATTCCTGAAAGGTCTTGGGGTTGTTTGCCATATTTGGTGTTGGGTCGCGTCACATGTTGGCGTGGTTCGTATCACCTATGCTATCTGGAGAACTCAAGGAGAAAAATCTCATAATTTAATAGTAAAAAACATCTTCAACTCTTTGTTGCAATCTGTTCCTCCTTGGTGCATTCGGAGCAACTGGTGGTTGCACTCTTTCAGCTCTTTGTTCTACCCTATCCAATATTTCATGTAGCTGCTCTGATACCAACTGATACGAACCACGCCAACATGTGACGCCACCCAACACCAAATATGGAAAACGACCTTAAGACCTTTCAGGAATAGATGGAACCGCGACCCTATGCTTAGCAAAGCTAGAACCTTGGTATAGTTGAGGACGCCACAAATGAGGATGGAGATCTCGTTTGATAAGTCAGAGTTGAACGCCACAAGAATTATCTTGATAAGTTCGAAAAAGTTCTTGAGAATTTAAGGAGAATAATCTCACAAAATTAATATCAAAGTTGCCTTTCTTTATTATCACAAAAAAGAGCCTTATATAGGCAATTACAAATAAGTATCCTACTTGGAAAAGGACTCCTAAACCCTAGCCCAAGTAGGAAAACGTGAATAGTAACTTGGTCAAAGGAAACAAACTTGGAGACCAAGAAAAGACTCCTATTAACTATTCACGTGAATAGTTACGTGAATAGTAACTAAAAAGGAAGCAAACTTGCAGCCCAAGAAAAGCTCCTTTCTAGTATGAACACCTAATCTTGCAGCCCAAGAAAGTCTCTTTCCTAGTGTGAAAACCTAAATTCGTCCATAGGGAATTAAACTAAAACTGAAAACTAAAACTAGGATAGAATTACAAAGAAATCAAATCTTGATTAAATCTTCGAATCTTCTTGAAACTTCTTGAAGAATCTTGAAGTTCTTGAATCTTGAAAATAGAATCTTGACTTGAATCTTTGCTGGAAAATTCACCCAAAAGGTTCAATGAATGTGGACGCCCAATTGGTTCATTGAATGTGGACGCTCAAGGCTGGTTCTTATCATTCGTCTCATCTCTCCCAACAAATCTTGCATCTTCAAGTTCGGAACAGCGACTTGTTGACCTTCTTTGTTTGCGTTGGCCCCTTGAGTTTGAGACATGGTTGAAATTACACTCCCTCACGTGTTTCACTCAAATTCAACTTGGCTTTTACCCTCTAATATTCTCACATGCTCTGCCTTTTTCCTCTCGTATTCTCCTTTAAGTCCCTAGAACTTACAAAGAATACCAAGCAGCGTAATAATCTATTTCGGAATCTGAATTTTTTTTTTTCAGACCTTTAAGACTCTGGAAACAAGGTTAGACAAAGAAAATTGAACAAAACCCAAAGAAAGAAACCTAGAGAAATAAGGAAAGTTGAAAAAAATCTAATAGAAACACAAAAACGCCCAAAACTCATACCAAACGATGGAATTTGGCCCAAAGAGGGTGGTGCCCACAACTATGTTGTGGGTTATGCTCAGAATGTCATTTCCCTTCAGAAAAGCTTGGCCACGAAGGCTAATTTACTGTTCACTGTTTTGCTTTTTTTTTTTTTTTTTTTCAGCTCCGAATTTTTTTTTTCTTGACTTTTCTTGATGTTTCTTTTCTTTTCTTGATCTTGATGTTTTTTTTCTTGATTTTCAGAAACAAACGCAATGAGCAAGTAACTAAGACATCGAATTTAGAAGCACAAGAAACCCTAATTCAAGATTCTAGGGGTTGGCCAATGGAAAGTTAAACAAGAATACAATTGCAGCAGGAAAACGGAATTGAAGCAAGAAAACAGAATTGAAACACAACCTAAAACGAATTGGCAGCAAGACACAATCAAGAACAAAGAAAGGAATTTAAACCTAGACCTAGACTCACGAAATTAACTAAGAAAACAAGAAAAGGATAGGCAAACCTGATAAACCTAAGCTCTGATTACTAACTGATACGAACCATGCCAACATGTGACGCGACCCAACACCAAATATGGCAAACGACCCCAAGACCTTTCAGGAATGGATGGAACCTCGACCCTTTGCTTAGCAAAGCTAGAACCTTGGTATAGTTGAGGACGCCACAAACGAGGATGGAAGTCTCGTTTGATAAGTCAAGGTGAACGCCACAAGAATAATCTTGATAAGTTCGAAAAGTTCTTGAGAACTTAAGGAGAATACTCTCACAAATTTAATATCAAAATTGTCTTTTTTTATTTCTTGCAAATCAGTCTTATATAGGCAAAGAACAAATAAGTTTCCTAATTAGAAAAGACTCCTAAACCCTAGCTGAAATAGAAAATTGTGAATAGTAACTAGGCCAAAGGAAACAAATTTGGAGACCAAGAAAAGACTCCTATTAACTATTCACGAGAATAGTTACATGAATAGTAACTAAAAAGGAAGCAAACTTGCAGCCCAAGAAAAGCTCATTTCTAGTGTGAACACCTAATCTTGCAGCCCAAGAAAGTCTCTTTCCTAGTGTGAACACCTAAATTCGTCCATAGGGAATTAAACTAAAACTGAAAACTAAAACTAGGATAAAATTACAAAGAAATCAAATTTTGACTAAATCTTCAAATCTTCTTGAAACTTCTTGAAGAATCTTGAAGTTCTTGAATCTTGAAAATAGAATCTTGACTTGAATCTTTGCTGGAAAATTCACCAAAAAGGTTCAATGAATGTGGACACCCAATTGGTTCATTGAATGTGGACGCTTCAATTGGTTCATTGTATGTGGACGCTCAATTGGTTCATTGAATGTGGACGCTCAAGGCTGGTTCTCATCATAGAGCTTTGCTAAGCATAGGGTCACGGTTCCATCCAATCCTGAAAGGTCTTGGGGTCGTTTGCCATATTTGGTGTTAGGTAGCGTCACATGTTTGCGTGGTTCGTAACAATCAGTCACCCTCCTCACTACCAACCTCAGAAAGACGACCATCAATGTCCCAAAGACCATATAGTGGAGTCAAGTTATTCTACCAGAACGATGGAAGCTCGAGGCAATCACACCTCTTTACAGAGAAGAACCTCGAACCATTGAAAATATTATTCAATATGAAGATGGAAAATGGTACCAACGGTGCAAATCTTATCACCAACAATTGGAAGGAGCATTTTCTGGGTGATTTAAACGATTCACTCAAATTGGACTACTTTGACAAATTTGAAATCTCGGATGGGCGAACAATTGCTAAGCCTCCAGAAAGTGTTTTCAAGGAAGGAGCTCAACACTGGAATTGCTGCCTTATTGGTCAATTTATCAGTAAGCCTCCCCCATTCTTCTTAATTAGAAGAATGGTCGACACTCAATGGAATAAATTTGGCCATGTCGGCATTCAATCTAATGACTTTGGGTTATATGTGTTTCGGTTTGAATCACAAGCTTCCTGTGATCGGGTGATGCAAGAGCTATGGCATGTCCACCACCATCCCCTTCTCCTCAGACAATGGGAAATGGGCCTTCAACTGATTAACATTAATTGTGATAGGGTTCCAATGTGGTTAAAACTTCGAAATGTCCCACTTGATTTACTTACCAAAGATGGTCTCAGTTATGTTTCCAGCACAATTGGAATCCCTCTTCAGATGGATTCGAAAACGGCCTCCCGTTCTCACCTCGGGTATGCTAGAGTCTGTGTTGAAATGAATATCCAAAAGTATCTTCCGGACAGAACCTTTGTTGAGATCCCTAAAGGAGGGTTGGCTGAAATTGAGATTGATTATGATTGGACTCCACTCAAATGTTCTCATTGCAACGTTGTTGGACATGACACATCATCATGTCCTAATTCTATTGAGGAGAAGGTTAATGAGAATGTTACTAGTTCAAATTTGGATTGGACTGATAGAAAGAAATCGAGAAGGAGACGGGTGCTTCCCGCAAAGTGAATACGGGTAATGCAAACAGATTTAATGCTCTCAATATTATTGATGAAGATAATGGTGAACCTTCTCTTGATCGGTCTCAGAGGAACAATTCTAAATCTAGGAATCTTGGCAATCATCAATCCTTAGGTACGGGAGTTTACCATGGACAACCAAAGTCCCAAAAGAAACAGGTCATTTCTGCCAACCCTTCAAATGGGACTAATGTAAGTGTCCCTAAGTTTCAAAATTCTGATAACCAAGCTCAGAAAATGACAGTCACTCCGTTCCCACCACAAGGTTCTAAAGAGAAAAATTTTACAGCTGCTGCAGGCAAAGTCATTTCAAATTTCAGTTCTTTTGGCAAGGAACATTCTGTTGCCTCAACTTCAAGAGTTAATACCTCTTTCGACTACTCTCGGGCAATCCAAGGTATCTTCGATGGAAGACCCCCTGATCGATCAACTCATTGATGCTAATGTTGTTGTTTAGTTTGTCCGTTTTCATGTTTTTGTTGCCTTCGGTCTGCGACCGATTTAGCTTTCGCTTATTTTTGCATTGTTCTTGTTTGTGACACCAGTTGTCATGCATTGTGTACTTTGAAGTACTTTTCCTTTTTCTTTCAATAAAATACCACTGAATTAACAAAAAAAAAAAAGAAGCTAGAACCTTGGTATAGTTGAGGACGCCACAAACGAGGATGGAAATCTCATTTGATAAGTCAAAGGTGAACGCCACAAGAATAATCTTGATAAGTTCAAAAAGTTCTTGAGAACTTAAGGAGAATAATCTCATAGATTTAATTTCAGAAATTGTCTAACTTTATTATCACAAAAAGTGCCTTATATAAGCAATAACAAATAAGTATCCTGCTTGGAAAAGGACTCCTAAACCCTAGCCCAAGTAGGAAAAACGTGAATAGTAACTAGGTCAAAGGAAACAAACTTGAAGACCAAGAAAATACTCCTATTTACTATTCACGTGAATAGTAATATGAATAGTAACTAAAAAGGAAGCATACTTGCAGCCCAAGAAAAGCTCATTTCTAGTGTGAACACCTATTCTTGCAGCCCAAGAAAGTATTTTTCCTAGTGTGAACACCTAATAAACTAGAATTCAAATTAATACTAAAACCAAAACTAAGATAGAATTACAAAGAAATCAAATCTTGACCAAATCTTCAAATCTTCTTGAAACTTCTTGAAGAATCTTGAAGTTCTTGAATCTTGAAAATATAATCTTGACTTGAATATTTGCTGGAAAATTCATCCAAATGGTACAATGAATGTGGATGGCTGGTTCGCATCATTCCCCCCCTCTTGAGAAGGATTTGTCCTCAAATCCACCAGGCTCAAAGACCAGCCTAGGTGGTAGACCATGTGGTATCTCCTTGGGAAACACATCCTCAAAATCCTGCAAGAGAGAAACAACAACACTAGGCAATGCAGAGTCAAGTTGGCTAGTGTTTAAAAGAGCCTCTTTTTACATAAGTACAATCATTGTCCTTTTTGAAATCAAAGCTCTCTTAACTTCACTTGCTTTTGCATAGAAATTTCTTTGTTTTCCCTCTGTTTTTACCTCATTGGCAGAGCTCTTTTCTCTCCTTACCTCCTCTCTAGATTCGGCCCTACTTTTCTTTTCACTCTCATTCTTTTGCTTTCTCAAATTCTTTTGATCTCTCAGATTCTTTTGTTCACTCAATTTTTGTAACCTCATTTGATCCTCATAAACTTGTTTTGGTGTCATTGGAACTAGAGTGATTGTTCGTTGATTAAACATGAATGAGTATTTGTTGGTGAAGCCATCATGCTGCACACATCGATCAAATTGCCATGGTCTTCCCAAGAGAAGATGTCCAGCATGCATAGGTACCACATCACACAATACTTCTTCCTCATACTTTCCAATTCGAATTGGCACTACAACCTGTTTTGTAACCCTTACCTCACCACAATCATTCAACCATTGTAGCTTGTATGGACGTAGATGCTTAATTGTTATGAGCCCTAGCTTTTCAACCATGGAAGAACTACCAACGTTAGTACAACTACCACCATCAATAATAACACTACCTACCTTGTCTTTCACATGGCAACGAGTGTGAAAGATGTTCTCACGTTGTGCTACCTCTTCCTCTTCTTTAGCTTGTAGGCTTAAGACACGTTGTGCTACTAGTCCAAGCATCTCTCCATGATTCACCCCAAACTCCTCTGCTCCCATTGCGGTGTCCTCTTGAGAGGTCATGGCAATGGTGGATGGTTTGAGCTCGGGCTTGGCCTTGGAAGTAGACGGATTTTCTTCATCCTTTGGGTAACTCGTCCTCCAAGGTAAAGGTGATGCACTCAAGTATTGTGGTGCTTGTCTTGGTCGTGGACCACCCCTCTTGAGTTGCTTCTCCACATTAATTGCCATATGCACCAAATCTTCTAATTCCACATAATGATGCAACTCTATAGTGTTAGCAATCTCTTGATTTAGCCCATTCAAGAATCTGGCTATTGTTGTCTCTTATTCAACTTGTGTTGACCCTTTAAATGCTTCAAGGATTCATGATCTGTACGAATTACAAACTCCTTTGGCCATAGGTAGTGCTGCCATGTCTCCAAAGCTCGAACCAAAGCATACAACTCTTTGTCATAGGTAGGGTAGTTAAGTGCAGCCCCATTGAGCTTCTCACTAAAGTATGCAAGGGGTCTTCCTTCCTACATAAGAACAACGCCTACACCTACACCTAAGGCATCACATTCAATTCAAACGTTTTAGTAAAGTTAGGTAAAGCAAGTAAAAGAGCATGAGTAAGCTTGTATTTAATGAGCTGAAACGCCTAACGTTTTCCTTGATAACTTCAGTGAGTGGTACTGCGATGGTCCTAAAATCTTTCACGAACCTCCTGTAAAAACCAGCAAATCCATGGAAACTTCTAACATCACCTATACTTGAGGGGGTTGGCCACTCTTGGATGGCTTTGATCTTCTCATCATCAACCTCAATACCTTTAGCACTAACAACAAAACCTAGGAAAACAAGCTTATCGGTGCAAAAAGTACACTTTTTGAGGTTAGCATACAACTTCTCCTTCCTAAGCACATCCAAAACTGAATTTAAATGTGAGACATGTTCATGCAAACTCTTGCTATTATAAACCAGAATATCATCAAAATAAACAACAACAAACTTACCAATGAAAGCACGCAAAACATGATTCATTAAGCACATGAAAGTACTAGGTGCATTAGTTAGTCCAAAAGGCATAACTAACCACTCATACAATCCATATTTAGTTTTAAACGCTGTTTTCCATTCATCTCCTTCTTTCATTCTTATATGATGATATCCACTTTTAAGATCAATTTTAGAAAACACACAAGAACCATGCAATTCATCTAACATATCATCTAAGCGAGGAATTGAACATATCATCTAACCTGGCTCTGATACCAACTGATACGAACCACGCCAACATGTGACGCGACCCAACACCAAATATGGCAAACGACCCTAAGACCTTTCAGGAATGGATGGAACCGCGACCCTATGCTTAGCAAAGCTAGAACCTTGGTATAGTTGAGGACGCCACAAACGAGGATGGAAATCTCGTTTGATAAGTCAAAGATGAACGCCACAAGAATAATCTTGATAAGTTCGAAAAGTTCTTGAGAACTTAAGGAGAATAATCTCACATATTTAATTTCAGAATTGTCTCTCGATCTTCCTCCACATTGGCTTTAATCATAGCCATCTCCATCTCTTTGTAATACTCATCAACACTCTTATTACCTTGATGAAGACCTTGCAGCTTGAGGTATAAATCTCGATAGTAATGACTTGGCACAAATTGTCGCCTCATCACTCTCTTCATCTCATCCCAAGTTGCAATAGGACGATCTCCATTCCGCCTCCTATTGATGCACAACTGATCCCACCAAACAATAGCATAATCAGTAAATTCAATTACATCAAGTTTTACCTTTTTCAGTTCAGCATAGTTATGACAATCAAAAACCAACTCCATCTTCTTTTCCCACTCAAGATATGCTTCGGGATCACTCCTTCCTTGAAAAGCAGGAATCTTCATCTTGATGCTTCCCAAATTGTTATCAACACGATTCCTAGCTTCTCTATGTCGGCTATGTCTTCCATTGATGCCTATCGACATCCGATCAAGTTCCTCATCTATCCGTTCTTCTTCAAATTCATCCACGACTTCAATTTTTCTTCGATGCAACCTATTCCTCTTTGGTGCGTTTGGAGCAACTAGTGGCTGCACCCTCGGTGTTCTCTGTTCTACCCTAGCCATCCTCTCATGTAGTTGATCAAATTCAGCTCTCATCATTAGTCTCATCTCTCCCAACAAAGCTTGCATCTGTAAATTTGGAACAGCAGCTTGTTGACCTCCTTCATTAGTGTTGTCTGCTTGATTTTGAGACATGATTAATTTTCACTCCTTCACGTCTTTCACTCAACTCAATTTGGCTTTTACCCTCTATTAATCTCACGCACTCTGCCTTTTTCCTCTCATATTCTCCTTCAAGTCCCTAGAACTTATCAAGAATACCAAGCAGCGTAATAATCTATTTCGGAATCTGACTTTTTTTTTTCCAGACCTCTAAGACTCTGGAAAAAATGTTAGACAAAGAAAATTGAACAAAACCCAAAGAAGGAAACCTAGAGAAATAAGGAAAGTTGAGAAAAATCTAATAGAAAACACAAAAATGCCCAAAACTCATACTAAACGATGGAATTTAGCCCTAAGAGGGTGGTTCCCACAGCTATGCTGTGGGTTATGCTCAGACCGTCATTTCCCTTCATAAAAACTTGGCCGCGAAGCCCAATTCAACAAAAAAAAGTTTTTTTACTGTTCACTGTTTTTTATTTTTTGACAAACAAAGGTTCTGGAAAATAGGACTCTAAGAAGTGGGAACAAGATTAGAAAAAAGAATTAAGACAAAACAGCAAAAAGAAACCTAGAGTAATAAGAATAGTTAAAGAAAACCTATGCAAAAACACCTAAAACGCCTAGTAGAAGATGGAATTTGGCCTCAAGAGGGTGGTGCCCATAGCTAAGCTATGGGTTCTGCTCAGAACGCCGTGTTCCTTAAAAAATGCTTGGCCTTGACGGCTAGTTCCACAAAAAAAAAAAAAATTATGTGTCTGTTTTTTTTTTCTTCTGTTTTCTTGACTTTTCTTTTCTTTTCTTGATGTTCTTTTCTTGAGTTTCCGAAACGAAAACAATGAGCAAGTAATCAAGAATTTGAATTTAGAAGCACAAGAAACCCTAATTCAAGAATCTAGGGTTTGGCCCATTGAAAGCAAGAAACGAAATTGAAAATCCAAAAAAAAAAAAAACCTAGCAAGAAACAGAATTGAAAACTAAAAAGACACGGAATTGAAAAAAAACTAGCAAGAACGAGGAATCAAGAAAAAGAATTGAAACAAGACTCAATCAAGAACAAAGAAAGAAACTTAAAGACCTAAACCTAGACACACGAATTGACCAAGAAAACAAGAAAAAGGATAAGCAAACCTGATAAACCTAAGCTCTGATTACCAACTAATATGAACCACGCCAACATGTGATGCGACCCAACACCAAATATGGCAAACGACCCTAAGACCTTTCAGGAATGGATGGAACCATGACCCTGTGCTTAGCAAAGCTAGAACTTTGGTATAGTTGAGGACGCCACAAACGAGGATGGAAATCTCGTTTGATAAGTCAAAGATGAACGCCACAAGAATAATCTTGATAAGTTCGAAAATTTCTTGAGAACTTAAGGAGAATAATCTCACAAATTTAATTTCAGAAATTGTCTAACTTTATTATCACAAAAATTGCCTTATATAGGCAATAACAAATAAGTATCCTGCTTATTACGAAGAATTCATTCAGTCATTACCTACTGAAGTAAAAGAAGGAGTCATTGGCCTTCTTAATTTTGTCTTAATAGAACAGATTCCTTGGATTGTTAAATGGGATTATGTGCTAGAAACAATTCCAGAGGTATGTATGGACGGGCTCAAAGCCTCTCATGTCTGGCTTTGTAGACGAGTCATGATCAAATGGTGGAGTAAGTTTCACTTTGAAGGAAAAACTGTCCGAAAGAAAGGGATTGCACCACCACTTGATTCATTTTTTATCTCACGAACCTCATGTCGAAGTTCACCAATTGTAGGTTCTTTTGTTGTTGTTTTTGGAGAGTTTTGAACTCTTTCTAGAACCGTTTTAAAAGAGTATAAATCACGTTGCCTGACCTCTAACTCAACCTTTTGAGGCTAAGTTAACTCTTGAGTCTTTGAGACCTCAATATATTTCGAAAGCATTTGAGGTTTACTAACTGGATCTTGGATCTGGTTTATAAGATCAAGAATAAGATTGTCTTGAGCTGAGAGAACATTTAAGCCCAGAGCGTTGATGTTGTTGGCGAATCAATCCTCGCATCCACCATTGCAAGAACATTCCTTTTTGTTTGGATGACTGGATTCCTCATGATGAGAACCAGCCTTGAACGTCCACATTCAATGAACCAATTGAGCATCCACATTCATTGAACCAGTTGGGCGAATTTTCCAACAAAGATTGAAGTCAAGATTCTATTTTCAAGATTCAAGAACTTCAAGATTCTACAAGAAGTTTCAAGAAGATTCGAAGATTTAGTCAAGATTTGATTTCTTTGTAATTCTATCTTAGTTTTAGTTTTAGTATTAATTTGAATTCTAGTTTATTAGGTGTTCACACTAGGAAAAATACTTTCTTGGGCTGCAAGAATAGGTGTTCACACTAGAAATGAGCTTTTCTTGGGCTGCAAGTTTGCTTCCTTTTTAGTTACTATTTATGTTACTATTCATGTGAATAGTAAATACGAGTCTTTTCTTGGTTTCAAGTTTGTTTCCTTTGACCTAGTTACTATTCACATTTTTCCTACTTGGGCTAGGGTTTAGGAGTCCTTTTCCAAGCAGGATACTTATTTGTTATTGCCTATATAAGGCACTTTTTGTGATAATAAAGTTAGACAATTCTGAAATTAAATCTGTGAGATTATTCTCCTTAAGTTCTCAAGAACTTTTCGAACTTATCAAGATTATTCTTGTGGCATTCATCTTTGACTTATCAAACGAGATTTCCATCCTCGTTTGTGGCGTCCTCAACTATACCAAGGTTCTAGTTTTGCTAAGCATAGGGTCGCGGTTCCATCC